>DF239071.1:11153-344403 GCA_000507305.1 Breviolum minutum Mf 1.05b.01 | reverse complement strand
TTTTTTTAATCAATCCTCCTTTGTTTATTCTTATCAGCCTCCTGTGCAAGATCATATTCCAAAACATGATGCTGTAATCAGTCTTATGATGTTTGCCCTCCTGTACAGGAGATAACTATGGCGCCATTCAAGTGGAATATCAGCCTCCTGTACAGGAGATATCTCTCTGCTACCATCTTTTATCTATCTCTTATACAAATGGTGGTTCCGGTGTGACTCTGACATTGATGCATGATGCAGGCAGCTATTGGATCATCCATTAGATTTATTCTTTGTGAGTGTAGACTCCCTTTCTGGTTAGCAATGGCTCCAAAGCCAGCTAAAGTCAAGGCAGACAAGACCAAGCAATTGGCCAAGGCCAAAACACAACCCAAGGCAGCTGCCAAAGATTCCAAGGATACAACCACCTCTGAGGTAGCTTTGGAGGCCAAGAAAGAGCAGCAGAACTTTGTGAACACTTTGAAATATAGAGCCACTAAGTGCAACTCCACTGAAGCACAGCAGCTCTTGAAGGCACATTGGGATATCTTTTTCCTTCTCCTAAAAATGATGTATGCCAATTATGGCACAAAGTTTATTTATTTATTTATTTGAAATATTTTTCTTGACCAATTATGGGAATGTCAATAGTACCTAGAGGTCTACAGGTGGATTTGGTGATGGCCTTAGATTTATATATACATATATATATATATAAACATACTTTCATTTAAATCTGAACTCCATAGATTATTGTCTCTCATATTCTAATTCAATAAGAAAGATTCAATTGTTGTATCCACCTCACAATGTGTATAGTTGGCAGACTCCTGAGCCAACATGATTATGTATATCACTCTTATGATGTCTGTCCTCTTGCACAGGAGAATATCATGCACCATTGCTTGCCTTGTCAGGCCTACAGTGACAGCGGCCCAGAGNGAGAATATCATGCACCATTGCTTGCCTTGTCAGGCCTACAGTGAGTGCGACCCAGAGAAGAAAAAGGGCCTCATAGCCCGCTACAAAGCAGAAGGAGGAATCAAGAACTTGGCCTGGGTTATGACCTACCAGGAGGAGTCCAAGGATCAAGAGATCACTGACCATGAGGTCAAGAAGCGCTACATGTATGCCAGTGAGATTTTGACACTCAATGGCTTTCTGGCAAACCAGTTCGATGGCAAGACCCAAGAGGGGCAGTGGTGAAGGGTCTTCTTCAGGATTGTTACCAATCCTTTGGCATTGACCCAAAGAATCCTGGGTTTGACCTTGAGCAGCCCCACCCAAAGGTGCCAGAGCTCAACAAGTTTTGGTACATGAAGAAGCTGCTGAGTACCACTGATCGCAGTATCTCTGAAACAAAGATGGGCCTGCAGATGGACATGCAGTCCCAAGGATTGAGCAAAGCCTTGGGTGGATCCAGTGGTGCTGGACCTGTTGTCAAAGTCGAAAACCAAACTTACTTGGAAGTGAAGGAAGAGATCACTGTTGTCCAAAGCATGAAGACTTCTTTGGAGAAGGAGNACCAGGATTGATAATTTTTTGTATCAAATATGATTTTGTCAAACTCAAAGTTTTTGAGAACTTCATTTCCTGATTTGGAAATGTTTCCTGATTTTGAATTTTTGACATTGCTTAAATTACATTGCTTAAATAAGCTTTGATTTTGGGCATCAACATTGCTTAAATAATATTGCTTAAATAGTACATGTACTAAATAAGGCATATTGGAGCTCCAGGGTACTGGGTAGTAACGTGCCCCTGCGAGGCCCCCGCGAGGCCTTGCGAGACCCGCACGAGGGCCAAACATCAATGCAATGCCACTCAAGCATCTCTTTAAACTCGAAAGGATTCGATCATGTGAAAAATTATTTCGGTCGCGGTCGAGGTCCGGCAGGGAACACTGACTGCAGATGCTCGCGGTTGAGGTCCGGCAGGGAACACTGAGCACAGATGGTCGCGGTTGAGGTCCGGCAGGGAACACTGATTGCAGATGGTCGCGGTTGAGGTCCGGCAGGGAACACTGAGCGCCGATGATCGCGGTTGCCGGCTGACACTGGACATGGCGGTTGCCGGCTGACACTGGGCACTGGGCAGCACGACGACGAAGGAGACGAAGGAGGACGAGGAAGAAGAAGAGGAGGAGGAGGAAGCGGAGTAAGCTAACATAAAATCTAACAACCCTCACCTGACAGGTGGGGAAAAACATCTGAAATTCATCCTTGCCCCCACGGAAACAAGAATACAAATAAGAATGGATTGTTGCACATGAAAGCCAATCCCGCAAGGCCACAGCAGATTCTATACTCAATACCAATCATATGGTGCCTACTATTAAAGCTTTCCCCATAGGCCACAGGCTATTGATATGCCTTTTTGTGGGTCGATACGCCTTGGGGCATGTACCCAGTAGTTGAAATCCCCATGATTTTTACGACGGGTTTGGGATACACCATCCCAAACGGTGCGATGGATTGTTTGGGATGTCTGAAGCATCAACAGTATCATTTATGAATTATTATCAATTCTAAATTCCTACACTTCTATGATCAACTGAATCCCAACAAACATCAATTCTTTGTGACCTTTTTTGGGTGGACTTCACCTGACCCGAACTCACTCAATCAAAGGTGGGTGACCTTCCAGGAATTTCTTGGACGAAAAACATCTCACGGTGAATACGCGACCATGTTTCATCACGAAAACATCCCCGTGTTTTGGAAACATTTGTATTATTGACCCCTCACACCCCCATGAAAAATGGGATATCCTCCCCCCAACTCAAAATCTGTGTGTTTTTTTTGTGAGACATGTTGGAGTTATAGCACTTATTCAAAAGAAAAATGGTGTAATTTACATTTTGGGACCCCTAAAAACCTCAAGAAAGAATGCCCAAAAGAAGGGGGTTGAGGATTTCCAAAACTCAGCGTTTGGATCCCTCCGGTGTTCTACCACTGTCCCACTTAACTCTGTGCTTTCGCTTTTTTTGAGGCACGAAAAAACCAAAGATTAGCCAAGAATACTACACTCCCTGAAAACTAACGGCTGGATACCCAAAATGATGGATACCCAAAATGATGGTTTCGAAAAGGTGGTTCCGGCTTTAAATATGGCCATTTTTGGTATCTATGTTAGATTTCTGGGGGGTACACTCCCTGAAACTAACAGCTCGCACCTAAAAATGATGGTTTCCAAGTCCGGAATCTCCTTTTCCAGCGGTTATTTTCAGGTGCCATGTTAGTTTCAGGGAGGGTACTCACTCAGCCATTTCGGACCATGAAAAAAAAGTTCAAACTGATTTTTTTCCCCAGCAAATATGTATTCCTTAAAAGTTTTACAGGTTAGCCATCGACTGAGTAAGACTAAAACCAATGTTTACGTGGTCCCTTCAGTACCCAAATCTCAAAGAGAAATTCAACATACCCTTCCCCGGCATACCCCTCGTTCGCCAAGAATCTATATAATGCTGATACCAGGGGAAAGGATCATAAAAGCCCTCTCCAGAATGGAGATCATTCAAGCACCAAGATTCATCCGTATCATTGACTCCTGCATCGAGTCAACCCTATGGGAGAAACGGCGTTTTGGTTTTTTTTTCCTGGTTCACTGTTGTGTATATCTATTCCTAAGGATCCAGGTATGTCCTAAGAAAATGGATTTCCCTATAATCCCTTTGAAAGGATGGGATGTTTCGACCATTAATCCTATTTTTAGGGAGGTGTTTGGATCCTTAGGGTATACATGATATCCATGTAAAATTCAAATTACCTACATTTTCTATAAAAATCCACCATTCATGTAGGTAAAATAACCAGTCCCATGAATCCTGTGAGTACACAGGGCGCGGCTTTTTTTTTGGGGGGATTTCCGGTAAGCCTGTTGGGTTGGAACGTATATTTTTTTCGTTGAGGTCCGAGGATCACTGGTACACATGTTGTTTTTTGTTTCCGAAGAACTCATGGCAGGGACAACGCCTTGAAATTTTAGGTGTTTCGGGATTGGTCATGTTTTCTTTTTTGGACCAAACCGGCCCACATTTCGCTGAACAAAAACATCAGGTTATGGTGCTAGTTAAAAAGGTCAGGGTCGTCACTGCAAGTATGGAACAATATATTGATCCCTGATTCTACCTGGCAAGGTGGGCGGGTCGGTCAGTTATTGCCAGTCAAAAGTATAGAGTTATGGGTGCTTCCAAAAATAAGGGTACCCCAAAATGGATGGTTTATAATGGAAAACCCTATTAGAATGGGATGATTTGGGGGTACCCCGATTTTCGGAAACATCCTTATGGTGCCCTTACAAACTTTCACTGGCGAGAGAATTTCACCCTACTTCCCTATGTCACTCGATGCATTTATAACGATCGGCTAGGGGCCCACCTTAGAGAGGTCTGGTACAAAATAGCAAGCTGATTCCTAGTTGGTGGTTGAACCAACCCGTTTCAAAAAGATGGTAATCAAGTTGAATCATTTCCCCAGGGTTCGGGGTGAAAATCAAACATGTGTTAAACCACCACCTAGTGATTCGGTGGCATATCTTTCAAAGAACAGCTAGGAATCACGAACTTTGAGCTCCTTGCCATGCCGTTTTCTTTAGTGCAAGTGTCTGATCTACCTGAGAACTGTTATCAATCCTACAACTTCCCATCATGAGATTCATGCTTGGCAGGCATATTGACATACATTTGGTTGATTTGTTGTGTGAAAAGGATGATATCATATACAGTATACATGGATCCTAGGCATGTTGCCGTATCAATAAGTGTTTTCAAAAAGGGGTTCCAACCTAAGCTATGAACTAGCTACCAGTAGTGGCTACTGGGATGTCCATGGTACTTAGCAAATGGATTATAACCCCTATAAAGCAGGTTGTAGTCACGTAAGTATGTTATAAACCAACTTACAAACTAGTTACTAACTTCCATGGACACCCTAGTACCCTTATTCATGGCCCAAAAAAGGAACTGTAGGAAGTTCACATCAAGTCGTCAAATATCCTTGAGGATCTGCTTGTAAGATGTATTGCAAGACCTGGCGCCACGAAAAAAAATAAAACGGCCGGATACGTTCCATTGAATCCTATACGTTTAATGAGGGGATCCTTATAATGATGGTTTAATAAGGATCCTTATTTCATGATGGTTTATGAAAAATAATCCCCATATGGGGGTTTCCTAAAATGATGGTACCCAACAACCATTGGTTTTCCTACTATAAATGATCATTTTGGGGTGTTTAGGGAGTACCACCATTTAAGGAAACACCTATATAACTGGGTAATATTTCATCCCCCGACAAAAAAAACACACGAAACAACCAGGGGCCCCATTTCTTCATTGTAAGACCCAGAGTCCAACTGCGAAGCTGAAATCAAGGAATGGTTTGGGGGGATGTGGTTTGGATTCACAAGCCTTTGCAGCATACACCATCCCCCATTCACTTCCATACAAAAGAAACACTCAATGTATGGGAATATTTTACCTACATAAAAACCATACATGTTAGCTAAACGTATAGGTAGATATAAATTATATATCATACATTGAGTGCCTGGGATATGATTCCGAGTTCCCAAACATAAACTGTTGGAGTATTCAGGTCTGGAGTAGGTTCGAAGGGTATGTTGTTGGAAAATTCTTAGAGTTATAAACCCTGCAAGGTGGGTCCCTACTGTAGTTGTAAATTGGAGTTATAACCCCCGTAAATAGGGTTAGTTCACCCCACTTACCCGTTCATTTTGCGGCCATTCATATAAGGATTAGCTATAACTCCATTCAGAACAATAGGCTCGAGGCCCACCTTGTGGGATACTGTTTATGAAAGGAATTGTTATGAAAGGACTACCCCGATTCGAATCCTAAACCACCCTGCCCCCAAACTATCCCATAGCATCGATGTATGGTATATTTACCTACATTGACCATTCAAAAAATCAACTAAGTGTAGGTAAATAGAATATACATGGATGGTAATGCGGCATAGGCGGCATAGGTATTAGTTGATTTTTCAGGATTTCGCTGGCAAATTCAGCCTGAGGGGATAGGTTGTCTAGCCATTATGGTGGAGCATGTCGATTGATCATAATTTCAACCACTGGTTAGTTGGTTAAACTTGAGCCTATCTTGAGCCTAGACATGCAATTTTCCATGCGGCCACAAGAAATCTTTGTCAGTGGATAATGGTTCAGAAATTCTGCTAATCACATACAAATACCAGAAAATTCTGCCCATCAACATCAACTAGTCAACCGAATTTCTTCCTATTATCAACAGCTGTGAATTGCCAGGGCAACATGAAGCACCACTATTTCATGAAAACCCAAGGAAATTCAGTGCCAACCCTTCCCCAAGAAATAGCCGGCCTTATTCGGGCTTTATGGTGGTTCATTCCCTTGTCAAAGCCGACTATTTCGGTGCGTTGGGCGGGGGGGGGGGGGGGGCCTGTGAAAACGTCACCTTTGTGGGATGATCAAAAAAAAATGAGCCGAAATCAATCAAATAGTTGTTATATGCCCATAGGATCCATGTATTGCATGGTATATTTACCAACTATTTTGCCATAAATTTCAACCATTCATGTAGGCAAATATACCATTTTTACATGGATCCGTCATGGGATGGTAACTGAACAACTGAACAACAGAAAGTCCACCCCAATAAATGAAGAAATCTTCATGGGAAAATCACCATCTTTGTTGGTAGATAGGGTCTGGCTGGTGCGAACTACCCCGACCTTGTTTCGACCCTTTGCTCATCATTTAGTGGGCAAGGTGGTCATCCGTTGCTCATCTGCTCATTACAATCAGCACAACCCTGTGGTTAACAGGATTTCCGGAACAGGTTGGCGGTTGAACCAACCCATCTTAAAAATATTGGTCAAAATGGAAATCTTCCCCAAGTAGGGGTGAACACAAAAATATTTAGACCACCATCTAGAGAAGTATATCTTGAAATTTGACTGATTTCCATTTTACCTGTGCGTCCTTCACCCCGGAAGAAAAAAAAACACACACATTTTTGGTGCCTCTTTATATTTCCCATCCCCAAAAAAATCCCAAGCCATCGCAATAAAAAACACTGCTAAAGTTTGTTCCTATAAATATTCCAGACCATATGTCCGGAACAAATCACCCTAAGATATATAGTAGTAGTATACATATTGTGGTACACAGTTTCAGTTTTTACTACTGAAATCTATATTGAAACCATCAAAGATATCCAGAAATACCCCACATTTTCCGGGACAGAAGTTGCAATAGTTGGCAAGTTGCAGCTAACCCCCCGGGCACCGGCGCCTTCATATCCCATAGTCGATTGACGTCGCCAGGAAAGCCAGGAAGCTTTCGGCGGGTTCCCGTGACGCCCCAGACTTCGCGTTGATAGCGCTCCTCGGGTGTTCCGGCCACCGGAAGTGATCCGATTCCAATGGTGATCGAAACACCTCCCTAGAATAGGATTGATGGTCGAAACATCCCATCCTTTCAATACGATTATAGTGGAATTCCCGGATTCTTGGGACATACCTGGATCCTTAGGGCTAGTTATCATTTGGGGTTGTTGTTGGGGTTATAACCCACTTACCAAGGTGGGGGCCCCTACTTAGGTAAAAGTAGGATTTACTGCTGTTGATGGTTCAGAAATCCGGCGAGGAAACCACCTGGGATGTAAAAGGCCATGTAAATAATGGGATTATATACATATCAAGTGGTGCAGGATTTCTGCCATTAACAGTGGGATTATGTTCTCGCGTTAAAACTCAAAGAGGGGAAAATAGATCAGCCTTCTTTTTACAACGGAAAGCGCGGGCTCTTGAAGTATTTTCACATTCTGAAAAAAAATCAAAACTTTCTACGCCTACTGTAACCTCCCTGAAACTAACAGTTCGCCCCTGAACATGGGCCATCCCAGAAAGGAAACATTTGTCTTCCAACAGTCCATTTTTTCAGGTGCTATGTTATAATAGTTTCGGGGAGCGGAATTTGGAATCATTGGGGCGCAAGCCACTTCCGATTTGGGATTCCTCCGCATTTTTGTTGGTCCAGGTGCTCCGCTACTTCCCGGTCCAATCTATGCAAACGCATTGCATGAAAAAGGCACATCCTCCGACTAGCCATCCCATATCATCTTTAAAAAATCCCTGGAAGTCAAGCCCACTATATGGGTGTTTCCGAAAATAAGGGTACCCCAAAATGGATGGTTTATAATGGAACACCCTATTCAAATGGATGAATTGGGGGTACCACTATTTTCGGAAACATTCATATGAAAGAATAGTCCTCAATTTTGGGATGAAAAAAAGAACGATCCTACTTCAAAAAGACTAGTCTTTGGTGAAATTCCCTACCCTAAAAATCCTGACCCCTCAAAAGTGGCTAATTTCAGGACCCAGACCCCTGCCTTTCCTACTAAATATGTAACATCCAAAAAGTTTAGCCAGGTTAGCCACTAGATAAGTAGGCATCATTTGATATCATTTGCCTCATTCCAAACATTTGCCGGACATTCCATGAAATTCTGATTGGTTCATGAAGAGATCCTTGTTTCATGGCTTATTTATAATCCCTATATATAGGTGTTTCCAAATAATAGGGGTACCCCAAAATGGATGATTGATGATGGAAAACCCTATTAAAATGGATGATCTGGGGGGCCCACCCCTATTTTTGGAAATTCCATATAGCATGGGTACTATTTTGTTCCCTATTTACAAGCAACCCTTTGGCTCATCTGATCACCTACCAATTTTCGCATCCTCAAACCTAGTTGGTGGTTTCAACCCATTTGAAAAATATTAGTCAAAATGGGAATCTTCCCCAAATAGGGGTGAACATAACAAATATTTGAAACCACCACCCAGTCAAACCATTTTTTCACCCAAGCATCTCGTGCCACATCGATCAATCGTGGTGGTGCCTTGCGCAAAGCCAGGCACTGCAGAGTTTCCATCTCTGCCTCCGACTCTGCATCCTGGGCCGTGGGCCATGGGTTTGTCACACGGGCTTCGTCAACCCCTCAAAAGGCCGGCGATTTGTCAACCATGGACTCATGGACCAAAAAACAATGGTGTTGATATAAAGGCCCATCTTATGAGGGATTTATATATATATATATATCAGCAATTTAGGATCTTATCAGGGATTTATATATTGTGTCCTTATGGTTTCTGAGGGTGGGAGAGACTGCTTTTTAAAACACATAGTTCTTAAACGAACATATTCCACCAAATTCATGTTGATTTAGTGGGATTTACCCGATCTGAAAAAACGTGTTTTTGAAAAACAAACAACGAGAAATTGGAGGTCCCCCATCGATTTTTTTAAAGACATACCTACTGGGCGTCGAACATGGGATGGTGTTTTCAACCTATCATGAGGATCAAATGTGTGAAATAACCATATAGTTAACCTCTGCAACTGGCTTGAAATAGCTCCTCTTTGCACGGTGTGAAATCTCCCAATTTCCTATAGCACCAGCCATGTATATATGGCAAAAATTTCCTACCTGTGAGTGATTGATATAATCTAGTTGGTGGTTGAACCATGTTGAACCAACCCATTTGAAAAATATGAGTCAAAATGGGTTCATCTTCCCCAATTTTCGGGGTGAACATGAAACATATTTGAGTTGCCACCACCTACCAGTAGTAATGTATGGAATAAAACTGTAGGAAAACATACCATACCTGGATCCTATCGAAGTTGAAATCAATATAAATCACAACGTCCAAGCATCTGTCCAGTTCCGCTGGGAGAAGACGTAGAGACATTCAAAGTCGGAAGCCGCACGTGCATCAAACCTTGGAGAAGCGAGGTGAACTATAAGGGCCAAAAACGAAACCAAACCCTATAGATATAATGTTGACCCCGGATTAATAAACCCCATGGTTGTTTAATTGGGGGGATCCAATTTTAAAGGGGATTTATCACTTTTGGAGATACCCCCCTTAATAATCACTATAGGGGTTTATTAATCCGAGGTTGGCATTATACATGTTCCAGGGTCTAAACTCCTTATATTGAGGATGGTCATGGCACCTTCAATTAGGAATCCTTATAAGGCAAGTGGGAATATAGAACTCCTAAAGCCTTTGGAATGGAATCTTACAACCCCAATTTTTTCACACAAATACCAAACATTGTCTTTAAAAAGAACGTCACCTTTTCCATCTTTTCCAAACCACCATTTTAGGTACCTGGGGGTATCCATGTCGCTAATTTTCGAGGGAAAAGTGACTTTGTTTTTGTCGCTAATTTTCGCAGCTGGCAGATTTTTTCGCAGCTTTACGCCAAGTGACATCAAATCAAGAAACACCGCTGGTGTCTTCGCAGCATGTGACAAGATCTCCTGGAGTTTTGGGGAGCGGAGATGCGGACAACACATAGACATCCCACATACCTTGTGAGCAAGGGTTACTTACACCAACCCCACAAAAACATACATTCTTGTCAGCCGGTATTTGGATGTTTAGGGTCTAGTAGAACCCACCAAAATGTCCAGATTAGAAGCACTGATTTATGGTACATTTTCTCCATCAAAAATCAAATCGGACCTTACCAATGGACCCCTAGGTAAGGTGCAAGGGCTATAAGATACTCAGGTTTAGGGGTCCATTCACTGGGTCCTGTTGGAGATTTCTGAAATTTTCAGGTTCACCCTTTTTCAGATTTTTGTTTCTGTATCTTAGATTTTCTTCAGGTGCTTGGGGAAACAAAGCATCTCCCGAATGGTGGTGATAAATGGTGATTTGCAATGCTAGAACATGAAACAACCCACCTGAAACAAATACACTCTCTGAAACTAACATAGCCCCTGAAAATGGTGGTTTCCAATAGGAATCTCCTTTTCAAGGGGTCTATTTTCAGGGGCTATGTTAGTTTCAGGGAGGGTAACAAATCCAAGATTTTTCGGTTGTATTAGGTCCTGCCAAAAAATAACTGTGGGATTTCCATGAAATTCTAATCAACAAATCCCCCAAGTTCCGACATGAAAAAAATCATGGATATATTTCCCACATTTTTGAAGTCCTCCGCCACCAGGATCTTCCCAAACATAAATCCACCACTTCAAAAAGGTTTCTTAAAGGTGAAGTTTTTGGAAATTCAAGGGGAGTCATCAGACTAGACAAATCCCTCCAAAATGACCAGCAACATTTCCACCCCATCCATATTTACTGCTATATTTACCTACATGAATGGTTGATTTGTATGGAAAATGTATAGGTAAATATAATTCGTGCCATGGATGGTATGGCACTTGCATCAATTTCGATTTTCCAAACGACTAACAAATGGCTTTAAATTTCTATGATCCCTTGGACGTTTTTTCAGACTTTGTATGTTTAACATTACAGGGGCTCCCCGGGACACCCCAATTTTGTTCCATGGTGAGTTTCTACAGCTCAGAATCCGAGTCGGTCATACTGCTGATGGTTCAGAAATCGAGCGATCACCAGTTGAGATTGGTAGTTTATCCCATTATTTACAGGGGTTTCATGACCATCCAAAGGGTGGTTGGGAATGGGATTTCGAAAAACCATCAACAGTATCTTAGTTTATCCCATTATTTTAAAGGGTTTTTTTTACATCCAAACGGTGGTTGGCCTTGGGATTCCTTCCATCAACAGTAGTCGGCTACTCATTTTCATGCTCGTCACGATCGATACGCACCACCCTGAAGACTGGGAATCATGATGGGCTTCAGAATCCCGAAACAAAATCCCCGGCCGAGGGAGGCTGGTGGCGTTGGGGGGCGGGGAGGGTGGCGTTTGCTCCTTAGAACCCCTGATGATCCATTTACCCCCCGCCAAAACTAACATAGCCCCTTACTTTTTTTATTGGAAGACAGGCCTTTCCTTTTTGAAATAATCCCTTTTGGGGATGGTTCATTTTGGTATCCATGGTTTCCTTCGTTTTCTATCATCGCGGGCCAATGCCACCTTGCCCTGCAGGCCGCACTTATTATGGGACTATGAATCAGCGCCCTGAATAAGGCCGAAAAAAGATCCAAATACCAGCTGACAAGGCCTAAATAAGACCCTAATAAGGCCTAAATTACGGAGCAATCGCAGTTACAAGGTGGGCCCCTACTACTTATAATGGAGATACAACCCTTATAAAATCTTATAAATGGCAGAAAATCAATGACTAACTGGGGCTATAACTATACCCTACTTGTAGGGGCCCCATAACTCCATGTATAACGATCGTTGGGGCCCACCTTGTAACCCCTTCATAAGCCCTTCATTTCCTGTGGGGAGAGCCCCTACAGTTTTCCCATCTTTGGTGGCTCCCAACTTGTAACATGTTTTCAGGAACAAAAAAAACATGACTAAGGAAATCCACCGGTTTTTACCGTTGGTTAGAACCAAAAAAAGCCACAACAATATGGAATCACCATTTTTTTTGGGGTAAAAAAAAGGACTATATATCTATATGCAAACAGTTGTTTCTTCTCCTTCATTTGGCTTTAACAATGGCTTGTGAAGATTTAGATACAGAAAACAAGAACATCTCACTTAGCCAATGGACCCTGAAATAAAAGTTTGAACTTTCCGTACTACATATGTAATCCCAAAAAGTTTAAAGTTTAGCCATTGGCCAAGTAAGACATAAGTGAACAAATGCTTACATACCAGGTGATTCAACATGACCCAACCTGATTGCTGAGTTCGAGGTCACCAACAGAGCGCCCAAAAAGGCCACCAAACCCGCAGAATCCAGTTCCCTCCCGAGATTTTCGTAGGATTGATGGTCTAAATCCCATCCCATCCCCACAAATAGGATTGCCCATACCATCCATGTATGGTGTATTTACCTACATTTGGTTGATTTTTGTAGTAAATGTAGGTGAATATACCATACATGGATGGTATGGGTTGTAAATATAATCCCGGATTCTTAGGACATATCTGGATCAGGGAAGGGAAATCAATGATTGATTCTCCTTGAGTTTTCCCACCGTCTCATCTGCTCTCACAACGATGGTATCAAGCAGTTCTCCAGTCATTGCCCAACTGATCTGGATACTCAACTTGGATGACGCCATAGTGACCGAAAGATGCAGGTGGTAAAGAGCTAGCGTTGCGCGTTTTTGTTTGCAGTGAACTATTTTTGAGCACTGGGTTCAATGTCGTATTTCTGGTTCAGGAAGGGTTTGAACCTGTATAGCAGGGGTAGGGTCCTAAAAATAGCCAGGCCATTGAGGGTCCAGTGGTCCTTAGGGTTGGAACATTTTGGAACACACATCAGTGTTTTTGTAGTAGGATAGGTGACCTCGGCCGAGGCGGCCATGATTTGCCTGGATATATCTGGGCCCCTGTGATTTTGAGGATTCTGGAGCTTCTGAATCGCTCCTCATTTAGGATCCGAAAATACATTGCGTAAAACCCAACGACCTACAGTACCTTCCCCCATATCACAGGGATTCACAGAGTAGATATATTTAAGCAAGCTGTGTCTCAGTTTTTGTCTGCACCGCTTGAACCACTTCAATTTACGTTCAAGTCATGTCAGAGGACCATAATTTGTAGAGATCCGTTGTTTCCCACCGTTGCAATCGCCACAACCATGCATCTTGCACCCAAAAAAAACAGGCTCCAAGGAAAGATGTTTCGTGCCACAAAACACACCCTTAGACCCACCACCAACTGTTTCAGGCGCTCACGAACATGGCCCGGATATAACTAAGATGTGCGTTTCTCGAAGCCTTGGGGTAGCTCCAAATCCTTCCCTGTTATGAAGGGATTTTAGATACCCTCAAATCCAAATCGCCCCCTTCCGCACACCAGCTAGGAATGAATTTTATAAATCGCCAACAAGTTTTGGTTTATCAGGTTAAGATAGGTTGGGTTGTTACCCCTTGCCAGGTTGTTAGTCACCACCAGGATCGCATTGCATTTTTGGGTTTGGCATTTTTGAACTAAACCTTCATTTTCCACTTATTACTTGGATTTGCTTAAAATGATTGGAAAAAGTAGAAGCTATTCTTCCAAGTGGATCCAAATGGGTAGTTTGATGGTGATTTACTACAGTAGCAAGCAACAAAAATCACCGCGGACATATGCAAAATTACCAACAATGCCTAAGAATCCAGGTATGTCCTAAGGAGAGATTATGCCTGAAATCCTACTCTAAGGTTGGGATTGGAACCCTCAATCTTATTCTAGGAATGGGTTTGGATTCTTAGGGAACAAAAAAATACATTCTGAATCATCACAGCCCTTTGTTTCAGCTCGGTATTTGCTCTGTTCCATCGCTCTTTGTTTGTGTCGTTCTATGAACTTCCATGTAAAGTTCAAACATCAACCATGATAGTTAATAAATATACAAAAAACAACCAGAAAATCCCCATTGGCCGATGGGAATCTTCAGTCTACATCAAAAAAATCGTTCATAATATACCATCCTATTCATATTCCACAGGGTCTCAAAACTGGCGGCTACAACGTCACCCAACTGCCATATGGGTGTTTCCGAACATAGTGGTACCCCCATTTCACTCCCCAAGTCCTGATCATTTTTAGTAGGAAAACCCATGGGGTTGTTGGGGAAACCCACCATTTATGGAAAGACCCAACATGGGGATTATTTTTCATAAACCATCATGAAATAAGGATCCCCTCGTTAAACCATCATTATAAGGATCCCCTCATTAAACGGTATAGGATTCAATGGAAAACTGCCATTGGGGGCTCAGTCCAGGACACCGCACTAAACAGAGTGTGTGAAGTTCTTTGGATTGCGCATCCGACTTGCCACTCCAATCTTCCAAGGCCATCCTAAGGGGATGGGAAAATCCCAAGGGTGAGCTTTTTTGAAGAAACAAACCCGGGTCCCGGTTGAAAACTATCCATTGAATACCACCAATCGGATCCATCATGTATGGTATATTTACCTACATTTACCATAAAAAAAATCAACTAAATGGACCCATGTATGCAAGATTTACCTACAAGAAAAACAATAAAAATCAAGCCATTGAATTGTCAGGTAAATATAAACGTCCCATACCTCCCACTGGTATTCAAAAAATACAGCTGTTCAATATCATCCGTGGACCTGTTCAATATTTGATTCTTCACTGGTATTTTCAATCGATCTTTTCGGACATCCCACTGGTTCATCCCATCCTACATGCTTGGATGTCCCAGGAAGTTAGTAAATGGTTAGCAAGTGGGTTATATAACCCCCATATACCCCATTTATAAGTATGTATATAGGTTATAACCCATTTACTAACCATTTCCTAACTTCCTGGGACATCCAAGTAGGATGTATGTCGGACATCCCAGCCATCACCAGCCGGCCATGACGTTGCCACTTCCTTTTTGGGCACCCCTACAGGCGAGCTTCCTGAGAGATCACCAGCTGCGACGTGGACCCAAGGATTTCGGGGGTACATTTGGGGATGAGGAGTGCGCTTAGGGAAGATTGGGGGAACCTTAGGCTAGTTGGTGGTTTCAACCCATTTGAAAAATATGAATCAAAATGGGAATCTTCCTCAAGGTTCGGGGTGAAAATAAAAAATATTTGAAACCACCACCTAGTAGGGAAGATTAGGGGAATCACCATCCCCTCCTTAAGAATCCTACTGTTGATGGCTGAAACCCAAACAACCACCTTGCATGTTTTTGACATCCTGTAAATAGTGGGATAAACTACCTATCAACTGGTGCAGGATTTCAGCCATCAACAGTATTAATGGAGTTGCACTCCCAAAAACGAATCCGAATTCGTCCCCTGAAAAGGTGCCATTCGGACAGGATTTTTCAGCGGACATGTTAGTTTTTGGGGGAGTATGGGGGACCCTATTAAAATGGCCGAAAATGAATTCCCAATGAAGATATAAACTTCCCATGAACTTTATACTAGGGTGTCCATGGAAGTTAGTAACTATAGTTAGTAAGTTGGTTTATAACATACTTACGGGACGCACAACCTGCTTTACACGGGTTATCATCAATTTGCCAAGTACTATGGACATCCCAGTAGTTTTTTTTCCATCTAGCCATGTTAGTTTGCCCAAATTTGTCAATTCCCGCAAGGGTAGTAATTTTTGGGAACCTACAGAAACTCTACAAAATGGGCCCCCACTATAACTAATGGATCTAATGGAGTTAGATGGCCTTATAAAAGGGGAACTGGGGTGAAATAACCTCTGTAAGTGGAGTTTCAGGCAACCCCTAACTTATAACTAGTGACCTTGGGCCCATCTTGATCTAAGCACTTGTCATTTCACAAGTGCCAAATCCAGATCCAAGACACCTTCTCAAAGTCTGTTACGGGCGTGTCGTTGCGTGCCTGACATAAGCAGTGGTTTGTTTTTGTTCCAAGAAAAAAACGTCGCTTTCAAACTAACAACGAAAAAAAACGTGATTCATATTTGTGGAACATAAACAAATGCAAAAAAACAAAAAGTGTAAGAAAAGGATGTATCATCTGTACCTACCAATTCTTGTGTGACCTTTTTGGGATGTTTTTTGGTAACCCGTTCAAAGGTTTTGGGTGACCTCCAACTCCAGTGTTTCTTGGAAACAACAGATCGGTTCAAAAACCTGGATATTTTGTGCATTCTTTTACAAAGTGATGACATCCATTTTTTCATATTCATTCCCTTACAAAACATGGGATATCCCTAAAAAAAAACATGGGTAGTTTTCGATCCCCCCTGAAAACAAAACAACAAAAACAAAAAAAAACATGGGCCATGGGTGATGCAAGATGGGGCCCCCTAACTACTATTTTCGTGGATTCATCTGTATCTATACCCATTTACAACCACGGGTTAAATAGGGTTGAACCTGGGGTTATTTCCCTACCTTTATAACTAGGGTCCCGGGGAAACCCTTCTGGTGACATCTTGTTTTTCACAGGGTTTTCCACTGACAACAAATTCCTACCTCAAGGTGTCGAATCTGTGAGGCTGCGGCCAACAAATCCTCGGGGGACTCGGGACTCCGAACCAGGGTGGTGTTTTTTTTCCCGGGGTTTTTCCGGGTAAAGGCTGGGAGATTTTTTTGGGGCTTCCAGGTACATTTGGTGCGAAGATAATTTCATAACTGGTTGGTGGTTGAACCAACCCATTTGAAAAATATTAGTCAAATTGGATCATTTCCCCAAATAGGGGTGAACATAAAAAATATTTGAAACCACCACGCAGATCACCAAAGGATCCATTTTACAAGGTGTAAACTAGCAGGTAGACAAAATACCAGTCTGATGGATATTATGCTGCAAATCATACAAAAAACAAGGTTTGCGAGGTTTATGTCCCCCATATGAGCATCACACAGAACACGGTTTAAACCTTTTAGGGTGATATTGTATACAAAGCCAAACAAAAATTTGGCATATATCATATAGCAGACGATGCTGTGAAATGGCAAACGTTTTTCTTTGTCCATTTTGTTTGGATGTTTGACAAACAGTTAGCTAAACTGTTTGAAACTATAGGGATATACCCTCCCTGAAACTAGCGTAGCCCCTGAAATAGACCTTCCCAAAAGAAATATTCATCTTCCCAAGAGGACATGTAATTTTCATCTTGGGTGTTACACACACCCAATGTGCTTATTGATACACAAACTATTTTGGGGTAGTTGATACCGTATGCTGCCATATATGAAATTTGCCCTAAATTGCTACCAGTCCCACTGATCCTTCCAAGAATCTTGATTCATTTCAAGTAGGGCTTCTTCCACCACCTTCGGATCTGTGACGAGGTCAGGCCACGGGTGATGCTGTTGTGAAAAACCTGGGGAAAACTAGGAAAGCTAGAGAAATCATGAAGAACTTAGATGGAACCATGACCCAAATGCTCCATGTATGGTATATTTACCTACATTTAGATGACTTTTATGGTAAATGTAGATTATAAATATTCTATGCATGGAACACCTGGGTGATAACGCCACAGAAAAATGTTCTCCTGCCTGGTGGTTTCAATGATCATCCGTCAAAATGGGTGAAAACATCATACTCATATTGTGCAATGAGGAAAATAACTTGGAAAGCACCACCCTAGTATCCCTGTAGTACAGTCCCGGGGTGGCCAAAGATCTCATACAGCCACGTGATTCTTTCAGTGTGTCTTCGTCCAATTTCCGGTATCCAACCTCTGAAGCGGCAACTGTTGTACTAGCGCTAAACATCGACGACTTTAGTGAATCGTATGCGATTGACTAACCACCTGACTGGATAAAAAGAATGACATGTGAAGTTTTTCCAGGAACCCTTTGTACTGAGGGAAGCACTTAAAAAATGGCCAGATCTTCACCAACCAAGCCACACATCTGAAAAAAAAACCATATCATATACATTGACATTAAATTCATTAAAACAGACAGATTTAAATAACAAGTCAATATATATTCGCTTTTTCAAGGGTCGCAACAAAAACCTCCGTCTTTTTTTGTTTGGTTGGAATGGCGGCCCAAACAAAATTCCCTTTGCTCCACCTGAAGTCGTTTGTCCACCGACTGGGCGACTGTCACCTGGCGAGGCGAGAGATTCAAAAAACCGGCCGAAGACTTTCCATGAAACATGTGGTTGTTATAATTCCATTATCTGGATCCTCTGTTTGATGGTTCAGAAATCTTGCAGCAGTTGAGATATATTGTTTTTTTTAACACCTTGTAAGTCCGTAAGTAAATGTAAGTAATGAGATATTTAACACCCTAGACATCCAGTCATACCTCCTGAGGTGAAAGGTGTTTTAGGTTGGGATTTGTCCACCGCCGGGCCCACCGTTCTGTTCCCCACAAGGCCTCTAGCGTTGAACCTGAAATCCCACAAATTTGCACAGCGACGTTACAGAAATGTCCAGGAAGATAGTAAATGGTTGGGGTAAACGGGTTATTACCTACGTATAGACGGGGTATATTTGGGGTTATAACCCACTCTTACTAAGTTTTTACTAACTTCCTGGAACATCGAAGCACCACCTGCGGGGATGCCACATTGCCCCCAAGAAATGGGCTGGCCTTATTAAGGGATGATTTGGCGATCAGCTTGGGTTTCTTCATCCCTTAGTAAGGCCTTACAAGGTCAGCCCAAAAACCAGTTATAAATGGAGTGAAATGTGGCCCGCCCTTATAAATGGCCTAAAATGGCCTAAAATAAATCCGTAACTGGGGTGAAATAACCCTAGTTATAGGGGCCCATAACTCCCTTGATAACTGGTTGGGGCCCACCTGCATTTCTTGGGGAAGGTGGCATTGGGGGGTACCTTGTAACTGGAGTTAGTTATGGGGCCAGCCCCTATAAGCAGGGTGAAAATTTTGACCCGAGTGAAACCGTTTTTTTCTTTAATTTTTTTTTACCATTTATAAGGGCACCATAACTCCCTTCATAACAAGTAGGGGCCCACCTTGTAAAGTTTTCTGAGATTTTTGTTCGATATTGAGAAGGTGGGAGGAAGGCAGCCTTAACGATTCCCATACATGGGGCCAACCTGTACATTTACCTACATGTAACCCCCGAAACTCCCCAAATGTAGGCAAAGGAAACAGGAAAACAAAAAAAACGGGGTCCCTTACTTTCCATGAAAAAACTGGTTGTTCAATAGAAAGTATAGATATTTCATGGTTGATGAAATAATCCCCAAAGAACTGGGTAGGAAATCTCATCCCCTAAAAATACCCTAAACAACCGTTTGGGCCTTTTTTTTCAGTGCTCAAACCAATCAGCTCTAGCGAGTGGACCTTGGATACATTCCCATGGGATCCATGTATATATGATATATTTACCTACACTTACCATATTACTGTAGCATTAAAAACAACCAAATGCAGGTTAATATACCCTCCGGTAATCTAACGTAGCCATGGAAAATCCACCATTTGTAAATGAGTTAACTATTGGAAAGGGGGAAATTCTGTTGCTATGTTAGATTACCGGAGGGTACCATACCTGGATCCGATGGGATTGAAGGTCTTTTTTTATTGGAAAAAAATGGGTTTCTCCCAGGGTCTCCCCACTCCAAATCTCTCTATCTGTCGAGGTAGTAGACGCCACCTGCCAAGATCGAAGATTCGAAGATCATGGGTCAACTTTGCTCGGTCGGTCCCAAACAGGTAACATGGTGTCATCCTACGAATCAACTCAAAGGAGCTACTTAATTTATGGTTCAGGATACTTTAGTAACTGGTTATATGTAGGTTTATAACCCTAGGATTTGGGGACATATAACCCACTTATGGGGGTTATAACCCTGGTTACTATCCACTTACTAAGTATCCTGAACCTCTAAGTAAGGGAATAATAATTTTGCCAACAACAAAAGATGTGCCAAGGAAGATATAAAGAGGATCAAATGGGTTGGAAAGTTTGACTTGAGTAAAAAATGACGCGAAATTTGTGGGTAGTACTTATACCCATAGGATTCGTCCGGCTGATGCACTGTCATGTGTGGTTGGCCATCCTGAAAGGAAACTAGTCTTCCAACTTTCCAACCATCCATTTTTTGTCAGATACATGAGTTCCAGGGAGGGTATACCATACATAGACCTATTTGGCTTGTATATCATGGCGATTCTACTCAACCAACCAACTTAACCAACTGATTGCGATTAATTCCTCGGACCATTGATATAGGAAAATTGTAGAAGCTTGTCATATCCCATAGGATCCATGTATGGTATGTATGTAGACCTACATTTCGGGAATAGAAAATCAGTAGGCAAATATATCAGTCTCATGGATCCTATGGGCATTATCTTACTCATGAATGGTCGTTTTTTTCGGTCCTATTAGCTACTTGAGATGATTTGAGTTTCTCCATTTCCCCAAGATCAAGGGCTGTTCTTTCGGGCTTTTGAAGGGGCTTTGGTAAGTGGGAACTGCAAAGTTCCTTTGGTTTTTCTTAGGGGGAACTGTAGGAAAGCATATTTAAAAAAATGATCTGGAAACTACACCCCTGAAGATTAACATGGAACATAATGATGGAGGTGGATGGAAGATCATGTTCCTTTCTAAATGGGGGATGGCTGTAGGTTCCGGCTGTTAATCTTCCAGGGTGTACTCTGGAAACAACCCATTCTCCACTTCAATGATTGTAGGAGGAAGAGTAACTTGGCCTTCAGAGATGTGGAGAAATCGAATCCCAACCCATTTTTGTCCGGTGCTCGGCGCTTTTTTTTCTGCCAGGGATGCGTTTTTTTTTTGCATTCGCACCTCACTCACAGGTTTTCCTAAGATTGAAACAGAGGTCCCTACATCATGTAGCCGCAATAACGATATCGTTGCGTCAAGGTCCTTGTTGTTGTTTGGTCCATTGTTAAAAATTCCAACGATACAAACAGTATATATATATATATTATCATTTGTTCTATTACAAGGTGGTGATGAATCAATCATGCTGGCAGTGAAGAATCACATTCGAGGTTAAATGTTTCGACCCGCTCTTTTTTTTCAAAACATCTTTGTCTAGCAAAAAATCTTCAAGAATCAGAAGAAAAAACATCATCACCTGGAGTTCATGCCCAAAGGATCCATGTATGGTATATTTACCTTCATTTACCATAAAAATCAACCAAATGTAGGTAAATATACCATACATGGATCCTATGGGATGGTATGTCCAGATTAGCTCTACAATCCTACGAATTTTCGGGAGGGGTCTGGATTCTTAGGGCTTCATCTAATGGTTTGGTTTGTTTGTTCCATGTGTTTTTCCTGTTCTCGGCTCTATGTTTCCTGTTATAGATTTGAGGCAACCAAGATTAGTCAATTAATCACCCACCATGTCTAGTTGGTGGTTTCAACCCATCTGAAAAATATTAGTCAAATTGGATCATTTCCTTAAATAGGGGTGAACATAAAAAATATTTGAAACCAACACCTAGTAAACTTTGGGGCAGTATTTGTTTGACACAATCAATTGAAGGCCTGAAACAACATACCAGGTAGTAACAAGACCTCAGATAAAAAGAAACCCCAAGGTCCATAAACTCTTTTTCGCGAAGGTTACAAGGGGTATGCTACAACCATCTACAGATCTGTGTTGGAGAAACCTTTGGAGATTTTGGAGATAATGATTTTTTTCAGATCTTCGGAACTACGATGATGTTGAGTTTTATGTGACCAGAAATATTGGACCTAAAATGATCATCGTTTTTTCACACCCGCAGCGTTCACACAGAACAAACAGTCAGAAGTTTCTGAAACGGCGGTTCTGCCCCGCCACTTGCAGCCTGCGGGTCGACCCGCAGGAACTTGGAGGGTACCGTTTTTTCAAGAGGCCTTTAAACTTTGAACTGGACGTACCATATATGATATCTATAAATGTATGTGTAGCAATTTAGAGTAAATTTGAAACAACCATATACAATACATCGATCGTATGTATGTTGGTTATACACTCTGAACAGTTATATTCGTCCATCCACTTTTGAGTTCACGAGTTCATGGTGTTCCAACCCATTTGTTTTCAGATAGGACCTATATATTCATGTCTTGTTCTGGGAAGAAATACTCCAACCCAAGATCCAAACCAAGCACCTTCCCAGGACGATTGTACTAAATTTTCTGAAAAAATACTATGGCGTTTCAGGCGTGGCGTGGCTTGTGATGATCAACGGGATTCCCATCGAAGGCACCTTTTAACATACTCACCAACGAGCCACAAAAAAAAACGGCCTTACTTTCCATGAAGCACTGGTTGTCAAATAGGGATCCTTATAATGGTTTATTAAAATCCCCACATAACTGGGTAGTATAATCCCCCATATACCCTAAACAAGCAGGCTTTTTTCACATACTCACTTAGCTGTTCGTGTGGGTTTCATTTGGGCAAGTCTGACATT
Organism: Breviolum minutum Mf 1.05b.01; assembly: GCA_000507305.1. Taxonomy (NCBI): domain Eukaryota; class Dinophyceae; order Suessiales; family Symbiodiniaceae; genus Breviolum; species Breviolum minutum. The sequence continues at coordinate 321,625 of DF239071.1, read as the reverse complement.
ATTTCCTATCATGAATTCTTGCGAATAATCCTCCAAAGAAACCTGATGTTTGGTAATTCTTAGCATGTCTCTCTACCCATAGGATCCATGGGATTAGTAAATTTACCTATACTAATTTACCATACACATAAACCATTTTATATACTATCTATCTAGGAATAATCAAATACACCACACCATAATATAGATCTTATCTAAAAATACAACTCTTAATCTCATCTCTGTTCATACAACTTTCTCCCCATTCACCTAAAGCTATAAGCTAAGCTTTAAAAAAACTCTGTTGTGTTTCAGGTGTTTTCCCCACCTGTCGACCTGAGACTTCAAGGAAGATCACAACTTACTGTTGGGAAGTCGTTCGAAACACATTGCAACACCTGGTTTCCAGGAAAACCCCACCGTTGCGGTCGGTCGGAATTCTCGGACAGGTTTTCGGAGGGAAGCAGGGTACCGTACTAGGATGTCCCAAGAAGTTAGTAAATGGCTAGTAAATGGGTTATAACCTAATTATAAATGGGGTATATTGGGATTATAACCCACTTACTAACCTTTTACTAACTTCCTGGGACATCCTAGTAGTGGTTTTTATGGCGTTGACAAGGCCAACTTAATGGTTCATGATACTGGATTGTAACTGGTTATCACAGGTAGGTTTATAACCCTAGGATTTGGGGCCATATGACCCACTTATAGGGGTGAAAAAACCCTGGTTACTATCCACGTATCCTAAGTATCCTGAACCTCTAAGAAGGGTTGATGTTTTTTTTGTGGATAAAAATATGCCCCTCCCCATTCTATTTGAATTCAGGGCATATACACCCCAACCAAAAAGAAAGTGGGTCGCAATATGTAACAAATTGGTGGTTGAACCAGCCCGAATCATTTCCCCAGGGTTTCGGGGTGAAAATTCCAAAAATATTTGAAACCACCACCTATAGATTTGCATCAATTTCGATGTTCCAAACCAAAAATGAATCCTAGACAATCCTATTCTGGGATGGGATTGACTCTGGGGAAGGGTCTGGTTGATTTGTATGACAAATGCATGTAAATATACCATACATGAATCCTATGAGCACTACAGTAATTTACCCTATATATACAACAATCAACAACACAAAGTTCCATGGATCTTATAAATATATAACTATATAGTTGGTGGTTGAACCAACCCATCTGAAAAATATGCTCACCAAATTGCATCATTTCGCCAATTTTCGGGGTGAAAATAAAACATATGTTAAACCACCACCTAGATAATATAGCTACCATTCCCGTCCCCCCAACTTCCAACTTCCATCCCAGGTTTGCCAACGTTGGGCGGCACCTTGACCACCTCCAATGCACAAAGTGGCTAAGCCGCGACGTTTGTTGCTTCGTTTCATCTCATGAATCAAGTCCACCTTAGATTCGGTTTGGGGAAATGGTGGGAAAACCCTTGGGATGGGGTCCCGCCCCGAAAAATAATCAACCCCATTCAAAAAAACCTTAGAGAGTGGGTATTTATTGGGAGTATATCCCCATGGATGGAACGAAGGATTTCGATGAATGTGGAAGCTATGAAGTTTCAAACTCTCCATTTTTGCACATGACGGATTTATGGGAAATGCTATATTCGTACCTGCACGAATTTGGTTGATTTCTATGGCAAATTAGTAGGTAAACATGATCTTGGGCCCTGCCTAGAAATATTGAAGGTTAAAACCAGCTTCCCTTCATTAAAAGATACAATAGTTCAATAGTTCATTATATTTTCCCACTGAGTTCCCGGGTTTTAGGCATTCCAACCTACTAAGTCCAAGTCACATCCATCTGACAAAAAAAACGACTTAGATCATTAGATCTGCTAACGGTGGTTTTTGAAAAATGATGATTTCCTATGATGAAAAACATGTGAAAAAAATCACCAAGGAAACAACATCCAGGTACATCAAAAATTATTGTCCAAAAACATATGACCTGTTGTGGGGTTCCGGGGCTGACCTTCAATTCTATGGATCTTTCAAAATATATATATGATAAAGATTTGGGTCAAACGGTTAATTTAGGTACCTTGCCGGTAGTTAGCAGTAGCTAACAGGCATGGCCAGGTGTTGGAGGAACAAAACACATGATAAATATATATGGGTCATCTTACTTGGATGCCCCAGGGAGTTAGTAAATGGTTAGTAATTGGGTTATAAGCCCCATCTACCCCATTTATAAGTAGGTTATAAGCCATTTACTAACCATTTACTAACTTCCTGGGACATCCAAGTAATGAAACCCGTTCCAAATCAAAGGCACCGCAATGCGACAGCCAGACGCGCCAATGGGGTGACCAATGGCGATGGCCTGAGTTTGTTGTTTTTTTTTGTTTTTTTCGTTGAGGGTTTTCAGTGGCGACACGGTGTCACCACTACAGATACTCCATGATTTTTGGTATATTTACCAGCATATTCCAAAGGGTGCTGTTTAAACCTAAGGAATGGTATATGGGCACCCCTTATCATCGATTCAGCACCATTTGGAAGATCCAGGTACCTATACATTTACCATAAAAAGTGGCCAAATGTAGGTAAATATACCATACATTTGAGCAGCTGGGTATTATAGATACTGAATGCATTGTTGGTTTTAGAATCCATGAACTAAGTGGTTTGGGGCCTGGTGGTTTGGGGGCCTGGAATCGGGGTAGTCCGTTCACAACAATTCCTTTCATAACGAGGATCCCACGAGGTGGGTCCCGAGCCGATTGTTATACATGGAGTAAACATACAACCCTCTTAAATGGCCCAAAAGAAACTCACTTACCGAATGGAACCCTGAAATAAAAGTTTGAACGGCTTATTTTCCCTACTAAATATTATTATCCCAAAAAGTTTAAGCCGTTTAGCCATTGGCCAAGTAAGGAAATGGGTTTCACTGTGGTGAAAGAACCCTACTTATAGGGGCTATATAACTCCATGTGCAATTGGTCGGGGCCCACCTTGAATGACATTTTGGTTAGAAGCCACTCCTAAGAATCCCTCCTATTATATACATGATAAATAATGACGACAATTCATAGAATTTAAACTATGTTGCTCTAGACATCCAGGGCCACCTCCTGAGGTTCGGTATGACTGGACCCCAAAAATATACCATCCAAACACCGTTCACCTCAGGAGGTATTCGCCTGGATGTCTAGGATTATTTTCAAAAAAGCACTAATGCATGAGGAAAACAGACACATTTCACTCCAAGGTGGGGGTTGAACCAACCCAGTATTGAAAAAAAAATGGGAACCATCAAATTGGATCATTTTCCCAAGGATCAGGATGAAAATTCCAAGAATACTTGAAACGACCACCTAGACTATCATAGGGAAAATGTGTTTTTTTCCCTTGGGATGGAGGGCCGCTTGGCAATGCAAATTGGTAAATGTACCCGAATGGTATTTCAAACAAAAAAACCTCACTGGAGACTCCACAATCCCATAGCATCCGGTCCATGTATGATGTATTTGCCTACGCATTTCCAATAAACATCAACTAAATGACCCTAAGGATCCAAATATGTCCTAAGAAAGGGATTTCCCCTATAATCCTATTCTTAGGATGGGATTGAGACCATCAATCCTATTCTAGGGAGGTGTCTGGATCCTTAGGGTGAATGTAATGGAGGTAAATATACCAACCTCCCATGGATGGTAACCGGCAATGATCTGAGCTCCTTCACTCCACCATTGACGTTCACTTTGGACTCATCCCATCCCATCTCCTCGCGGCAAGGGTTTGCCCATTAAAATCCATCCCGGTAGCCCGGTAGACCCTACATTCGAATGCTTGAGTTTTGTATTAGGTATATGTATTAGTAGGTAAATATACAAGTTTCATGAGATCCTAAATATTCAAGCTGCATGAGATCCTTCATGGGTGTTGGGGGGCATGAAATATAATTTGGAAAATTCTTGCCCTAAGGACTTATCGGCATGTCCTAAGACTCCGGGAATTTCCCCAAAAAAATCTTATGACCTGGGGATGGGATGTTTCGACCTTCAATCCTACGATTTTCGGGAAGGGTCGGAAGATTCCTAGGCTTGGAAGATGATGCGAGAAAACCAAGGAGTCTGACCAGCAAGCCGGGCAGACCTGCTCGGTCCCAAAACGATCCAGCCGGTGGAGCACGTTTAGTGATCGAGTTACATGAGCCACAAAAAAAAGCCTTCCTACTTTCTATTTTACTGGTTGGTTAATAGGGATGCTTATCATGGTTTATATACAGAAATCCCTATATACCTGGGTAGGACTTCATCCCCTATATAACCCAACCAACCAGGGGCCCTTTTTTTTCATTGCTTGACATGGATAAAACTCCACTAAACTCATCTCAAAGGGGGGCTATTCTACGGGTATAATAGGACGATTCCAAAGATTATACCCCTGCAAAGTGTCAAGATGACAATGGAAAATGTCCAACCATGAATGTAACATGTATTTCTTTTAACAAATATCGTGTTTTTTCCAGCTAATTATGTTAGTTTTTTGTTGGGGTAGAAATAAATCACCAACTAGTAGATGTTTCATGAAGTTTTCGTACAATAAAATTCCATGAAATGAGGGAAATGGCCAAGATAAACTGGGGGTTCAGATTCACTGTATGGTATATTTACCTTCTAATTTACTATAAAAAATCAACCAAATGAAAGTACCGTAAGTATGCCAGCTAGCCATGTGAGCCCCGAAAAAAAAGAAAAAAACCTTCCCACTTCCACTATACTGGTTGGTAAATAACCCAAAACAACCAGGTGTTAAACCCCGAAAACTCACATAGAACACCTAAAATTGATGGCTCTCAATCCCATCCCCATGTCAAAGGGATTTTTTTTGTTTGGAAATCCCGGATTCTTAATAGGACATATATCTCTGGATCCTTTTCGGATGTTTTCGTTTTTCGGGGGTAAATATTCTCACCGTGGCGACCGAGTCGTCGTCGGATCGCACCACCGGCACCTTGTTCACCGCCAAGGCTTGGGCTGCAAAAGCTTCGTTAGCTTCGATGAGATCCAAGTCCTTTACCGTCCAACCCACCTGCGGGCGTTGCGGCAACGACCCTGGCACCGCCCAAGCAACCAATGGGTTGAACGAGTTGGTGAACTTTTTTTTGTTGGGACAAAAGATGTTTGGAGAGGTTGGGACTTGGGACTGATATTTTTGATAGTTGGATATCTGGAAAAATATTCCTTGATAGTTGGATATCTGGAAAACAATCTCCCAGTGAGAATAGAAGGATTCCAAAACAAAAACCGTTTTGTTATAGTAACCAACCAGTGATGGAAATTTGATTCAATCTTTCGTGGTTCGAATCCGTGATTCACAATCCCTAAGAATCCGGACCCCTCCCGAAAATCGTAGGATTGATGATCTCAATCCCATCCCCAGCATAGGATTGTAGGGTTAATCCCTTTCGAAAAGGACACACCTGGATCCTGAGAGAATATAATCTCCCAGTGAGAATATAATTAAGGATTCCATGATTCCAAAATAAAAAAAACCGTTCTGCAGATTCAGGATCCTTATAGATCCTTATTTATAGTAACCAACTAGTGATGGATTTTTTTACAATTTTTCCCTCTTCGAATCCATGATTCATCAAATACTCCGGCCCGTCTCGGATTCCGCCATTTTGGCCCCGCCTTCTTCAACACTTTTTGGCTGCTGGGAATGGGCCCGGTACCTGGATTTGGGCCCGGGAAAGCGGTTGCTTCAGGGCTTTTCGTTGGCAACTCTCCGGACCTACGTAGTGAGTTTTATATGTTTTTCAACACCGTGAAAAACTGCGAACGAAAAAGAAGGCCAGCTATTAAGGTGGGGCCTCCGAAAACTAATCCTACTATATAGTTATAAATGACCGAAAACAGATGGGTAACTCCCGGGTGTCCTAATAACCCCTATTTCAGTGACGAGTTAAACGGGACCCTACCGGCCCTGACCAGGGCCCGGGGCCCAGATAACCCCAGGAAGTGTTGGTCATGTATGGTATAAAACTGCCTATGTTGCCATGCAAAAAAACACAAATCAAAATCCACTGGGACCCAGGGTCCCAAACACTTAAATGTATAGTATATTCTTTGGCTTGCTTAGGGACTAAATGTAGGTAAATGAACCACCCTCGTTGAGTGTTTTTTGGATATGTGTTTTTGTTGGTAGAAAAAAACAACCGTATACGGAAAGATGTGCTTGGAAACCCTGGGGGTTAGCTCCTTAGCTTTAAAACTTTTAGCTCGCTCCCTATCATGAGGGCATTTTAGATACCCTATGCGGCTCCTTAGCATTTAGATATGGTATTAAATCTCATTTACCAATATCAGTCACAAAAACACAAACATATTGCACAACATGTTGCAGGAAATAATGGTACAATAATTACTACAATCCATCCCTGAAACTAACAGTTCGCCCCTTAAAATATTCCATCCCAAAAAGAAAAGTAGTCTTATTCCAACCATCAATTTTCAGGGTGCCAAAAAAATGTTTCAGGGCAAATGAAGAAACAATGTCATGTCTTGGGAAACGAATTGGAAGTGGATCTTTTTTCACTAGATTCTGGCCAAATCATAACATGTCACCATCCTAGATTTCCTTAAACAAAAAGACAGGGATTTCCCTTTACTAAGCCACCAACAAGGGGTGACCAACCGGCGGGAAAGGTCGCTATAATTGGCCCAGTAGATGTATAGGTAAATCAGTAAATCTAATTACTTAGAGGCTCAGGATACTTAGCAGGTAACTGGTTATATGTAAGTTTATACCCATAGGATTTGGAGACACATAACCCACTTATAGGGGTTATAACCCTGGTTACTATCCACGTATCCTAAGTATCCTGAACCTCTAAGTAGGTAAAGCTAGTCGATGCCGAGATGCCCATAATCTTTGGATCAACTCCAGCACTGGCAAAGCCACGGACATAGACCAAGGGCTGTAAACCCAACTGCTGTGCCTTCCAATGGAAGGACTGAAACAACAACCGCAACCATAATTTCCCACGGGTGAAATAACCACTATCAAATCTATCAATAAAGTTATGGGGCCCCTATATAAGTAGGGTTATTAATATAACCCCAGTAAACCAGGTATAGCGCCTCGCAGAATCCACAGATTTCTTCGCCTTCCGTTGAAGAAATCATTTTTTTCATGGGGAATCAATCAACTCTCATCGGTTCCCGGAGTTTCCACCACACAGGAATGACCATTCTTTTGGGGTCGATCAACTCCCATTGTTTTCCACAAAAGGGATATAAACTCATCAACCCAATAGTAGGGATTTATATACCCTTTATAAAGGTTCCTTACCCTAGTCTTCCAAATACCTTTTGAGTGTTGACCCGCAAACACCTCCTGAGAAGGCCTTTAGGAGGTTCAAACATTCAAACACCTCCTCAGGTACGGTACTTGGAGAATTTGGGAAGACTACGGTATACATGGGTATACCGGATACCCTTCCTACGACACACCTGAAATTCTTAGGGACAACTCCCTTACTCCATAGGATCCATGTATGGTAAATGTTCAGTTAATGTAAGGAGTGCAACCCACTTGGAGATTGTTCTGGTGGTCCATTTTATTTTAGAAAAACAAACGCTACACAATCTACTTACTATATCTTTAATTATTTGAGTAACAATATGTTTTTTAAGAATCCAACACTGACCCTAGCAAACCCACTTTTTCTTTCCAAATCCGAAGTCACCAAGGGGGGATTCATTTGGAGGTCCTATACCTTGAGCTAATTTCATCAAGACGCTTTTTCAATGGTTGTTCCTGGTTCCCTTGATAGGTGGTAGGTAGCATATAATCTTCCAATTGGCAGTATATACCACTTATATACCACTTATATATTGCCAATTGGGTGATTATATATCACCTACCACCTTTTTTTGGGGGGAACCAGAAACAACCATTGACTTTTGGGTGATTCCCTTTAGCCTTAGATATGGAAATCCCTTACGCTTTGCAGGAGAGGTGCCGCCATCAATTTCTTATACGTAGGAAGAATGGATACCCTGCAGGGAATTAACATATCCCACCTTGGGAAAAGGAACATCATCTTCAAAATGCCATTTTGGGGGGATATGTTAGTTCCCTGGAGGGTAGTCATCAATTGATGTTTTGCCCCCCAGCTATGTCAACGGAAAACTCGTCGGTAGCTTCAAAGTTTCAACCCCTTTTTGAAAAAAAATCTGCTCGAGAAAATTGGAGGCATTTTCCCCCAATTTTTGCGGGATGGATCGAACAATTTCCCCAAATTTTCGGGATGAAGAAAATTTTCCCCAAATTTCGGGATGAGACATAAAAAAATCTTTGAAACGACCCGCCTAGGAAACGAAACGAAACGACCCCCCACCTACAGTAGGAAACGAAACGTTTCCAACCCCGCCCCCCCGCTTACGACACCTTGGCGGCAGACATCAACAAGCACAGCGCTGCACCATCATTGAGGCCGGAAGCATTACCTGTCGGCAGAAGTTGCTGGAGTTGGTGGTTGTGGATGCCCCCTCCCCTTCCCAGTTTTCCAGACTGGGAAGATGGTCCGAAATTGGCCAACCCCAAATCCCATAGGATCCATGTATGGTATATTATATTTATATATACCTACATTTACCATACAAATCAACCATTCATGTAGGTAAATATACCGTTCGTCCCATGGGATCCTCTGCGAATTTGTACGAAACAGAACTTGGGGCCCCGGAAAAACCCGGTTTTACCCGTTTTGCCCCAACTCTAGCGAGGTCCATAGCCACACATCGACAAGTTCCACCCATTCAGAACACGTGCCCGTGACATTTCCCATACCATCCATGGGACTGGTATATTTACCTACATGTAGTTGACTTTTATGGTAAATGTAAGTATATACACTTACACTTATACATCATACATGGATGCAATGAGTTTGGTAAGATTTTCCCATTTTTTCTTCAACAAAATCCAGCAGTTTTAGGATGATAAGAAGGCTACCCGAGGTCAAAATGTGTGGGTACCTTTTGACACACAACATTTGGTCACCTGAACCCTATAGCAATACTTTTGACCCACTTTGTGGAAATTATATGCTAAAAAAATATGTTCTCATGAGGCCGGCCCACAAGTCCTTAGACTATGAGTACATGGATGTTTTTGTTTTTCTTCCACAACTCAAAGGAAGAATCCAAAATTGTGAATATATCTTGCCTAAACAATGGTTCACAGTGGAACTCGTAAAGGTTCATTTTGAGGTCCCCTCATAAAATTGGAAAAGATTATTAACCCACTTGGTTCCCAGGGCTGTATGGCGGTTGCCGGAATATATGGAATATAGTTATAAAATGGAGTTAGAAGCCTTATCAATGGCCTTATAAATTTGTAGCTAGCGTTTGACCCCTATAAGTGCAGTTACAAGCCTACTTATAACCAGTAGCGACCCATCATGTTTTAAGGTCTATTCCTAAAACTAGACTAGATTATTTACCCCATGTGCGAACCAGGGTTGAACGGACTCACCCGCGAAAGATCCTTTGAGGTTTTTCATCCTTTGCGAAAGGTCGTTCATGTATAGACAATCAATGCAAGTCAAGCCGACCATGAAACAAAATAATCAATAACCCATAGGATCCATGTATGTTATATTTACCCACATTTGCCATATTTTACCATTAAAAACAACCAAATGTAGGTAAATATACCATACATGGATGGTATGGGTAATAGTCTACTCTGAAATTTGTTGATGAAATAAATCACTAGATTTGCTACGATTCGTAAATTCGGGTGCTTGCTTCATCCGGGGTTGTTTTTCCAAATATCTATTAGTTGGCATAAGGAGGTCATCCAAAAATATAGTGGGGGCACACAAATTGACAAATGACCGTACTAGTGGGTTGAATACGTTCCAAAAAAATATGTTTCAAAGGTGTATGAATATCTGGTCACTTTTCACACCCAATGGTTTTGTGGTGTATCACTATGTTCGACAACCCTTATGTTGTGTCGGGTGTGTTGGGACATACTAACTATGCACAGCCAGTATTGTTGGAAGTGGGGAAAAAACTTGAACAACAAAAACAGCTTGGAACATCCCTAGCCCCAAGAAACGAACGGCTAGAACCAACCCAACAATGAAGGAAGGTCTGAAAAAATAATGTATCCTATTCCAAGGAAACATAATTTAATGTGAGGTTTCCAGATGCTTCCAGCTGTTCGTTTTTTTTAAGAAATTACCATGGGCACGACTTTCAAAACATGCATCTGTTCACCGTTCAAAAACTAGAAACACACGGCTGATACAACCAACCAACCTCTAAATTCATCCACTCATGGCTGTGATGTCCAACTTGAAGTACCCCACACTTTCGCCCTGCCTGCAGTCACAGATCCATCCTGTCAGCGTTTTCAGGCAGCTGATTCACGCGTCGTTAACAAAAAACACAAACACATCTTATCCCAAGAAACTCTGGTTGAATAACAAACTTAAAGCAAACCCTATTCAACCAGTGTTTATAACTAGGGATAAATCCACTTATAGTAGTTAGGGGGCCCCATCTTGTACCCCAGTGGCTCACCAGCTATAGTTTCATAACAAAACATAATACAAAGAAGAACATTGTATACGTCTACCTTCAACATCCGAACGGGATGTCCAACCCCAACATGACGAAACAACAACAACAACAACAACAACAACAACAACAACAGCAACAACAACAACAACAACAGCAGCAACAACAACCACAACCACAACCACAACAGCAACAACAACCACAGCCACAACCACAACAGCAACAACAACAGCAACAACAACCACAACCACAACAGCAACAACAACCACAACCACAACCACAACAGCAACCACAACCACAACCACAACAGCAACAACAACAGCAACAACAACCACAACCACAACCACAACAGCAACAACAACCACAACCACAACCACAACAGCAACAACAACAACCCCTAGAGATGCAATCACCTTCTGAGAATGGTTTCATGGAACCTATCTTATTATGCTCAGAAGGTGATTTCAACACCCCAATCATCAGCTGAGAATATGACGATTGATTCCTAGGGAACAACAACAACAACAACAACAAGAACTAGTTGGTGGTTTCAACCCCTTTGAAAAATATTCGTCAAATTGGATCATCTTCCCCAGGTTTTCGGGTTGAACATAAAAAATCTTTGAGTTGCCACCAGCCAGCGAAAGAAGGCCGTTGGCACCTTCTTGAAGGCCGGCTTCAGCTTTTGCAGCTGTTCTGAAGAGGTGTCTCCTTTGATATACTCATCCGTCTCCAAAACCTTGCCTCACGTCGTCCCCCGTCCCCGGGTCCGGGTCCGTCATGGGACACAACGTGGTGTGGGAAGTGAATTTCTCCTATAGATATTATACCTCCTATTTAAGAGGAATGTTTCAAAATCGGTATTTGTATTTGGATAAGTCACATGTACATATATCAATATATCTAACAACTGTTAAATATACAACTATATATACTAGACTAAACATGTTAACTTTTTAATTCTTTAACTATGTAGTATGTAGCATTTTTCAGGCATTTGCGCAAACAAAACCATTTTTTCTTTGGTCCAAGGATATCGGTTTTAATTTTGGCTGTGTGTCTGCCCAGGATGCAAGTGGAAGATAATAAAGGTGGATAGTCAGAGGCACGGAAAAAAAACATGGACAATGAACATGAAACCTATTTTATGGTGGCAAAAAAACACATTTTCCAACTAAAAAATGTGTCGTTTCAACTATGGAGAGTGTTGGTGTCCATGTTTGTTTGAGGGGTGTACATCCATGGCGATCACTGTTGGGGAAACCCACCATTTTAGGAAACCCTCCAAAAAATGGTTTATAATTATTGGTGGTATTTCATAAGGGGTATACTGTACTCATCCATCATTTGGCCACATGGTTCTTTAAAAGGAAGATTTACTTGACAAAATGGCCTACAAATGCCTACGCAACGCATACCGCACATTCATAACATCTAAAGGAATACCTACCGATCCATTAATTTTGTTGATTCTTGTGAGTCGAAACCGCAGATTTGCTTGTTCGGTGGTTGGACAAATAAATCCCCGTTTTGATCTGTTTTGATCGTGCTTTCCCATGGTGAAAAATTGAACAAATCACCTTCAAACAAATCCAAGAAATGGTGATGATCTTTCCAAAACATCCGGAAGTAGAAGGAATCAACACATTCATCACCCCCCCCCCCCCCGCAAAAAAAAAACTCACCCTTCAACAAATGCAAGATATACCCTCCAGGGAATTAACATCTCCCACCTTTGTGAAAAGGAAAATCATCTTCAAAATGCCAAAAATGTGGAGGATATGTGAGTTCCCTGGAGGGTAACTATCCAACACCAGGAATTCCAGCATCCATCTATCCAACACGAATTACTGTATTAGATTGAGGGAGGGATCACCGTAACCCGGATGGATTCCAATCAATGGTTTTTTTTCTTCAGCTTTCACTATAAGCCAATGGCACCCTTCTTCGCAGTTGGCATTGCCACGATCTGGTCTTTAAACTTGCCAGCCTCACGGTTGATGGAAGAAATCCTGCACCACCTGGGATGTATAAAACCTTTGTAAATACTGTAATGGGATAACTACCTGTCAGTGCCTCAACTGGGGAACGCCGGATTTTCAGCCATGAACAGTAGTAGTAGTAGTGGTGGCGGTGGTGGTGGTTGCTGCTACATGCTGTTACCATACTTATCTCTCCTGAGCTGAAAAAATGGTCCCAATTCAGGACATACATATCGATTTATGGCGATTTGAAGGGAGTGTATTTGTTGGATACCATTTGAGCCACGCAAAATACCTTCTTACCTTCCATGAAACATTGGTTGTTTAATAGGGATCCTTTCAATGGTTCATGGAAAAAATCCCCACATACCTGGGTAGCTTTTACAAACCCTATGTACCCTAAACAACGGAAGGCGTTTTTTTCATTGCTCATTTGAAGGTTCCATGTGAAACTTCGGCAGGGTATATATAAATTGCAAACAACTTGCGATGCTCCCTCAACAACAGTGGAAAGTGAAGGTTGATCTCGGTGTCCACTACTAATCATGTATAATAAGCCTGTTGGTGATTGTTACTGGGAGGGGGGAAGCATCCCGATAAGTAGCCAGGTTGCTTTTTTCATTGCCTACTAGGAAGTGGTTAGTAATTGGATGATTTCAGTCGTCTCTATCGCTATAAGATCTATAAGGCTATAACCCACTCGAATCATTTATCCTGTTACATCCCTACATCAGTGACCATCCCCTATTAAGACCGGGAGTTCAGATCTCCCGGCACTATCTATAAACAACAAAAAACAACCCCACCGTGTTGCGACCCTTTGCTCGTCATTTAGTAGGGAACATGGTGACCCAGGCTGCTCATCTGCTCATCACGGTCAGCACAACCCAGCTTTTTCAAGTTCAGTACTGTACTTTCCATGGCCAAATTGCTTTCCTAAACCTTGACGTCCTGCCAAAATACTGGAAAACCCGTCGATGATGAAGGTTAATAGCTTTCCCTTCATGAAAATGAGAAGAGATTAATTACCTACTGTCAACCAGGGTTTAGGCAAGCCCCCAAAATAAGCCCAACAAAATGTATATACTCAACACACAGCCATTCAGCAGGTGAGCCCAATACCAAAGCACCAATGAAGAAACTTCAACTGTTGAATTCTTCCGCTAGTTGGTGGTTTCAACCCATTTGAAAAATATTAGTCAAAATGGGAATCTTCCCCAAATAGGGGTGAAAATAAAAAATATTTGAAACCACCACCCAGGACGTGGGCGATGGATTTGTAAGTAAAAAACCAACTTCATTCAAAAACCACCCTATATCTTTAAACCTCATTCAAATTCATCACGAACAAAAAAAACAAAAAACAACTTTTCTCAAACTATATATGGGTGTTTCCGAAAATAGTGGTACCCCAAATCATCCATGTTAATAGGGTTTTCCATTATAAACCATCCATTTTGGGGTACCCTATTTTTGGAAACATCCATTTCCTGCCGTTTGAAACTTCAACGTTAAAAATTTCGCCGCCTGCTGCGCCAGGCCGGCTTTGCGCTGCGACGAAGCCGCAAAGTCGTCTTGGGCAGCGCCTGATGATTTTTTGTTGGGGGGGGGAACGGCGTTGATGCCGGTGAGTACTTGGAGGATCATCCCAGCTAGTAATGGTTAGTATCCATGGTTAGTATTCCCCCTAAGTAGGGATAGTCCATCTATAAATGGACTAAATGGCTTCTAAATGGGGGTTACTAACCACTTACTAAATGGGATGATCCTCCAAGTAGGTCACACTAAACGTTTGAAAGGGGTCACGTTTTCACCATCCCAAAAAAGGTCAGAAAGAGAATTGCCGCCAGGCAGTTTGTGGACCCAAAACCACGCCAAGTCTAATCCGGGAATCCCCATCTTCATTGAAAACTCGAAAGTAACCAGGGGGATATTTGGATGTGCCCCGATCCCAACGCACCGACCCTATGGGAAATCCCCATAGTTGCAATTTCCCCATGAATCCCTAGAGAACTCCATATTTACCCATGGGTATCCTGTTAGGGGTACACACACACCATTGTCCCTTGATTCTTTTTCTTACCAAAACATATATGAAACATTGTGGTTGGAGTTCCAACAAGCAGGAGGGGGTGAATTACTCACTATCTCACTCAACCAAAGAGACCATGAAAATTGATCTTTTTCCTACCAAATGCACTCCCAAAAACTAACATGGCTACCCAAAATGATTTCCGCCTTGCAGAAGGTGGGAACCTCCGGCTTTAAAATGTGGCCATTTTTGTGTGTTTTCTTCGTGAAATTTCTGGGGGGTAAATATGTCATCCCCAAAAGTTTGAAGGTCAGCCGTAGCCTGAGTAAGTTATTGTTTTTTTCCTTCACTTCAGCCAGTAAATGAGGGTTGCTAGAGAAATGCCAACTGCAAAACAACCGACCTTGAGTGTTCACTTGAACATTCCTCACCACTCTTCACCGGAGCCACGAAAAAAACAACTCGACTGTTACATTCCACTTTATCCTGGCTTGTTTGATAGGGATCCAAAAACTCCGATATATATAACTGGGTAGTATAATGCCCTACAAACCCCTAAACAACCAGTTGTTTTTCATTGTCCACCTGCTTCTTTTTCAAGCCAAGGCACGATCAAGACCAAATTTGGCAGCAACATTCTCAGCAGTCATGCCCATGTGGTAGTTGTTAAAAGCACACCTGCAGTGATGAACAAAAACCCTTGCGACATTCCATTAATATACTGGCCAATCAATGATGATCCTTTGAATGGCTTAACTATTATAATTCCTATAGAAGTGGTACAGTAGTAGTATAAGTCCCCTCATACATACCAAGCAAAGAAAACCAAGGTTTTGGTCAGTTCTTCAGGGGAGTAAAGTTCAACAAACAAAACTTGTTGCATCCCAAAACACCAGAGTCCATCGACAATCATAGAGTCCACCATCTTCCAGTCACCCATACGTTGACCTGACATGTGCCGTATACCGTACTGCAACAGGTAAGCCCGAGAGTCGGCCCGCTTCCGAAACGTTTCAAGGTTGTTTCAGGTGCTACCCAGGCATTACCCTAGGGATCCTGGCTCACCGAAACTGAGAATGGTTTCATGGAAGCTAAATACTTTTTCTGAGGAGCTGATTGGACACCCCAAGTATCCTCTGATAAGGTGAGCCAGGATCCCTAGGGTTAGATAGAAATATTGGAAATAACGAAAAAAAGACAAGATGCTTCCAGCAGTATGGAGTATATTTGACCTACATCATTTGGTACAAATAAGGTCGGCGGGGAGGGTAGGGAAGTCGTTGGGTAAATAATTACCATGCAGCTGGAACATCAAAAAAAGACTTTCCACACAATCTTCCTCTTCATTCAAGGCAAACCCTTGATGTAGATATATTTTCAGACTAGACTAAATCCTACACGAATTGACAAGTGAACCACCCCTTTGTATATCCATGTTTGCCGACAAAAACAGAACTGCTTCAGAAATCTGGTGTTGCACCAACGGTTGGACTTCCGATAAAGAAACCTTTGCGGCGTCTCCAACTAGCAGCTAGCAAATAGAATCTCTTCTTCAGTGGTTCAACAAATACTATCCTGTTCTTCATCTAGTTTGTTTGAACTACTATATTTGGGAATCACTCATAGCTGGATGTTTGCCAGCATCAAGTTGGCCTTGTTTGTTTTCATTAACAATGATGGCAAAGGGCCATAATTTACCAATCCGCATGGGAGTTGACAGCATCAACTTTTCCAGTGTCAACCTGACAATTAAACATACCAATAGGAACAATGTATGGTATATTTATACCCTCATTTACCATACAAATCAACCATTCATGTAGGTAAATATATACCATACATGGATCTTTATAGGTGATATATCTCTGCAAAGGATCATATTTTTCAATCATCCCACCTGAAAGTCCATGTAGTTGATTGTTGTGTCATTTTTGTTGGGTTCCTGGAAAGGTTTTTCAAAAAAGAGTCGATCCCTACTAGGGTGTCCATGGAAGTTAGTAACTAGTTAGTAAGTTGGTTTATAACATACTTACGGGACTTACAACCTGCTTTATAGGGGTTATAATCCATTTGCTAAGTAGCATGGACATCCCAGTAGTCTTCCAAAATCCTCCAGTCATACCTTGTGAGGATCGGTAGCTTGGACCCCCTAAAGTCCCGGTCAAGGCATTGTCAGGAGGTCTTTGGGGGTGTGCAAACACCGATCCTCACAAGGTATTTGGAAGACTAGGTTTACCATGATTTACATTTCTTGGCCCTTACTTGGTCGGATTTTTTTCTTCCCCTTTCAAAGATTTCCGGCGCTTGAACCGGAAACACCCCATACACCCGGCACCTTCCCGACTACGATTGAGTACATGTGGGCTATCAGACATGCTCTCTTGGCCACCCGCCACCACAATGTCAGCATCACCTCCGGTGTTTTTTTTTCGGAACTCTCCGAGGCAGTTAGTGACTTGGAGGATGGGCGGATTTTCAGTGGTGAGGATCATTAAACGGCCCATTTATTTCAGCCATGGAGTGAAAGGCCGTTTGAAAGGGTACCCGTACCCGATCCTTATAGGGGACGAAAATTAACCATGGTTATTAACCACTTGCGAGTCCTGGGATGATCCTCCAAGTCGCGACTTCCGCGTCAAGTTGAAGATTTCCCTAACCCACTATGGCACCCCCAAATGCCACACAAATTTCAACTCATGAAGACTCGAGTGACGCCGGATTCGCAAGGAACTTGATCAACCCTCCCTGAAAAGTGTGGAAGTGGAACATGAGAACATCGACACTTCCAACACATTTACACTTTATTCTGAAGAAACCTTGATGACTTTGGGAAAACCAACACTTGGAGACCCTAAAATCCTATATGGTTTACTATGAACAAATAACATAACTTAGATCTACCCCCGGCCCAGTGACGCTGGCAAATAAAGGTTTATAAGGACTCCCGATTCTACAAATATAATGTCATCCTGGTGGCGACTCTTATTGGGTGTGGGGGTAGACCCAAAACAAGAGCCATTTTAACTGCAGGCTTTGGGGGGTCACCAGCTTCTTGGATTTCTTGGATTTGATGCTAAAGAACTTCAAACATATTTTCCTTAAATAGTGATTTGTTGTAGGAATGAATCGGGTTTGGGACCCAATTCACCCAACAAAAAAACATTTCTTGGTGGGTTCTTCACCACCCAATTTTAACCAACATGTTTTCGGAGGTCAAGTTGGATGATTTTTTTAAAAAATTCGGAGGTCCTGAGGCCATTAAGCCATAGGATCCATGTATGGTATATTTGCCTACATTGCAATAGTTGACTTGGGCATTTTCTCCAAAAAAATGAGGAATGCCCAAAGGAACAAACATTCCAATGATCAAGTCGTAGCTTTACGAAACGACGTTTGGAACGACTTGGGTTAATGGTAAAAGCATGGTGAGTCTATAATTGAAACATACCCTAAGGATCCAGGTATGTCATAAGAAAGCGATTACCGCTACATTCCTATTCTATGGGTGGGTTTGGAACCCTCAATCCTATTCTAGGGAGAGATCTGGATTCTTAGGGATACCTGGATTTGATTGATGCTTCGAAATGGTTTTGGAAACGTATTCTCCACATGGTCCTTCATGCATGGTAATCCAAATGATCCAATGGAAATCTAAGGGTACCCTAAGGCCTTAGGGAATATTGACCACCATGATCCCTTAATAAGGCCTTAATTTCCAGGGGGGCGGGGCACCCTTAGATTTCCACATGAAATCCACAAATAAGAATCGAAGAGTTTACATGCCACAAAGGGGATGAAACGTGATTGGAATCAATTAACTCATGTTAATTCGGTGGTTTGGGTTGGTGAGTCTGGATTCTAGGGGCACCAATCCCTTTCATATGGGCATCCCAGGAATCAAAACCACCAACCCCAAACCTACGCCCCTAAAACACCCCTACTTAAAGGTGATGTATAAAGCCCGGCATATATAGCAAACCCTGACCTAGTCTACAGTATCCTTCCTCCCTCACCCAAGTTGTAAGGTATTGAAATTATATGGAATTATCTCAATAAAATCTACCAATCACCCGTGTTTTTTTCACAAATTCCCAACAGTGAAGGCCACTCTTAAACAATGAAGCCTGAAACATAGAGTTTAGTCGGACGTCTTACCTTCAACTAAGCCTAAGGGCCTAAAACTAACCTCATATAGTCATATTGTACACGTAGATTTGCTTAATTGAGGTGGTTGGAAAAAAACAAAACTATTTCCCAAATGGTGGTTTAATATAATAATTTTACCATGGGATCAAATCCATAAAAAATCACCTGGTTTTAGGGCAAATCCAAGAAATTGAGCCAACTTGAACCACGAAGCAAAACCTCGGACACTTTCCATTGAATCCTGGTTGGTTGATAAGGATCCTTATATTGGCTCATTATATCTTATTATATATATATGTATATATATGTATATAGGAGTATCATCCCTTTATAACTGGGTATTCTTTGATCCCGCATTTTCTAGCTCCCAACCCAACCAACCAGGATTTTTGTGTCACAAAAATCGACCTAATCCAACCTGTCAACCTCAACCCCCCATCGCTCGAAGTGGAGGAACCTGCAACAATGGCTTGCACTGCCAGATTCAAGGCTTTCAAACCACTGCCACACACCTCCCAGGAGAAAAGCTGGATTTTTTGTGTTTTTGGTTGGTTGGGTTGGTATTGTGTGTGTATATATATATATATGTATTTATATATATATATATGTACAGTATATATATCTGGCCAAATAGAATAATGATTCACTTCTGAGATAAGAGATTTCCCGGAACCTCAGCTACCTTTTGGGGTGAGGAAAAGTGTGAGGTCGCTATAATTTGACCCAATATATGCATCTTATTTCATGATCATCCGGCACAGTATGGTTAAACAAAAACCAAATGATGAGTGATTCCTTTTCATAAGACAAACATTTGGTGTTTGTTTCTCCTGTTTTTAGAGGTCAAGCCAATTGAGAATGCCAACCGGTGGAACATGTAGTTTTTGTGTTTGTGTCGCGGGATGAAGCAAGCATGCGCTGGTGGTATATAATTTCTTGTTACATGCTATGCATTGGGTTCACCCCGCCATCCCAGGGTGAAGTAAGTGGTTAATAACCATGGTTGGTTTTCGTCCCCTAAGTAGGGTTGTTGCCCTTCCAAACGGCCTTTCCATGGCTTATCAATGGAGGTGATCCTAACCACTTACAAGTCCTGGGATGAACCTCCAAGTATAATCCTGCTTATAGGGTTTACAACCTCATTTAACACTGCTTGGGGCCCACTTTTTCATTGTTGTCAATGGAGTTTCCTGGTTCCTTTAATAGGTGGTAGGTAGCATATAATCACCGAATTGGCAATATATAAGTGGTATATAAGTGGTATATACTGCCAGTTGGGTGATTATATAATTATATACTACCTACCACCTATTAAGGGAACCAGAAACAGCTACTGATGTTGGGCAACCTGTGAGGCCTTCCGATATCAATTTTCCACACCACTCATCGACATCTTTTCCTGCAAGAGTATGTGCACCGACAAAGTTTAACATCGAGTTTAGCCCAGAAATGCCTTTCAAACATCATTTTTTAAGGGCTATGTTAATTGAGCTTCAGGAGTGCAAATATCAAATATTCCCCAATATTCAGAGTGTCAGTGCTTCAAGTACCCACACTGGTGCAGGATTTTTGTCCGTCAACAGTACTTCCACAAAGGCTACTTGAAGGTTCAATGTGCTTGGGAACTGCATAGGAACTGGTTTCTAAACACCTTCTTCATAGGTATTTAATTGGACGGCCAAAAAACATACCTAAAACACCACAGGAGGTATCTGGAAGACAAAAAAACAACTTACACATTCTCTAAAGTACCCTAAACTACCCTAAACCATACCTAAACACACCGTTCACCTCAGGAGAAACAAAAAAAATCCTACAGACATTTACCACAAAAATCAACCATTCATTGTAGTAGTATATTACATATATATATATACCAGTCCAATGAAATCCTAGGGGTTCTTAGTTCTTAGCTCCACCCATTTTTTGTCCCCCTCTCCCCCACCATCCACCACGACCATAACGGCCACCTTGTTGATAGTCATCGCCGGACAGGTCTCGGGAAGCCCTGCTTTCAAGGCACTCTGACGCGCCGGGTTTTGACCACAGCCAGCCGTCAGCACTTGGCCGATGATCACCTGCAAGGTGCCGGGCAGGGGGGGGGGTGCCCGGGATGCCTAGTTATTTGAGGCAGGAATTTTTGACCCCTTGGCAAAGCCTATGAAAAAACATGGGTGTAAATATATGGGTAGAACTTGTTGCATAAATATCCACGATAATAGTAGTTTTTTGGGGCCCCCATCTTGGTGCAAGCCCGTTCTGTTTTTTTTGGTGTGAGAAATGGGGACCACAGAGTTTAACAACTTGGAGATACATGAATAGCAGAATAGCCATCAAGTCTTAAAATTTCCAAATCGCTCCCTTCTGTTCGCAGCAGCTAGTGTATTAACCTTATCCTGGGTGATTCAGCTTGATTATCGGATTGTTGGAGGTCACCAAAAAGCTTTGAAAGGGTCACGTTCTCACCATCCCACATGAGTCACGAACAATTTGCCAGGATCTTTGTTATCAAAGGAAGTTTATGTGCAAAAACTTCAGACAACTTCCGATATACAAACCTCCATGTAGTTAGTTTTGGAAAATGTATTTTATCACATTTACTTAGGAAATTCATGCAAATACCTTCCAAACACAAATATTTTTTCATGAAGATAGCATACATTTTCAGTAGATCGCAAGAAGGTTTTTTCGACCCCGAATAAGAAATCAAAGGCATCACCACTGATTCGCTACCCGCCATCATCGGATCATCCAAGGAAGTCAACCGATCCTTTCTCACGAAAACATTCCCATGTAAGAAACAACCATGATTAAATCAGATGTGCTGATCGAAATTTGTTCCAAATTGATTCTCGATATTTAAACCCTATTTAACCATGGTTGTTGGGTATAACTAGGGATAAATCCACGAAAATAGTAGTTAGGGGGCCCCATCTTGTAAGAATCCTGACCCCTCAAATCCAGGGGCTAATTTGAGGACCTATATATACACACCCCTGCTATCTATGCAGGTTCAAACCACCCTTCCCTGGAAGGAGGATTCGTAGGGTCCCAATCGATTCCCTATAACTCGCTCCCTTCCGAACTCGCACGAACGTTCGCTGGAAGTTTTGTCACCCACGTTTTGTTTTTTGTGGCGCTTGCAACAATCTACTGACGGAAGAGTGGGTAAAAAGGCAGGAACCAAAACATACAAAAAAAACACAACAAAAAAAACAAAGAGTTGCAATGATGATTTTGGTAAGCCTTGATGGCAGCGAATGGCTGCCAATATAAAACCACTGAAGTGACAAAACCCATGAGTCCATTGGCTGGTTCTTATTATTGCAAGGCTTATGGAACTGTTCACCCAATATTTCACTACACCCATGCATGGTTGATCTTTATAGCATAGTAGCTATTCCCCAAATGGTGGTTTAACAGTAAGTTGCTATGGTAGAATACGTAAAAATATCACCTGGAAATCAAATCCAAGGATGTTATGTCTAAAAAACATGCTGCTTGGAAGACGAACCCTTCCTTTTGAAATGGCCTCTCTTTTAGGGGACGTGTCCCATATCATCCATGTATGGTATATTTACCTACATGTACCATAAAATACCATAAAAATCAACCAAATGTAGGTAAATATAATGTAAATATATGTAAATATACCATACATGGATGGTATGGGTGTTAGCAGTTTTCGGTCCATTAAAAAATTCACCTATCGGATATAGTTGTGGCACCCCCCGCAACCTGACAACCTGAATCGACCGGACCTCATCCACCATGTCATTCTTCACCTTGCCACTAGTGTCCTGCTGAAACAATGAGGAGGTTACGCTTAACAAAAATGGTGGTTTTGCCCCTGAGATGAATGAAACAAAGACATGAACAAAAACATCACACCAAAAAATACCGGAGAATATTTGCCCGAATGGTTGGATATGTGTTTTTTTCGTGTTTAGGTTAGATAATTTCCACTAGACAAAAGGAATTATTTTTTACAGAAAGCAGGGTGTGTGTAAACTTTGTTTTTTTTGTGGGGGAGGATTGCCATCTTTTTGGAACGCCCTCCAATATGTACGCATCAAAGCTGGTTGTATTTCAAAGGCGTTCAGAGTCAGGGAAAAGGGTTTCTGGATGAGCTTATTGCATCTCCAACGGCCCTTCCAAACGTAGGTCCATATGCCAGTTCCATAAATCTAATGGGTCATCTTTGTTTTACCGCCATTTTGCTTTCAGCACCGGCCCTTTCAATTACATACACCCCATTGTACTACCCAAAATCCACCCACCTACGTCAAGCAAAAAAAAATCATCCACCACCACGACCTCGGCCGTTGAGTTCCAAGCGTTGAGTTCAACTCACCGAGTGAAACTCACAGCATTCCAACGTCACCCTCTGGTTGGTGCTTCCTAACCCATCTAAAAAATATGCTCGTCAAACTGGATCATTTCCCCAAGGTTCGGGGTGCAAATTTTAAAGAAAACATGAAACCACCACCTAGCCCTGTTTTTCGGCGGCGCCTCCAAAAGTTGTTTGATGACCGTGGCACCCAAGGCAAAGGCCGGGACTCCAGCCAAGGAGCCTCCGAATTTGCCCACCGCCGTGCGCCTGCAAGATGGGGCCCCCCGAAGCCTACTATTTTCGTGGATTTATCCCTAGTTCTAGCCATGAAAACACCCATGGTTAAATAGGGTTGAACTTGGGGTAATGACTTATAACTACCTTATAACTAGGGGGGGGCCCCTTCTTGTGGAGATTATTCATCCAGTCGGCCCGAAGCATTTGAATCTGGGTTTGGATCACCATGCGATTTTCAGCCCAATATACCCCTCATTTTAGTGGGGTGAAAGCCACTGATCCTAACCATTCACAGATTCATCCGGAGATTCTCCTCATCCCAGTGGAAAACATGGAAGGGACAGGGAGACAGGGAGATGGGGGGGCTACCATGGGCTACCCTTCATTCTATCAAGCAAAGGGCTGAGGAACAACTCAGAAAATATAATGATAATAGTAAGAACAACAATAATGATAACTTGGATCTGCTTAAGGTGGTTGGAAAAAAAAAACATCCCCAAATGGTGGTTTAATAGCTAGTTGCCATGGTAGAAAGCAAACAATCACCTTAAACAAACCCAGGATAATATCAACACTCCGAACAAACAAAATAATAACAATACAAATACTATTAATAAGGTGGGCCCCAACCACTTATAAATGGAGTTATAACTCATAAACTTTATAGATATAGGGATTGTAAATGGGTAACTGGAGTGAAATAACCCTACTTATAGGGATCCAATTTCACTCCATTCAAAATGATCGGCTCGGGGCCAACCGATCGTATACGATGTCTCAGCTCAGCAATTCAGAGATCTTTTTACAGACCTGACTATATACATCAAATCAAATGTCTGGGATATATTCTCACTTAGCCAATGGACTCTGAAATGCAAGATTGAACGGCTTATTTTCCCTACTAAATATATGCAATCCCAAAAAGTTTAAGCCGTTTAGCCATTTTTTCAAGTAAGTATTGATGTTACCATCATTTCCTCTGTTCCGAATCCTATTCAAAGAAAACACATGGGTGTTTCCAAAAATAAAGGTACCCAAAAAAAATGGATGATTTATAATGGAAAACCCTATTAAAATGGATGATTTGGGGGGAAAACCCACCATTTTCGGAAACACCCACATGGTGCCATGGTGTTTTTTGGGTGCCTAGCAGCCACCACCACCACTTCTGTGGCCGCCATGGCTCCACGACCGATCAAGCTGAGCCGCAAAATGGCTTGCTGCGGTGTGGATGGCAATTTTTCGTACGGAAATATGGATCTGATTCAGCCAGATTCCATTGATTCGTTTCCATCATGAATTCGTTGGACTCATTTTACAGTAGCATTTACTCATTTGTTTACTTGAAATTATGGGTATAGTTATGGGTGAAATAGAAACCTGAATCCTCTAAAGGTGTGAACAGAGGAACAAGAACGCTTTAGAAAAAGCTATTTTGAATCCAACTGCTATAAATGAAAACTTGGTAAATTCACAACAAACAATCATATTTTTTAGGTAGAAGTATTCTTCCTTTTGTGCACACTGACAAAAAATCAATGTTTAAATAGGGATGCCCCTATCCTAAAAATGTCATGTCATCCTGGTGGTGAAGAGCAAGAATCCTGGGAAGAGTGAATCGCATCACAATATATACTACCAAGGTGTGCCCCAACCAGTCATAAAATGGACTTGTAACCCCTAGGGTGAAACATTCACCCGAGTGAAAGCCATGGATTTATATATAAAACCATTTAATAAGGATTAGTTATAACTTCATTTATAACCCATAGGATCCATGTATGGTATATTTACTGACATTTACCATAAAAATCAACCATTCATGGATCGGTACATATACCCTTCGTATCCCATGGATCCTATCATGGGTAAGGAAACAGCTCTTCCACGCCCAAGTTTGAAACGAATGAGTCACCTCCAAAAACGGGGCTTATCAGAAGCAACTTCCGGGGGGGAAGTTTACACCTTGGAAATTGGACTTGTAGGATAATTCAAAAATGATCATGGCTGGTCAACCGGGGCCCCCATGTAAGGTAACCTCATGAGAAATAAAGCCTTAATAAGGCCTTATTGAGGGAACAACTATGGTTAATAACCCCTTATTAAGGCCCTATTTGTCCTGGGGGTACCTTACATGGGGGTAGGTTGACTGGCCATTAAATGATAGGTTTGCCACAAAAAATGGTCTCCTTTCAAATTATTCCCTAAGAATGCAGATCCCTCCCGGATCGAATAGGATTGAGGGTTCCAAACCCAACCTTAGAATAGGAATGTAGGGGTAATGGCTTTCTTATGACATACCTGGATCCGTAGGGTATGGTCATTTAGGGATATTTAGGGTATATATTAATTTCAGGTGGTTTAACTATGGTAAAGCATATTTTTCGCGATATTTATCACCCAACTATGTCAAACATATGGTTGGGTAATCGTAGTACTTGTCAAATTGTCTATGTCAAAGATTTCAGTGTAACTATCACCCAACTTACAAGAACTCCTTATCCAACACACAAGAGTCATCCAGCCAAGAACAACAACAAAAACACCCACCAAAAAACACACACACACAAAAACGCGTAGTTTGCCCATTGGCCTCCTGTATTTTCTGCTTCATTTCCTTCATTTCCTCGAGAGAACCAACTTGTGACCTTAAAGAACACAAAAGAAAACCAACGGTCAGAAAGTACTTGAGCAACCTATGGTTGGGGCTTATTAGACAACCCAATGTTTTTCTTTGGGTGATACATCAGGATTTACCAACCAGCAAAAACAAATCCAACATCCCAGCAATTCTGCGAAAAAACAAACACATGTGACCTTTTTGGAGGATTTTCTGATGAGTTTGATCCGCCACAAATCAAAGGTTGTCTAGTTGGTGGTTTCAACCCATCTGAAAAATATTAGTCAAAATGGGAATCTTCCCCAAATAGGGGTGGAGATTAAAAGAAACTTGAAACCCATCACCTAGTTGTTTATATTGACCCGCGTCTCGGGCATGAACGGTTTGTTCCCATCACCTGGAGGAGAGGTGGTTTCAACATCTTAGACCTGGAAAATTCCCAAAAAAAAACCGTGAACCATGGGAAAATCCCTATCTGGCAAAAACAACTGAATCTGAAGGAAAACTCCAACGCGCCCCTGGGACATACCCTAGACCCTAAAAACCACCTGTTTATGAAGGCTTTGGGGTACCTGGGGTATGTTCCAGGGGTCTGTTGGAATTTTCTTGGACTGATTACTGAAGCGAAAATATGAGTCACTATGTGATGACAAATTCAGTGTTCCAATTTGGGGTTTCAGGGCAGGGTTTCAGTAAGTTTATATATCCCTTGATCCGTTCCATTGGACGTTTGTAGCCCTTTACAGATCCATGAAAGGTTGATGTTTACATTTATAAAGCAAATATTGGTAGACAATAGCAAATATTGGTAGACGAACCATACATGGAAGGGAAACACATGGATGGGAAGCATCATTTTTGATCAGAACGAAAGTCAAGAACCATTTCAACCAACGTAGGCAACAAATGATCAAGTCGATATGGGTCTTTCCAAATAGGGGGTACCTCCAAATCATCCATTTTAATAGGGTTTTCCATGATTTTCACCATCCAATTTTGGGGTTTTCCCCCTATTTTTGGAAACACCCATATGCATGCAACCGCTGCGAATATCCTTGAGCGATGAACTAATCCCATGGATTTTAGCCTTAAGCATCCGCCGGTCCGAAAATGTCCCGATTTTTCGTAGGTCGAATTGATGGTCGAAACATCCCATAACCCATGTCATGGGAATATAGGTGCAATCCCTTTCCTACAGCATACCTGAATTCTTGGGGATAATTTGAAAGGAGATATTGTTTTACAAACCCATCATTTTTGAGTATTCTACAAGTCCAATTTCCAGGGTGTAAACATAGGGGAAATCCATTTCTTAGGACATATATCTGGATCCTTAGGGTAGATAACCCCAGCTCCCTTCCATTCCCACCAGCTATAGAGAGCCCCTAAGCTCCCCAAACGATGCAGGACTGCAGGCAGCAGGTGGCTCCCTGAGTTTCATCGAATTTCGGACAAGAAGATCGTCAGCTTAAATCACCATCTTTCCCACTGTTGATGGAAGAAATTGTGCACCACCTGAGATGTAGAAAACTCTGTAAATAATGGGGATATATACCATATCAGCTGGTGCCGGATTTCTTCCATCAACAGGAGTACATCTCCGAAAACTAACATGGAACCCAACCATTGGTGGTTGGTAGACAGATGCGTTTCCTTGTCCAAGGGACCTTTTTCAGGTTCCATGTTGATTGTGCGCGGGGAGGGAGATACATAAAATAAAATGAACATCCCTAAGAATCCTTGGACCCTCCAATGGAAGGGTTTGAACCTGCATAACAGTGGTCTGGGTCCTCAAATTAGCCACTTTTTGAGGGGTCAGGATTCTTAGGGGGGTTGATTTTTGATTGCTATTTCAATTTCATCTTACCGGAGTGTATCTTTGAGCAGTGAAACGAAAATATATAGTCATGCATTTTTAGGGGATTACATGGAAAAAACACTCCCCCAAAACCAAACAGACATAGCCCCGGGAAAATAGACAAAGGCCCGAAGGAAATTTCATCTTCCAGCTATGGAAGGGTATCCCCGGGCTTCCACCACTATAAAAATAATGGGTTTTTCTCAATTTCGATGATTGAAAACCCTTAGGGTTCAGCAATGGTGGTTATATTAATACCCATTGTTTTAATGGTGGTTGGAATCCTAGGGGTATCCTACCCTTATTTGCATTATGATAGCTCGCCGACTCCCCATGGGGAATCCCTACTTCACCATCGTGGGAGGTGTACTTTCCGGGCCCCATCAGTGACATTTATCAAGGTGAAGCAAACAGAAACCAGAAATCTTGAAAAAACAAATGTTTCAAATTTTCAAGTCATCCTTAACTCCAATAAAAGTTTCGACTTTTTGGACTTTATTTTTCCTAGCAAATAGGCTTGTTTAAAGGTTAGCCATTGGTTGAGTCAGCTTGTGGCAGTCCTGGAGTTGGGTGGGTCATTGATCCCTCACCAAGCCGCCTCGCTGGAGACATGCCAACAGCCATCGCAGCTTCACGCACGCTAAAATCCACCTCAAGGGCCCCGGCCATATCAAGGAGCGAGTTTCATACATGTGTGTTGGGAGGAATGGGGTTGTGTTTTTTTTTTGTTAATTTGCCGTTCCTATAGAAGGGGAATGTTGTGTTTTTTTTGGGGGGGTTAATCCCCGGAATTCCTAGAAGGGGTTCGGGATGCTTAGTGCGTATAGTTATAAGGTAGGTAGTTTTTTTTTCCCCCTTGGCAAAGCCTATGAAAAACCATGGTTGATGGTATAACTGAGATAAATCCACGAAAATGGTAGTTAGGGGGCCCCATCTGGTAAGAATCCTGACCCCTGAATCCAGTGGCTATTTTGAGAACCTATACACCCCTGCATCATACAGGTTCCTTCACCCTTCCCATTGGAGGATCCTTCAAAATTCTTAGGGTCCATGAAACTTGCCCACCATCCGATAGGATTTGCTTCGTTCCATTGGATGTTTTTTCGTCCAAATGTCATGAATGGCAGAAAGGAATCACACATCACACTTTCAGAACAGCTTCAAAGTAAATAGATGGTTAATGTCTTGTCATAGAAAAGAATTCAACAAACAATTTCCACAACACATCAAATGTATGGTCAATTTGTTAAACACTCCCGCGAATTACACCACAAAAAAACCCGAAGACCATTGACGCGTTCACCTTTCATATATGTCCAACCCCTCCCCCCAAGCGGATGTTTGGAGTAATCTTCGCAGCTTAGTGGCTCGGCCCAAACGTCTTTGAGGAAATCGTGGTGACCTGCTTGCCATGCCGCTGCCGTTAGTAATTACCCTTACAGTGAGCTTAGATGTTTGTGTGACTGTTTTTGGTGCTTGGATAAAAAAAAACAACGTAGAAACATACTATAGTTTCCAAATGGTGGTGAGACATGGTGATGGATTTTTACCGTATAAAAGTGATTCACTCATGACATACGTCTTTTGGTGAAGGTTCCAGGAAATTTGAAACTTTCATAACTTTTGTTGACTCACGAAACACTCGAAACAAATAAAGTCATTTCTATAGGTAGGGTTGTCTCACCAATCTTTCAAAAAACACACGTTGTTTTTTTTCCGCAACTGGGAGGGAACATGAAGAAATCATGTAAGAAACACCAATGCATGAGCTTAGGAACTCAGGGAATTACTTTCCAAGAGGCAAATCTTAAGCTCCCAAAGTACTAAAAGGCGTAACTTAGGTGAACCATTTTGCAATCCAAACGATTCACTCAAATGGTCTGTTCAGTCCTGTTCGGAACAAAATTCCTAAGTTTGGTATTGTGCAAAACAACCAACTGCAAGGTGAATCCCCGTTTCCAGCGAGTTAAAAAGCGAGCTATATATTTCACCCCTGTAAGTAGGGTTAGTTATTTCACCCCAGTGAACCATTTATATCCATTTATTATCGGCCATTAAAAAAAGGGGTATATAGATCAATTCCATCTCGCCAAATTATAATATTTCACCTACCAGCTTCTTCAAAGTGACCTTTTGATCCCCCAAATGGAGGACACTTAACCCCTAAAAAGGTCACTTATGGGTCCAAACGAGGTCACGACTTGAAGAACCTGGTAGGTTTCCCTGAAATACGGGGATTTCCCTGACGAAAAACCACCGATCGTAGAGATTTCCGGCATCCCCAAACTGGAGCTCCCGAGTCTGAACCCCCCCCAGATGGCCTCAACCACGTCATCCGTTTGGTCACAGCGTCCTTAGAAAAATATCGAGGTCAACGGTTTTTGTGTTTTTTTTTGTTTTGTTTTGTTTGGTTTGGAATTTCGTATCACCACTATAGACGTGTATTATAAGAGGTCATAATATCTAAGGAATTAAATATATTTGGCAAGAAAAAAAAAGTTCATTTTTTTTTGAAACACCCAAATTTGATCGCATTAAGATTATGAAACATATTATATTCTTGAAATATCCGTCTTGAGGTAGGAATCCCATTGTTTCATGTTTTTCCCCCTCACCAAAATTCAGTCGGTAATCTCGGTTCCGACGTTCAACAAAATCACGTTAAAGGAGAGGTGAAGGTCGAAGAGATACCAAAACATCATGCCCTTGGAATCCAGTCATATTCTCAGCTGATGATTGGGGTGTCCAATCACCTTCTGAGCATAATATTTAGGTTCCATTACCATTCTCAGAAGGTGATTGGATCCCTACAAATGGGAATGTTAAGGTCTCATTTTGGGAAAAAAACAACACCCAAGGATGCCTGTCACAAATGAAGGTTCCCTAGACATCCAGTCATACCTCCTGAGGTTTCGTGTTTGAGGTATGCTTTTGGGGTCCAAGAACCGTCTCAGGAGGTGTTTGGATGTCTAGGGGTTTATAAGGATTCCCTACCAAAAATGGTTCATAATCCTGGTGGTGACTGGAATCCTGTGTGGGGGATACATCCAAGGTATCATATTGCACTTCATAATCCCCTTAAATTAAGGCGGACGATTTCTTGGGGCGCAAATGGCATTTGGGGGGATGGCCAGCCCCTGATTAGATTCCCATGAAACAACAAGGTACCCCCTCTAAAACTAATATAGGCCTGAAAAAAGAGGACATCTCAACAAAAAAAACATCATCTTCCAACCATCAATTTTTAGGGGCTACATGTTAATTTCAGGGAGTGTATCCAGGTCATAGTTTTTTTGGGGGGTTTGGTGACGACGGATTTCTTCGATCTGGCAAGTTTGTGCCCTTACACTGGCTGGTGAAACCCTTCACACCCCATGGTGAAAAAAAACCGATGATCATCCGAATCTTGCCATAAGTTTTGGAATGAAGATATTATATATATTATATGATATATAAACAATTGGAAACCATCACCTGCGAGGCAAATCATAACCTTAGACTTGCTCAACGTAGTCGATGAAAACCTTCCCAAATGGTCGTTTAATTGTGATTTACCATAGTAGAATCCGTAAAAGATCACCTTCAATAAACAAAAGTAATGGAGTTGTTTTTTCAACGGAGTTTCCTGGTTCCCTTGAAAGGCGGTAGGTAGCATATAACCACCCAATTAGCAATATTTAAGTGGCAGATAAGTGGTATATACTGCCAATTGGGTGATTATAAATCACCTACCACCTAGTAAAGGAACCAGAAACAGCCATTGAAAAAACACCAAGTTTCAAAAGATTTACTATGAACTGATGAAGAATTCTATCAATACAATCAAGTTCTGATGAAAAAAACACACAACATCACTGCTACTACAGGTGCACTTAAACATCAATTCAAAGGGTTGATATCATTACGAGAACGCCCCCTTTGAAAGGTGATAATCCTTGAATCCTTGAACGTGATTGCATCAACTTGGAGCATTTCCGGCCTTGTGTCATAGGGGTGATTATTGAAACAATAATCGAATCTGACTATTAGAATGTGTTAGTGCTCTCACCTTTCTGTTTGGGGGTGTCTGTTGTCAAATCATAATTTCAGAACAATGAAAACAAACAAAGAAGCAAATTTAAACAACCCAAAAAACTAACCGAACAGATGTTTCCTAAGTGACGAGTTGATCCCAAAAAGGGAACCAATGGGACTTACGACCGTATCACTAATATCAACTTATTAACGAGGAAATACACTTCCAACCTAGAAGAAACCCCGGATGTCCTGGCAGTAATCAGGTGTCTACAAAACGATGTTAAATGGCCAGAAATATGCACAACTTTCAGCCCAAAGATCAGCACCTAAGTTGTGTTCTGACGGTTCTGAGTCGAGTGTTTTTACACGGACGTGCAAACAGCTTGACGTCACTCTTCCAAAATGCGTTTTTTGGACCAAAAACGAAAGTCATGTCTGGACCGGAAGGGATGCACTCGTCAAAAGGGGCAACTGCTTTCAACCCGAGTGTTGTTTGGGAACCCATATAGCAATTTTTACAATAAGCCCAATTGCTTTCAAAATGGTCTCAGAAAAAAACTGTTTTTCTATCTTCTCTCTCAAGCCATCAGCCAAATCTTCAGCTCACACCATGTCTGGAGCTGCGACAAAAGGTGAAGGCCAGTGAAGCACATAGAGGGCGTACCGTACTTCCATGCCGGGGGCGGTGCCGCCCGGTCGTCTTCCTGTCAAACGTCTTGACGCAAGATGTGACTTCCAAGCTACCTTCCTCCAACTTCCGGCAAGGTCAGGCAAGGTCAGGCTTGAGCAAACAAATGAAACATTCGAAGAGTGCCGAAGCTAACTCCAGACTGGGAATCAGCAGAGTCACCCAGTTCAGCAGGAAGCACCATCTTCTGACCAGCTCCCATTGAGCTCGTTTAACATTTTCCTCCCCTGAAAATATACACCCCACAAGGAAGGCAAGGGAGTTGATCTTCCAATTTTATCATCACTTTCAGTGGCATTTCTTTCTTCAGGAGATTTAAAAACTTCTTAAGCCATATCAACCTATTAAGGGAAAATCACCATAGGGATCCTGGCTCACCTTCTAAGTATGGGAACATGGAACCTAAATACTATATATCGTTGGTTGGACACCCTTCATCATCCTATGACAAGGTGATTGGATCCTCCCAATAAGGGAGACTCTTCCATTCATTTCACATACTATGATTTTCCTGGAACATACTGTTGATGGAAGAAATCCTACAATCAGTTGATGGGTATAGTCTATCCCATTATTTCAAAGGTTTGATATCTTCCATCGACAGTATCAACTAAACTTCATCAGACTCACCGCTTCTTTCACAAAATCACCTCAAATCGCAAAACTCGGTGCCAAAGGTTGAGCACTTATTTAGCTATATATATATATATATGTATATATATATATGGATGGATCATACATCTTTCAACCACCAAGCTCAACTTGACGATTCTTCTCTGGTTTTTCAGGGACAAACCTCCCCAAGAATGGCCAAAAACACAGGACCGTTTCTCCGGGTTTCCCCGACAACTCGTGAGCCAGCATTGCGACTCGTCGGTGTCGTCGGGTCCACAGAACCAGCATGGGTTTTTCGCATCGCCAGTGGCCTCCGTCGAAATTTGGGAGGCCTTTTCGCCCCAGTCAACCGCAGTAAGCGGGCTGAAATATCACCCTAGTTACCCACAAGGTGGGCCCCTACCAGTTATAAATGGAGTTATAACCCCTATAAATGGCTTTATAATTGGGTAACTGGGGTTATAACCCTAGTTA
This sequence comes from Breviolum minutum Mf 1.05b.01, assembly GCA_000507305.1. Lineage (NCBI taxonomy): Eukaryota > Dinophyceae > Suessiales > Symbiodiniaceae > Breviolum > Breviolum minutum. The sequence continues at coordinate 288,062 of DF239071.1, read as the reverse complement.
TAGGAGATATAAACCCAGTTATAACTGGTAGGGGGCCCACCTTGCATTGATGTTCGGCCATTGATTTTCGGGCTATTGCTGAGGAAAAAGGGTGGGCCCCAAGCCTCAAGGAACATGGAATGGCAGTGGGCCCCCCGACTTATAACTGGTTCAATGGAGTTTCCTGGTTCCCTTTAATAGGTGGTAGGTACCATATAATCACCCAATTGGCAATATATACCACTTATATACCAGGTATATATTGCCAATTGGGTGATTATATGGTACCTACCACCTATCAATCAGGGAACCAGAAACAGCTATTGACTGCTAGGGGCCTACCTTTTTAAGCAAACCTTTCAGTGAAGTTGAGCATGTCACCTGGAGAATGGGATCATCTCCCCAAGTAAGGGCAAGCACTAAATCAACAAACACTTCTACCACCCACCTAGCTAGGTGTTAACTAAGTTTTGTTGTAAAGTCACTATATTTCCTATCCATGTATGTATGTATGTATGTATGTATGTATGTATGTATGTATGTATGTATCTATGTATGTATCTATGTATGTATCTATGTATGTATCTATGTATGTATCTATGTATGTATCTATGTATGTATCNATGCATGTATGCATGCATGCTATCTTTCTACTATTACTATATTATAGTTGTTTAGGATACCTAGTCACACAACGATTACAACCACCCCAGCACGCTTCTCTAAGGTGTTCCTCTACAAGTCCTCCGCCCAAAACGTTTGTGTATTCCTGGGATCCCCTCTGGCAAAGGGCACCACGGCACGACTTGACATGAAGATTCAAGACGTCACGGTGATGCTGTTCATGATAACTGCGTTCATGATGATCATGTATACCATGTCAGGAAACCAGCGCCAACCAAATAAGGATCCGAAGTGATAGGGTATCATATATAACTTTTACATCAAGGTACACCTAATTCAATGCATGGTATATATATATACCTACATTTTACCATACACTCTAGGTGAATATACCAAACATTGATCCTATGGGTTATTCATAAGTATAAACCGGAGATCAAAATCTATCTATATATCCAAAACACATCTATAAACTTGAAGAGGCTTTGCAGTTCCAAATGAACAAATCCTTCCTAAAGAAGACTTAGTCTACATGTCTGAATACACCAATACCAACTCAACATGTAATCTAGAACCAAATTTCAATATCCATAGCCATCTTCCCTGTGTTCTTCCATGGCGTTTAAAAACTGCGGAGCCGAAAGTATTTGCGAAGGTTTCGGAAACACCTTGGTCACCTTTTTGGAATAAACATGCTCACAAAATTCACAAATACCCAAAACGACATCATAAAATATGATAACCCCTAGGATTCCAACCACCATTAAAACAATGGGTGGATTTATATAACCACCATTGCTGAACCCTAAGGGTTTTAATCATCGAAATTGGGGAAAAACCCATTATTTTTATGGTGGTGGTTCAGCCCAGGGTAACGTTACCACAGAGATGTCAAAAATCCGAGTTGATCGTGTCAAAAAATCCCAAAAAAACATCTATCAATTCTACATTCGGTAGGCCTTGTAAGCCGATCATTATTTTCATGGAGTTACCCCATAGGGGCCAATTTCACCCCAGTGAAAGCCATTGATTCTTGGCAAAAGAAACAAGGGGCCCATGACACACTCCACTTATATCAATCAACTCAAGACCCACCTTGTAGTGACACATTCATAGCTCTTCCCAAACGTGCCTGACCTGTTCCTAGAGGATTCATGAGACTGGTATGTCTATACCCCAGAGGATCCATGACACGAACGGTATATTTACCTACATGAATGGTTGATTTGTATGGTGAATGTAGGCAAATTTCCCATACATGGATCCTAACTGGTCCTATTGATGGTTCAGAAATCCCGCGAATTAACCTGTTACAGGGACAGGTAGTTTATCCATGATCGAACAGTTTTTTGGCCCGCCCTGCCCCCCCCCCCAAGAAAAAAATCGATCAGTGGGCAAACATGAAACCAATCAAAAAATGATCCGTCATGGGATAGAATAATTCACCCAATTCCAAAATTTTCAGGCCATTTTCCTGGAAGTCGGTTTCCTTTACCAAAAAACCCACCACATGGCCCGATTTCTCATCATCTTCAGAAACTACCGAAACTAGTTGGTAGTTGAACCAACCCATTTGAAAAAAAAGATGCTTCGTCAAATTGGATCATCTTCCCCATGGTTCGGGGGTGAAAAAAATCCAAAAAAATATGTGAGTTGCCACCACCTAGTCCTTCTAGTAACTTCAAGTTGTTCACCTCACCTCAACTAGAGTCTCAACTAGGGGGTTTCCTAAAATGGTGGTACCCAACAACTATTGGTTTTCCTACTAAACATGACCATTTTGTGGAGTTTTGGGAGTACCACCATTTTAGGAAACACCACCAGAATCTCTAATGCTTCGACCCACCTGGCGCCAGGTGGCTCGGTTTTTTTCGAAAAATCTTGGATTCCTTCGATGTACACCAGTTTTGCGGCTGACAATTTAGGTGTTTCCAAAAATTGGGGGTACCCCAAAATGGATGGTTTATAATGGAAAACCCTATTAAAATGGATGATTTGGGGGTACCACTATTTTCGGAAACATCCATTTGATCACTTACCAAAAAAAATACTCAATGAATACCAAAATGGTGCCCTGGGCCACCTAAAAATCACCCGCAAAAGTAAAAAGCAAGGCTTGTTGTAAAAATGATTTGGATGCTTTGGGATGATTTTGGGGTTGTTTCTTTTTCTTAACGTTCTGATTGAATCATGGTTTGGTTGGAACGCCTGGAATGTGAAAAATATCTTCTCAACCCATCTGAAAGAATTGCAACCCCCAAAATTTCAAGGTACAAACAAAAATATCAGCCTGGAAATTCAACAAGCAAGACATATCCACAAGTCATAACTTTTTGCACAAGATTTTGGGATACTGAGGTCAAAAAATTCTGGCGAATTGACGAAGTCTTCACCTCAAAAAAGTGGCTTTTAGCTTACACCCCGGTTTAACACATAGCCCTGAAAAATGATGGTTGGAAGACGATCCTTTCCTATTGGGAGGAGCTATGTTACACTTCGGTTTGGTAAGATTGATTGGAACAAAAATCCGCAAAAATCTTCCGGAAATGGTGGTTTAATAGTCAGTGAGTTGCCATGGGATTCGAATCCGTCCAAGAAATCACCAACGAAACAAATCCAGGAAGCCTCCAGGATCCCATAAGGATCGCCTTGTTGGGAAACACCGGCCTGCCTTTTCGAGGCAAATTTACATTTTTTGAAAAAATGCCGGTTCTTCGAGTTTTTGAGGAAAATCTGATCAACACCCTGGAAGTTTAAGTTCAAAAGTGGGAAGACTTTCTTTTGGATGATGATAAACAACTTGAAAAATATACTGTACTGAAACTCATACCCTAAGGATCCAGATATGTCCCAAGAATTGGATTTCCCTTATATTCCTATTATGGGGATGGGGTGTTTTGACTATCAATCCTACGAAAATAGGGAAAACGTCTGGATTCTTAGGGTGATTCAAATGCCACCAGCTCCTTACTAGGTGATCCCCTTACTAGCTATAAATGGAGTGAAATGGGACCCTTGTAAATGGCCTTATTAACTTATTCTAATTTGGGTAAGTGGAGTGAAGTTACCCTACATATACGGGGTTACATAATAACTAACTAACTCCATTTATATTTATAACTTACCAAAAGAATTCCCCGGTTGGACCCTCCGTACCCTGGAAGGTTTTTTTTTGAAACCTGCATTTCACAGGGGTGTTTTTTTGGGGTCCTCAAATTCGCCACCTTGCAGCTCCATCCTGCCAGCTGTTTTTTTTTCACACCTTTTTGCACCGACTTTATGGATCAACTGGGTCTCACCACACAACCGATCCATCGTCCCGAAGTTGACGAAATGGCCCCGTTTTTTACAGGATTTCGGTGATCGAATTTTTCGGTTGCAGGCTTTTTTGTTTCGAGCGTTGGTTGGTGCGAATTGGTGACAGCTGGTAACAACCCAGGCAAAACCGTTAAACCAATGATTCTTGGATGGCTTCAGATTTTTCCCCCCCCAAAAAAAAAATCTGCCCAGTTTTTGTCCCTGAACAGTTGATTTATTTGTGCCATATTGGCTGACTAAGTCTATCATTTTTCAGGTTCCGCGACAGTTCTCAGGGGTGCGGCTGAGCAACGTTCTAAACCCTTCTGAGATTCTATCATACTATGGTTCACAGGGATGCTGTTGATGATTTTCAATTATCCCTAATATGATGGTTCGTTATTTTCTCCCCTTTATACAGCAAATTACCAAGGGTTTAAACTCACTTCTCAGCTAATATTATGCCAAAAATCGCAACAAATTCGAGCTTCGCCCTGGGAAATTCTCCAGCTTTCTCCTTGTAAGTCCCGATGGGAAGATAAACAGAGCCACACCCAAGATCTGTTGGGTGGTTCTGAAACAGGTTGTACCTGAATTTCTTTTTCCATTATGATTGGAACAAAAACAAAAAAATGCCATCGTTTTTTTCTGGGCAAGTTTTTTTCCGTTGAATTTTTGTTGGTGATCGCTGAACATTCTTGCCCAGAAAAAAGGCAAAGATTTTCGGCCAAATTCGCCGCGAAAGAAACCCACAACGACCTGGAGAAAATCCGTCGGTGGTCCTTCGAAAATTTTCTCTGTACACAAACAAATTTCAAAATTCAAAACGCGACCTGGAACGCCCCAACAGTTGGCTAAATGACGATGTTTCTTGATTTAATCACAAGAATTCGTAAAGGTTTTTTCTTATTTCGGAATCTTTTTCAAATCAAGCATCTTCAAGTTCCAGGGAATGCGGCTAGGCACAGCATGGGTAAGCTGAGCAAATTACTCATATATAATACGGCTATATACATTAAGTTGTCACTTGCATGTGAATATACAAGTTTGGATCAGATTTCTCAAAAACCAGACATGAAACTTAAAAAAGGGCTACTTGTAAATCTTGTGAGTTCTAGTAGAAAGTTTTCTCAACCATTTTGACAACTATCTAACGGACTAATGCAGCCGATTGCGAGGGTAATTAATAGTATGCCTGGATCTGTTGGTTAGTAAAGGACGAGAACAAAATACAGCCTTGTTGCTCACTCTTATCCCTATAGCCCTCCAAAAGGCGTTAGTTTAAAACGCTTTGTGTGACAAAGGTGGTTTATCGCGGAAAGGCAATTTTGCACATGTTCAAATGAAGCAATTTCCAATGCCAAGTTCTACGCTAGGAAAGCCAACAAAAACATGGACAGTCTATGCAAGATGTCCTTTCTTTGCGAAAAAGCGTTCTTTCGAAGCGACAAAACGTCCTTACAGCTATGTGTTTCCAGCGAAGAAACGTCGGACTTAAGTCAAAAAACCTACTTTGTGGAAAGCACGTTGAAAAAACATTCGAAGAAGATTAGGTTTATGTTTGGTCTTCTTGGTTCGCGGTCATGTCGTTTTCCACAGCTTTTGTTTTGGCATGGGTAGCGATGGAATGTTAATTCCACCCAAAAAACCCAATATATGGATCTATTTCGTTACAAGATTGGGCATGTTGTTTGGGGGTTCTTTACCAACTAATTTATTCAATGAACCATAAAACATCATCCATCCACGTAACCATAGATCAATAATTCTAGATCTAATTAGGGACCAATCTTTTGTTTTCAGTGTGATTTTTTCAGAATGTCTTTTTGTTGTGTGATCGATAAATGACATGTAATGATGAAATTTGCCCAGCTCTCCATGTCTCCATGCATGGAAAGAATGCAAAACTTCGAATTGCATCCCGAAATGGTGCGGGTGCAATGGATAAACTCAACTCCTGCTGAAAAAAAACAACCAATCCTACGTGGATTTGGGGATGCTATTTGGAGGGTATATCTATTCAAGATTCATAATATTCATACACCCCGGAAATTTAACATAGCCCCTGAAAATTGATGATTGGAAGATTGGTTTCCTTTTGGGATTGCCTATTTTTAGGGGCTATGTTAAATTTCTGGGGTGTAGTTGGTGATCACAACATCGAGATTTTCTCAGGAATGGATGAGCATCTCAGTTAGAAACCCTTGGGAACTTTCAAGTCCAGGCAGTCTTTTTCTAGTTGGTGGTGGAACCAACCCATTTGAAAATGCCATTGAGGGGCCTTGTTAAGGGGATTCTTAAGGGATCATGGTGGTTCATAACTGGTTGGTGGATTCAACCCCCTTGAAAAATAATATTAGTCAAATTGGGTTCATCTTCTCCAAGGTTCGGGGTGAACATAAACAAATATTTCAAGCCACCACCTAGTTTTTGGCTGGACCCCAAAAATTATATCCATAACACACACAAACATACACACCCCAAAGAGACGTTTGTTGTAATATTCACCAAATGAAAGACCTACACCCCAGAAATTTAACGGCTGGAACATAAATAATGGAGGTGGATGGAAGATCATGTTCCTTTGAAAATGGGTAATTTTTGGGTTCCATGTTAATCTTTCAAGGTGTATTGATGTTTAAAACATATTAGGTAAACAAAAATCATGCTGCACAACTGCAGCTTAGCCTCTTGTTTCCCAAAACAAATTTTGGTCGTTCTCCAAAAGGAATCTGAGAAGCAAATTGAGCCACAAAAAACCCTTATGACTTGTGACTTATACTATTTGGTTTATAGGGATCGATCCTTATAATGGCTTATTATAATCTCCATATAACTGGGTAGGATGTCATCCCCTATACAACCTAAACAACAAGGGACCCTTTTTCATTGCTCAATTAGAACTATCATTCATGACGGAATCCCATGGGTCCCATGGTTCCACCCTTTACATGATTAATGATACAATGATACGGGACCTCTATGATCATATAGCACATAAATATATCACAATCCCAAAAGGATCCTATAAGTTTTTGGAAATGTTTTGGAAGGACTTTTTATACGTTTAAAAAAAAATCATCTACGATTAACCCCTAAGGATCCAGGTATGTCCTCAGGAAGGAATTACCGCCTACAATCCTTCCTTGTGGGGTATGGGATGTATCGACCATCAATCCTACGATTTTCGGCAGGGGGATTAGGATCCTTAGGGAACAGCATTTTGTATGGAGAATCTCAAAGCTTTTGGGCTTTTGAGGTCCATTCCCATGTCCATCCGGATCCACCAGGATGCAATCGTCACAGTCATGAAGGTTTGTTGAAGTTGGGATTCCCCTGGCCATCCCTTTTTAAATGGTTCATGTCGAATCCAGCTCAGGTAGTGACTGGAATCATATTTCTCAAAGAAGGTTTAATAAGGGACGATATACCAAAGATTGGTCAAGTTTTGAGCACTGAAATTGGGGAAATGATCTCTATTACTGTATATAAGTAAGGCTTATTTTTCACCCCAGTTACCCATTTTATTTTCGGTCCGTTAAGATTGGCCACGAAAATCTACTTCTATCTTCACTAACTGCTGCAGGAGTTAAGCGAAGCGAATTGGATCAATTCGCTGTAGATCAAACTTGCACTTCCTGAATGGTCCCGAGATCACTGGAACTGCTGCTTTTCACCGTGACTTTCTCTTCAAACTCACCTGCAGTTGGACGAAAAAATCATGGTGAGCATTTTTTGATGCCCTAAGGATCTTGGACCCTCCAATGGAAGGGTTTGAACCTGTATAGCAGGGGTAGTGTCCTCAAAATAGCCAGTTTTGAGGGTCCAATGATCCTTAGGGTGGGGTAATTTAGTAGTCTTACCTGAGTGATAACTCTAGAAAGATACACTCCCTGAAACTAGCAAAGGCCTTGAAATTAACTCATCCTAGAAGGAAATTCATCTTCCAACTTAAGCATAATATTCACGGCTGGGAGGGTAAGCTCTTCAAATTTTTGAATTAGCTCTTCGGCGGTCGAAATTTCCATTCCAAAAGTATTGTGATTTTTTAAAACCCCATTCAGAAGAAACTTTCACGTTGATCAATGTCCTTCAGGGGCTTTGCCCTCCAGGGATTCTCCGTGGGTAAATATGTTTACATCATCAGCTTGATACCATCTGTGGCGGCTTGTTTCGGAAAATGTACAGGGGTCAAATCTGAAACCTTGTGTGAGTACGGAATATCTATAAAATATCTTAGCATGATATCATGGGAACCTAAGTGGCCCCCCCCCAATGCCACCCCCTCCCCAAGAAATAAGGCCTCATTAAGGGACTATTAACCAATGGTTCCCATGATGATACACTCAAATCAAGCCCTCTTCTGGAAAACAAACCATCTCAAAAGTTGTGTTTTGTATAACTACCCGGAAGCGGTTCAGTTCGATGGTTATTGTTACTGTATCCACTGGCTTCTCCCTTAATGAGACTGATGATGATGATGATGATGATGATGATGATGATGATGATGATGATGATGATGATGATGATGATGATGATGACAACCGCCACCACCACAACAACAACAACAACAACAACAACAAACACCTGGATAAATACCTGCACACCATTATAATCACTTCTCAAAACCACATGTTTACACAAAAAACAACCAACCACCGCATCACAACATTGAAAACAACATGTTTCGTCAACATGCTCCCCACCTGCATCGAGATTTGCTTCAAATATTTCATCCTCACTGTTCTCCCATCGTTGTTCGTCTTCAGCTATGACTGTGGAGGCAACAAGCCAGTGATCCTCTTCCATCAACAGGTCCAAATTTGATTCATCTTGAGGTTCATCAACATCTGGTATCCAATAGCTTCTTGTCACCTCAGAATGTCCCCACTGGTAAAGAAACGCAGAGATTTTTTTGCGACCAAACCAATACTCTCCCTGAAACTATCAGCTCGCCCCTAGAAATGGATGGTTGGGATACTACTTTCCTGTTGGGGGGGCCAATTTTCAGGGGCTTTCACTGTTAGTTTTAGAGAGGGTAACTGGAGAAACAAAAGAAGTGTCCCGATCATCGACTCAAACGTCCCAAAAGGTAGAATTCCAAAACATACGGTTGATGGATCAGAAATCCGGCGTTCACCAGTTGGTATGGTAAGTGTATAAACATGTAAAAACCCTGTAAATCATGGGACATGTACCATATCAACTGGTAGTTGATATGTAGTTTATCCCGATATTTACAGGGTGTTATACATCCAAACGATGGTTGTTTGGGATTTCTGCACCATCAACAGTATTCATTCCAAATAGTGGATTTATCATGGTTAGTTTTCGTCCCATGGTAGACAGGAACAAACACCACCTTCAATAAATCGAAGAACATGTTCAGATGATCGTAATTATCCTCCCTAAAACTAACAGCCAAAGCCCTTGAAAATAGGCCTTCAACCCCAAAAGGAAAGGATGGTCTCCCTTTGCCACCAGTTTTTTTTAATGATACGATCCAGTGTGTTTCTTAGATTTGCAATCGGTGATGGATGTTCTCGCCCCTCCTTTGAAAAAGACATTACCATTGTTGCATATACTTACTTGGATGTCCCATTGGAAGTTAGGATCAATGGTTAGGATCAATGGGCTATTTCACCTAGTTATATACAAATGGGGTATATTGGGGTTATAACCCACTTACTAACCTTTGATCCTAGCTTCTTGGGACATCCTAGTACTAGGTACAGTCAAATTGGGTGTCATCTGCTTACTGGGTGAACAATTCAATCCCACTTCGAACGCAAAGGTTACTTAAGAAAGGGAAGCAAACCACTCTCATTTCACAGCCTTTTTAACTCCATCAAAAATTGAATGGGGCCTTCCCAACGGACCCCTAACTAAGTTGCTAGAGTTATTAGATACTAAGGTTTAGGGGTCCGTTCAGTAGGTCCTGTTGGAGATTTCTTGGATTAAAAGCAGGAGGTACAAACAAACCTCAATGTCTCCAGGGTTGAGTTTGTTTGAAAACGATTTGCTTCAAGACGGCGGAAAGGATCAACCTATTTTTCCCAATCGTGATGAATCCCAAAGCTAAAGGTAAATTTAATGGATGTTTTTGTCCAACTTTAAAAAAATGCGACCAAAACATCGATGCTTGGGTTCCAAAAAAATAATCAAAACATACGATTATACCCCAAATGGTGGATTTTGAACGTATGGTGATGTTCATCCCACGGTAAAAATCAAACATCACCCAGGAAAGCCAGCATTCACCCATTGATATCTTTTTTTTGTTGAAGGGTGAAACCACTTTATCATCGCAACTGATGTTGCTGGAAAACTCTGACCTTTCAACAGTTATGCTCATGTTAGGCTACCTGTTACTACACCCCTGAAAACTAATGTTAAGCTATCCCCAAAATTAGCGGGGCCTTGGAAAAAGTAGTATATAACTCCCATGAAAAACATGGGCACTTTTGGGGGGTATCTATTGTTAGATTTCAGGAGAAAAGGGCACCGTAGCACCCTGCACCATTCGGCCGAAGCCAAAAGGCAGGAAGATTTGATCGTCTCCCTTTGCCACCCATCTTCGATACGTTCGTTTCAGGGGTATGGTACGAAACTAGGCTACCCAACAATGACATAATGAGTCGGCAACAAAAAACCTCAAACTTGGTTTTTTTCAATCCACCATACAAAACCAAGGGGTTTTCATTCACTTGGATCTTTCGTTGGGTTTGTTAGGATCAATGGTGATCGGATCAATGTGTTTTTTCACCTAGGTATAAATGGGGTATATAAGGGTTAAAACCAAGTTACTAGCTTTTACTAACTTCTTGGGACATCCTAGCATTTCTTTCTTCACCCTGGAATTGTAAAGCCTCAAGTTCTACAATGTCGACAAAGTGGTTGGGAGCAGGATACTGTAACAAGTTTCTTCTCAAAATGGTGTATAGTCAGGTCTCATGGCCCCTTTGCCATGTATCTACCCAAGAACAAACATCCCAAATATACCTGTGCACATGCTTACCACGTTTTTTTCATGTGTCTACCATAAATAACATCCTAAATGTACCTATAAAACACACAAACACACACCAGCTACCGAAAACATCCTGACAAATAGTTTGGACCGAACCTGAACCCGGACCACCTTGCGACTACACATGGCGATGGTGGCCAAAATGGCAAATACAAATGCCATTAATAGCGGTAGAAGAAGCAAATCCTGGCCACAAGTTGGGCAACACTTACTACTGTCGGTGGGCCCCATCACCAGTGTTTTCTTAATGGAGTGGACATGGGGCCCCTGTATATAAGTAAGGTTATGTTATAACCCCACGACTTCCCCCATTTTTTTGAAGGCCATGGACCTATGTTTTTTTTGTTATAGCCCCATGCAAAAACGATTTTCCTTGGGGTCCATCTTGTAAGTTGATTTTCCATCATGGGTAAACATGGTTTTTGCCATGCAAAAAACAAATCCCAGCACCAACACAACTTCAACAAAGGTCATGTTCCGAAGGGACGGTTCCCATTCCTTCGACTAAGATTTTGAGGGAGAACATAACTTGCTTGGGGTCCCCGGTCCCCTGTGAACTGCCCTTTGGAGAAACAAAAAACTCCTTGAAGAGTTGGTAGTTGTTTTTTTCATAGTTTTGATACATCTTCAAATGGGTCCATTTTTCATTATTCATGCTACTTTTCGGGAGGGCAGTTCTTTTGTTCGCTTGAAATCTGTTGGGGGGGGAAGGGAGGATTGTAAATGGCTTGAGTATATTTTCCATAATCCTAAAGTGTGTTCACACAAAAGCCTTAACAAAACAGTCAACAAAAAACTATAGAAATGGTTTCATTGAAGACTCGACATCTTGGAATAATTTAAGACATAAAAAGGCCATTCCAACAATCTAAGTACTTTGCAATTTCTCTTCTAGTTGGTGGTTTCAACCCATTTGAAAAAATACCAGTCAAATTGAATCACTTCCCCAAATAGGGGTGTAAATAAAAAGTATTTGAACCACCACCTAGTTTTGGCACACTGAATACTTCTCTTAGTTAGCTTCTGTCCACCCATCTCAGAAAATATGAGTCAAAGTGAGAATTTCATCCAATTAAGGGTGCAGATTTAAAATCTATTTGCAACCCCCACCTCTTTCTGGGTACATTATATATATATATATGTGGATTTAGAATGAGTAAAGAATTCACCAGCCCGAAGGGTTTGCGTATCTTTGAGGAAGGATTCCCTCGTTTATACAAGAAAACTCCTTTTTTTTGTTCCTTACACCGGGGCCGAAAAGAATCAGCGATACAAGTTAATGTTTGAAATATCCGAAACATCACCATAATATCACCATTCGGGAGGTATAAAACCAGCAAATTGGGGGATCCTGGCTCACCTTGTCAGAGGATGAGTTTCAGGTGAATTTCATCATATCGAAAAAAACAAGTAGCTCAAAACACATATGAGTGAAAAGTCAAAAAACAATCTGAGCAACGTTCAAAACCCTTGGCTAACATTTCATGAAATACTGCCTGGTCATCAACATGATCTGTGTGATTCCATATATGGGTGTTTCCGAAAATAATGGTACCCCCCAAATCATCCATTTTAATCGGGTTTTCCATTATAAACCATCCATTTTTGGGGAAACCCACCATTTTAGGAAACCCCCATATACAGCCAATACCCAAGGGGCCCTTGATCACTGCTCATTGGAAGCCATCGAAATCTGTCACTATCCAAGCTCCTGAAGCAGTGTCATTGCGCAGCTCTCCAACCATTCTGCAGCATCTTTAGCTGTGACATTCGCCAAGAAACTCAAACAGTACCTGCAGTGCACGTGTTTTTCCTCGTAAGATTCCTAACATCATTATGTTATTTTAGGCATATGTTTATTTTAGGCATCTTCCCAAGTGATATCAACTGGAAAATGTGGATACCCTCGGGGGTACAAACCTCAAATTTGCCACCAACCATTCGCCTTAATCATCACTATGGGTATGCCATTCATGGCATATGGGGGAATAGTTGGGGAACAAACCGCTAGCGTAGTTAGGAGGTAGGAACAGCAAGCCCCATCCTTCATGAAACCATGGAAAGGCCATTTGGAAGGGGAACTTCGGAACAGGTCTTGGGGACGTGCAGGAACACCATAGTTAGATCCTCCAATTATTGAGATGTAAGGTAATAATCCCCATCAACCAACCATACCAGGTGATTCAAAGTGACCTTTTGATCCCCTAGGTTACTAGATCACTTATCCTTTTGAAAAGGGTCACTAAATTAAACTATCTCAGACTATCTCACCAGCGGAATTGCCAGGTAGATGACTCCTCAGGGCCCTCTAGTTGCCAAGTTGTGAGGTAAAATTCCAGGTAACCCCTACCAATCCGTTGTGTTCATGGGTGCAACAGTCATGACAAGTCCTCCATGTATCCAACCGGAAAAAAAAAACATCTAAAAGGTGGCTATGTATCACTTGTTCCACCGTTTTCTTTTTTGTTTCTTCCGGTTTCGGAGACATTGCATTTCGGGTGTGCTCTACTACATAGGTGGATATATATATATATATTTATGTATATATATATATGTGTTTATCAATGTGTATATATAAAAATACAAAGCACATATGTATACAGTATCAGTATCAGATTTAAAATACATCTATATATAAAACCATATATCGATGTATAATTTATCATACATACATACTAATTATCATAATCTATGGATTTGGTTGTATATAATCATAGGTATCGAGTCCGATAGGTCTAACCCCCTCTCCTCGTAAGAGCTTTTTCACAGAAGCAACGAAGCAGTCAAGAGCGGAGTGCTTTGGGAGAGGGCATTTGGAATAATTCCAAGACACATCCATTCCCATCCTCATTTAGCAAAGTGGGGACACAATTTAAACAGAGTTGCCTCAACTTTATCACTTGACTTGGTACGGTTTCTCTTCTCCCCCGGGTTGTTTTTAGGGACCGACCCTCTCCAAAAACTGTGAACCGCCAAGCTGCAAGGCACAAATGGCAATATGTAAGCTCGAAAGCGTCCAAAACAAAATCGATCTACATCGCCATTTTCTTCGATAGCGATCCTTCATCTCTTCTGTCCACTCGAGTTCTGCTTTGGGTTGTTGCAGTTGCAAGAAAAATAAGACGAAAAGCACCTCAACGTTACACCCTAATGATCATTGAACCCTCAAAAAAGCCTGGCATCATTTTGAGGACCTAAAGAAAACCCTGCTACACCATACAGGTTCGTTCAAACTCACCCGAAACAATTGGAGGGTCCGGACCCGATCCAACTGGGCAGTTGCCCTAAAGGATTTGGGGCGGACGATTGGCAATTGGTGCGTGATCGAAACCATTCATTCTCAGGTGAGCCATAAACAAAAAAACACACAACTTGCTACTTTCAATGAAGTTCAATACTCAACACCGATTGTTTTATGGTAGCCGGTAGCCAGTAGCCATAGAAAAAAATCCCATCTTTTCCGTTACTTTATGCTCCCAAGAACCACAAGGTAATGTAATGTTTTGTTTCTTTCATTTTCCACCCTTAAACAACCCATCAACCAAATCAACAGATCGCTCACACATAAACATTGCTAAAACATAGCCCGAAATACTCGATGTAGAGCAATGTAGGGTCTATTTACACCCCTGAAATTTAACATGGAACCTAAAAATCACCCAACTGAAAAGGAAAATCATCTTTCAAACCTCCATTTTCAGGTTCCATGTTAAATTTCAGGGGAGTACCTGCAATTTCTCCTAAACTACTAAAGCTTTGTATCCAACCAGATCAGCTCCGTTAAAAAGTCTGGGTTGGAAGAAAAACCCTTGGCAAAGGCCCTCCCAGGTGAGGCGCCACACTCAAATTTTCCGAATTGTTCCAAGGCACACAATCACCTTAGGATCCAACATTCGATGGATAAATTGAACATGAAATTTGTGATTGGTGAATACTTGGATGTCCCAAAGAGTTAGCAAATGGTTAGTTATATGGGTTATAAACTACTTATAAATGGGGTATATTGGGGTTATAGCCCATTTACTAACCATTTACTAACTTCCTGGGACATCCAAGTAGGGGTTCCCTTTTTGCAATAAGGGGCCCATCATACTCAGAATGCTAATGGGATAGGATAAGATAGTGTAACCGTGTAACCTATATATAATTTTGGGGTATATATACATATATACACCCGGCTGGACTTCCAAGGTAAACATAACTTGGGTCCAAGCACCTATTGCCACTGCTTTCCCAGAGGACATCTCGTGAAGGTTCATTTTTAGGCCCCTCAACTCGTAAAAAAATGACTTAGGTTTGCTTAAGATGCTTGGAAACGCAAAAACACACATTCTCCCAAATGGTGGTTAATCATCAAGGTCAAAAAAACACCTTAAAGAAACAACAAATGGTGATGATGATGATGATGATGATGATGATGATGATGATGATGATGTTCCACCTGTTTTCCAAGGGTTTAGGCTGGCAGGCCCATGGCGGACTTCACTTGTGACGGTGTCATGGCTTCTCAACCTACCCCCCACGTTACGTTCCCTGTCATTTTCCACTTCCAGAATTGCTGGAAAAGAGTCCCAAATCTATTCACACCGTGGAACTAACAGCAACCGCCTCGGAAACTAGGCCTCTTTTTTTTTTGATAAATGTCATATTCCAACCATTCGATTGTCCGGGGGTTCCGCGCTGTGAGATTCAGGGAAGGTAATCGTTCATGGTGTTAGGACACAATTCCATCCAAGTTTCCCAAGAAGGCGGACAACACACCCACCGTGGCCTCCGGGGTCAAGATGGCCAAGATTTCAAAAAAAAAAACAACTCTAAGGAAGAGAAAACCCGACCAGTGAGAATCCAAACACCTTCATATCCCATCCTTAGAATGGGATGCTGGGGCCCCATAATCCCTTTCCTACGACATACCGTACCAGATTCTTGCGGTGTGAGTAACTGGTTGGTGCGAACCAGCCCTACGTTTGTTGCGACCCTTTGCAACTAACAGTTAGGATTGGGAAAATGGTCATCCGTTTGCTCTTTGACAAGATCAGCACAGCCCGGGTAAGTACTATAATAGTATTTTGTAAGCCCTCAGAATCCAGGTGAGCGACGAAATTGTTTAATGGGGATCCTTATAATGGTACGTTTATTACAGTCCCCACATAACTGGGTAGTATAATCCCCTAAACACCCTAAACAAACCTTCTCATTGCTCAGTATTGAATTTAATATGAGTACTACAGTTGACGGAAGGAATGCGGCTATATAACCAGTTGATTGATAGGGGGTTATAGGCGCTTTATCCCATGATTTACGTAGGGTTTTATACGTCCCAGGTGGTGATCGCCCGCGTTCTTCCTTCGACAGTATGACTATAGATGTTCATTTTTCTTTCCAACCATTTGGGCGAAACAATTCCGCCTTGCCTTTTTCACAACCATGTCATGGGGGAAGTTCCAAACAACAGGGGGAACTGGCCAATCTATAGTTTGCTGAGGGTGATGAAAAAATATCCTTCACTACTTCGTTTTTGTAGCCCAGCAGTTGGAGTATACGCCCTAGGGATCCAATCACCGTGTCAAAGGAACATGAAGAGGTGGTCTTAATTTAGGTTCCATGGCTCCCATTCTCAGTCAAGGAGAGCCAGGATCCATAGGGGTACATTCCAGGTGGTAAAAACGCCTCAAGTTTTTATTGGTAAACAAGTTAGCCACGAAAAAACCCGGCCGTGTATATACTTTCCATGAAATACTGATTGTTTAATAGGGATCCTTGTATTGGCTTATCTTATTAGAATCCCCACACAACTGGGTAGGAAATTTCATCCCCTATATACCCTAAACAACCAGGTCTATGTTCATTCCCCAAATGGTGGTTTACACCCTCCCAAAATCAAAAATGGATCCCTAAAAGTCATGGTTTCGAATAGGAATCTCACCCTTTGTCCAGGATTGATGCTCTCAAATCTTACCTGCCTGGCTTTTTTCATTGCTCAAGTGGCGCCATTTGAAATGTCATCCCTGAAACGAACAGCGAGTTTACCCCTGAACATAGACCTCTCGAAAAGACGATTCCTATTGGGAAACCCACCATTTTTAGAGGCAAACTGTTAGTTTTAGGGAGTATAATCTCCTATATACCCTTAACTACCCTGTGATTTGGAAGATTCTGGTGCTCTTTAGCTCCGCAATTAGTAGGGAAATGAATCACACCTAGCGACCATTATCGGCTCCCCCAATATCACAGCCTAGTGAAACAACCTTGGTAAACCTATGGATGCTTCATATAGGGCCTGGATATACCTAGGGATATTCTCTTTGCCACCTAGGGCCCTTTCTTCATTGGTAAACAAGTGGCTGTTTGAATCATCCGTTGCCAAATATCCTCTGGCTCTTCGCAATCAGGATCAGCATCAGGTGTTGATGCGCTACTGGAGAAGAACAAGGCACCAGTAGCGGCTGCACTCATCCTCATCGGCAAACTGTTGTCATGTATGTATTTTTTTTAAATGCCTACATTTAGTTCATCTTTCTGACCAAATGGAAGAATATTTCACCAACCCTAAGGATCGGAAGGACCCTCAAAACTGGCTATTTTGAGGACCCTACCCCTGCGTCATACAGGTTCAAACCCTTCCATTGGAGGGTCCAGTGATCCTTAGGGAACCTAGATTTTCCTGAAGTAGCCTGGTCTCCCAATTTCCCTTCCACAGCTCCGCTAGCTTGTGAGGTGAAGTCGCGTCAGGTCGCAGGTTGATATTTGACCAGATCTTTGTATATATTTGTATGGTAAATGGGAGGTAAATATTACATGTATCTACATGTATCTACCATAAATGGATTGTATATATTGTATGGGAATTTAAGGTAGATAAAGATAAACACCTCAGATGTTTTTCTCGAATGCTTGTGTGGCAAAAAAAATGTAAGGATGAATGTCAATGAAATCTGTCGTTGGTTTTGACATTTGACATCCTATCTCATGGGAAATTATGGTACCCCTCCTCCAATGCCACCTCCCCCGCGGGAAATAGCCGGCTTTATTAAGGGATTATAAACCACGGCCCGTAAAAATGTCCTAATAAGGCCAGCGATTTTCTTTGGGGAGAATGTGGGGTTGGGAGGGTTAAAATTGCATAATAAACAGGGCAATCCCCTCGTCAGTGAAATCACCCCAGATTACTCTGAACCATTTCGGAGCAAGACATGATTGAACCTATTGAGCACAATTACTGATGGAAGGAATCTGGCTAACCAGTTGAGGTTGGTAGTTTATCCCATCATTTACAAGGTTCTATACATCTCAGGTGTTTGGGATTTCTTCCATCAACAGTAGTACTCATATTAAATTCATTTAAGTTCAATACTTATAAGGACTATTACAACCAACACGGGAGCAATACGTCAGGTGCTTGTAGTCGTTTCGAAATGACGTTTTGAATACGTGATTGACGTACTGTGACTCGCTGGTCAGTGGTTAAGCCTAGGATTGCCATCATGGAAAGGGTACTTTGAGAAACTGCCTGGAACCCGAAACTACACAACCAATTGTTTATGTTGAGTTTGGGTGAAACAACTATTATGTAATGATTTGGAATCATCCAACTAAAGCAAACAGCCTGATGATGATTATACGTGGATGTCGAGGGTTTGTGCAAAACCTTACAGTAACCACCAACAGGTCATTGGCAGAATCTTCAGTAAAAACCATATCCGACCGCTGGATGGGAGTTAAACAAAGCACTGTTGTTCAACGATTTGGTGAGAAATGTCATCATCATCATCATCATCATCATCATCATCATCATCATCATCAATGATCATCAACATCCGGTGCTTCGTTGTTAAAATCACTGGTCACCGTTTCTTTCGGCCAAATAAATTTCCCCGGGACCCCCCCAAACTTCAAACAGTGATTCAAATGAATTTTTTGCCGAGCTACAATTTCAAGATGATCAGAGTAGTTCGGGTGACATGCGAAGTAAATAGACTCACACGCGTGTTTTCCGCATAAGGATGCAGTGCCGGAAACAGCAAGCGTAAACGCAAGAACCTTCGAGGACGACTTGTTGACATTTTTTTTCAATGTGTGACGATTGAAATTAGGAATACCCTTCCCTGAAACTAACAGCTTGCCCCTGAAAATTGGGTTTTTAACAAATATTTGTTTCTTTTGGGGCCCCTATTTCCAAGGGCTATGTTGGTTTCAATTCAAGGGGGGGGGTAACACATGATCGTTTTCAATCTGAAGGCTAGATTTCCTTTCACCTTCCACCATTTGCTTTGCAGCTTTTAGAATAATTTAGAATAGAGGATTTCCCCAAGCAGGTTGAAACATCTACACCCCTGAAATTTAACATTGAACCTGAAAAGAAGTGCCTGGAAAAGGAGATGCCTTTTGGAAACCATCATTTTCAGGTTCCATGTTAAATTTCGGGGGAGTAGATTCATCTGACTTTGTGAAGCTTCCCCCCCAGGCAAAAAACATAGCAAAAACAACATATATACATTTGTTGATTTTTCTCGCGAAAAAATCACCTGAAAGCATCACCATACAACAAATCCTAGCAGGGTAAGCTGCGCACTAGACTAGGCCATAACCAGCTGCTCGCAATGCCATACACGTCCCCAGAAGTAAGACTCTGAGAAGGCTTCACATGTATATCTAAACATATATAATCCGTTTGCCAACACTGCCAGCTAAAAAAATCCCATCTATGATTAAAGCTTAATCTTTATTGTGAGCCCCCTTTGTTTGGGAAGATGTGTTTATCAATTCCCATCAAAAGAAAACATCATGTAGACTTCCGAGCCGTTTTTTTTAAAATCAATTCCTTACCATCCGCCAAAAAAAAAACAAAATCTTCATATCCAAGACACACGGAGCTGGAAAGGAAAGTATCTACTGTCCAGTCTCGTTGTTTCTTGATCTCTTTTTCGGTCAAACTCTGCCGTGCGGCTTGTACCGACCGAGTGGGTTCACCTTGGAAGACAACACAAATCCATCACGAAACGGAGTCACGGCGGCTTCTTAGGGATGGCCAACGTAATCAATAGGTTGGGTACAGGATCTCACTACTTGGAGGATCATCCCAGGACTTGTAAGTGGTTAGGATGGGCCCCCCATTTACATGCCATGGATGGCCATTTGTTAACTAGACCAACCCGATCCTTAGGGGACTTACGATCACCATGGTAATTAACCATGTACTAAATGGGATGATCCTCCAAGTAGCTATAGATTTCAGGTGTGTTTCTGTTGGTACATTGCGTGTGGGCATCTTGTCAACCAAATTTGACCCATACCAAACTAAACACAAACAAGTTTGGCTTGTCCAAACCCTATAGGATCCATGGGATTTTTGATAATATGCCTACTAATTTACCACAACATACCACAATCCATTTTTTTGATTTTTTTGTTAAAATTAACAAAAAAACTGTACATGGATC
The DNA here is from genome assembly GCA_000507305.1 of Breviolum minutum Mf 1.05b.01. Classification (NCBI taxonomy): domain Eukaryota; class Dinophyceae; order Suessiales; family Symbiodiniaceae; genus Breviolum; species Breviolum minutum. Next base: position 267,692 of record DF239071.1, on the reverse strand, counting down.
GTAATGGATAGTTGCATAGGTTGCCTTCTCATACCAAGCGGCTGGAATCGATCCTGGCAACACCGGCAGCAAGCAGCGTTCAAAAATGGAAACACAACCCGTCGACATGACATGAACCATTTGAACCATGACGTACCCTCCCCCAAAAACTAACAGTTCGTTCGCCCTTGAAAATTAACTAGGTGGTGGTTGAACCAACCCATCTGAAAAAATATTAGCCAACTTGCGAATCTTCCCCAAAATCAAATAGGGATGAAAATAAAACATGTTTGAAACCACCACCTAGATTAATAATTGGAAGACACCGGAACGCCTTTCCGCTTTGGGGCAAATGGCCTATTTTCAGTGGCTTTTTTCGTTGTTGTTTCTTTGCAGGGAGGGCTGATCCCGATGGGAAGGCTCTGGGATTCAGAAATTTCATGGCTGATTTTTTCGGAAAAATACTCCAGGAACATAAACTGCATAGCATTTCATCCCCTACAGCTCAAATGACACCCCCAGTTGTACTAAGCGTATTTCACCAGAAATCTTTATCCACATATCCAATAGTCAAAGGGGGGTATCCATCAGTCAACGGTGGGCCCAGTACTTAGTGGATGAGGAACCACCCCAAGACTCCGAACTGAAATGGAGTAGATTCCATGAGAACAGATATCTAGCAAAACCCACATTTGCCTGATGTTTCAGAGGATAGTTGGATGTACCCCTACCAACGTACTCTAACGGGAAATCCCTATATAGGCCCTAATAGTGGGTATTTATGGGTCATAATGCTCACAAATCCCTAAAAAACACAATAAATAGCATGGGTACACTGTTAGGGGTACACCCAATTGTCCCTTGAATGTTCGTAGTCAACGATAAAGAGATGTATATACTTGGGTATGGCCCCCTCCTAGTCAGTAACAGTGACCAAAATGATTGTTACATTTTTTAGCGGGGAATCCCTATTAACCTTGATTTGTGATTTCAATGTTTTTTATAGGACACCGAATATGAACATGTTTTTTTGTTATGTGTTGTTCTTTTCTCTGACATGCCAAGCAAAAACCGCATCTTAGGAAATGCAACTGCCAGTCTTCAAAAAAAAACGTCAACCTCATTTACGGTGTGTCGGTGTATCCTGCTGGAACTTATATCAAGTGTTTGTAGGAATCCGGTGGGCCCTGCCTAAACGGTGTAACAGTGGCTAGTGCATGTGAATAGGGTACTCACTGAGAACTAGGGTTTAGGCAACCCCCAAGACATATGAGTTGCAATAATTCAAACGTAGCACTGTTGAAAGGGGACAAAATACTTCATGCTTGTTAGAATTATAAGCTATACATGTACAAAAAGTCAAACAAAATACAACAAACCCAAAGTTACGAGAACTCAACTGTTCAATGAAAGTCATAGGCAGCATTTCCAGGCTTATCTGCGGAGGTAGGCGATTATATAAAAAACAAAATGACAATTGCATAACAGTAGCAAATCAAATTCATAACTATCCATGCATTTTGGTCATAAGTCATAGTTGATATAGTTGCAGTAGTGAATCTTATTTGTTTGTTCCAGGTCCAAGGTGACCTCGGTTGATCCTTGTTGGGATGTAAACATATATAGTAATTACCTATAGTTTCTGGTACCTGACCTTCCCTCTCGCCTCCCCAAATTGGCGGACTTTGGCCTTCCTCACCCTTCACCAACCAAACTGGAAGTCTTCCAAGTCGATTTGACTATTCCCAGATGCTCCATGAGACTGGAATATTTACCTAACCAAATATTTTTTTGAGAAATTTGACCCAAATGGAGGTATAGATATTCCATACATGGAGCAAATATGTGGGATTGTTGTTTAGTAAAAGTTTACTTCGTGCAACCATTCCAAGGAACTATAGTTGTTTAATGTGCGCAAAACACATGTAAAATCCAGGCCTTTGCACGTTTTTTTACCCCCAACCGGAAAAACCCCAAAAAAAAACAATTCCGTGTATATAACTCTGGCGATTCGTAGCAAGTGGTGGATGTTTCCAAAAATGGTTTCCCCCCCAAATCATCCATTTTAATAGGGTTTTCCATTATAAACCATCCATTTTGGGGTACCACCATTTTAGGAAACACCCTGGCGGGTTTCCGCACCTCGACTCGTTCTCTTCCAAAAGTTTGGTAATCCCTGCAACTGCTTCGAGACTATCTCTGGATGTACCAATCCGATGTGCATGGATTTGTTGGATGCAACGATCCACCACAGACACCGCAGCCTGACGACCGACACAACGGTGGGGGAGGGGGGACTATAGTAACTTAGTAGGGAAAACCGGGCGAAATCTTGGAATTCCATGAAGTCATGTGGTTTTGGTTCGATTTTAGGCGATGTTCCGGAATCCCTGTTTTTCGGCGAATCATGGTAATAGTCATAGTATATATATAATATAAATATATACTTATACAAACCTTATGGTGAGCCATTCGTGATTATCGTCACTCTATGGCTGACTTTTTTTTTACCCAAAAAGGATCAATTTATGTTGTAGTTGCATGCATGTTCCATGAAAAGATCAACGGTTCATGCACTACATCAATGCACTAGTATTGAGGTTAAAAGGGTTCTTATAAGTGGCGAGTAACATGATAATGCTCATTTTTTTCACGCTTAGGATGCCACCCCCGATAAAACCTCAATAAATTCAATAACCAGTACAGGAAGTTGTTTGAGAATTTCGAAGCAATACTTCCCGCCCCCAAATGAACCGGGATCAAAAATTTGAAACAATGGTATTGATTAATGATATTTCGGCCTCGCCGAAAAATGTTGTGAACCATTTGCATCTGTTTGTTCTTATCTAAATCCTGAATAAAAAACTCAGAACGAAAAACAATTAGATAGAAGCATTGAACAAACAAAAACCTCTTCCAAACTGCTTTTGTTTGGTCCATGTTACTTTACAAATCTGTATTTCTGGCTGATTCAAAGAATATTTCCGCCAAGCAGCTGGTATCTTTCCCAAATTCATCACATGTGTTTGTCCCCTTTTGGACATAATGAAGGGCACCATTCAGCTAATGATTGATTAAATGTTGGTTTGGGGCCCGGTGGTTTGGATTCCATCCAGATCCCCTTATGAAAGGGATTGTTACACAGGGGCCCCCCCGGATTCGAATTCCAAAGGTCACCGGGTTTTTTGTTACGACCTGGCAGCAATGTTCTTAAAAGAAAACGTGAAACATGATAATTGTAAAGAGTTTGTCTAAAAAGAGTTTCGCCTAAAAACAAATCCATTGATGCAAGACTACGCTACTGAAAGAATAAATCGTCTACCATAAACCCGCTACGTGTATTTGGAATTTTGACCTCGTATATTTGTTCATTTTGAGTAATGAAATATGAAATTGATTTTCCTGAAGTTAGGCCTTTTGTACTTTCCGGAGTCGGCAGCGGGTTCCGGGGAGGCTGGGGCCCCTTAAATTGCCCATGAGATCGGATGTCAATTTGCGGTGGATTTTTCTCTACCGAAATGTCCAGAAAGACTGAACACAGAGTTCCAATGTTTGCCTGGAGTGATTTGCAAGTTCATGGGAGGAAATTGTCGATCATCTTCCCTAACGGATTTTCCTGTCATTGCTTTCAATTCATGTTTTCAGAAAAAAAGTAGGGGTGTTCGGAATTCTCCCCCTCTCTTAGAAAACCTATAAATTACAGTACTTAACCTCCTACAAATTGAAACATATCCCCTTTCAAGGCACTGATAAAGATAACTTTCCTTTTTTCAAGGTGGGATATGTTATATAGGAGGTACTTGTAAACATATTTAGTTGCTTTCTATGATAAATTTGTTTGATACTAATATACCATTCCCATTCATAGCTATATAGAAAAATCCGCCACTTCGCTTGGTCCACAAGAACACCATTCGAAAAGAAAAATGCCGCCAACTCCCACACGTTTTGCGCCCAGCAACATTAAAAAGCAATTCCTTCACGACTTCGGCAAAATTTTCATAGCCAAACAACCTTGAGGGGATAGTGACCCCTCAAAACAGGGAGGGTTGTAAGTAAGTGACCTTTTTTTCAGTGGTGAAGCAAAGGGTCACTTGGTGAATTACCATTTTTTTCCTTGCCCAAAAACAAAACTGTAAGTCGAGATGAGATAAACAATCAATACCACCGCAAATACTTTGGATCGTACTGGATCGTACTAGTAGATTGTCTCAAGTAAACGTGCCAGCTCGCCCCGAGGGTACCCTTAGATTCCAATGATTCTTTAAGGGACCTAAAAAAAAATATCAACAACAAAGACCTTATTATGCCCGCTATCTGTGGTGGGGGCAGTCACACTCCCTAAAACTAACATAGCAGCCAACTGCAAGAAGAAGTTTGACAACTTTTCTCTGACAATAAAATGGCAACCAGTGTAGAACATGGCCAGCTTATATCATCAAATCATATTGATTAGTCTAATGAAATCAACAACATCAAATCTGCTGGTTCAAAACGGATTCTGGCATTCCCATTGGCAGACTAACCTAAATTGTAAATGGTTGTAACACTAGAAGTCCAAATATCCAACAGTGAACGGGAGGGGCCCCATACCTGTAACACTTTTACTTGCAAACTTAACTACCAGAAATCCAAGGTACTTTTCTCCCCCCCGGTCTGGAAGTTCTTGGTACCAAGCGAGTCTAGAAAACACACCCGTCAGTTCGTCAGTTCATCTGGGCACAAATTGCCATGGAAAAATCTGACCCCAACACCTGGAAAATCAACGGCTTTTGACTCCAAAACTGGAAATTTGGTTCAGATGATTTTTTGTTAAGAACCGGATGATTTTTTGGGTTCGTTCAATTTCAATGGTGTAAAACCCGGACAAAAAATTACTGCCCAAAACGTGACCTTTTTTTTCGGGGATGGTGGGTTTACGTGACCATTTTCACGTTAGTTGGAATAGTGACCTCCAACGATCAGGGATGAAAAGGTCACGGTTTGGACGGGAAAATTTCCCTACAGTAACCAAAAAAACAAGTTTTTGGAGGAATTCCCTTGCTACTTTGGTCGGCTGATGGTTGGAAAAATATCTGCCTTCCTTTTAGGCTAGTTGGTGGTTTCAACCCATCTGAAAAATATTAGCCAAATTGGATCATTTCCCCAAATACGGATGAAAATAAAAACTATTTGAAACCACCACCTAGTAGGGGTCGCTGTTCCGCGGCAACTGTTAAGGGTAGAATGCGCTTTCATTGTTTTTCGCAATCTTCAGATTTGAATATTCGTCGAATCCATGATCTGAAAAAAACCTACTGTTTGTTTTTGTTGCTTAGTGCTTGGAACGATTTTGCAGGAAATTAAGAAACAAGGTACTGTTGATGGAAGAAATCCTGCACCACCTGGGATGTACAAAAAACCTTCTAAATAGTCGGATAATAAACTACCAACCTCAACTGGTTTTCTCGCCGGATTTCTGAACCGTCAACAGTATGGAAAACAAACAACCAAACCTAAGGATCCAGACACCTCCCTAGAATAGGTTTGATGGTCTCAATCCCATCCCCACAATAGGATTATAGGGGAAATCCCTTTCTTAGGACATACCTGGATCCTCAGGGCAAGATGGGTTGTAAGCTTAATGAGCAATAAACCACCAACCTTAGTCCGGAACCATTCATTCTCTGAGAGTTGCCTCCTATATCTATCGTTTAAGTAAGGGTGTTGCACCGAATTTATCTGGCCAAAAAAATCATATTTCACCAACCATCCGATTCCCTTGTTGAACCAAACCACCATTTGGGGTGACCTCGGCTGAGGTCGATATAATTTGACCAGAATTTATGTACTGTTCAGAAATGGCCTTGATGTCTTCATGGCCTCTTTTTGCAGGTTTCAACATCATTGCATCTTCTGCTGCAAACAAGAAACAAACCAATGGCCCAAAGCGACCAACCACATGTGCTATTCAGAATTTTCTTGCAGTTCCTGCTGCAACATCTTTTCTTGCCAATTTTTGCCTCTGCCTCCTGGTGGGCGTTTTCTGGGAATTTTTGTTGTGTGAGCTTCAGCTCTTAAATGTCTATAAGCTCCTTTTGCTAAGTTCCTAACATAACTTGGGATTTGCGACTTTTCGGTGCTTGGAAAAAAAATAACACACATAATATTCCCCGAAAATGGGTGGGTCAAAGACCGCGGTGATATATTTTCATCCCATGGGATCGAATCCGTAGAACCACACCTTAGGCCTTAGGCAAAACAAACAAAAAAGATGAGTACAACATAAAACCCCAGGCAGTTATAAATGGAGTGACATGACATAACGCCTATAAGTATGGTGGTTTCGGCCATGGCCATGAGGGTTATAGCTATAACTCCTAACCATCGGCTCGGGGGTTCCCACCTTGAGGACAATTTTTTTCACAGGTCTGCGTCTTGAATGGTTGTTTCATTGCCAAACCCCCCTCTGTTCTCCTATATTCATGAAGGTTTTCAGCAAACGGGATCCAGAAATCTTGACAGAAGGTTTCTTAAGTCATCTTTACTCAGCCATGAAACGTGCCATGAAATGAATATGAATATTTGAACGAATTTACGTTTCCCAGACACTAAATATGGAATGCCTAAAAGGTAGCAGGCTAGCCATTGGTTGAGTGAGCCCATTTTTTTTTCCAACGACTGAATTTTAGATGCTCAAATGGAAGTCGCATATTCAAAAAAACGTCACGCCAATATTGACAATCCCTAAGAATCCAGACACCTCCCTAAAATAGGATTGATGGTCCTAATCCCATCAGGGGAAATCCCGAAATCTTAGGACATATCTGGATCCTTATGGAATTGTTTATCCTTTCTTTCGTACCACTTCAACATGGGAAAAGACTGCGGTACAAAAAAAGGCAGCATACTTCTCCAGTCTATTCTGAGAAAGATATAATTCGATCCATCTGGGTATAATTACGAGAAAAACATATCGCCCCTGGAAGTCCAGCCGACCAAACAATTCGAATTCGAGTTTTTTTTGGATGATTGGGTGTTTCCAAAAATAGGGGTACCCCAAAATGGATGGTGAAAATAATGGAAAACCCTATTAAATTTGGATGATTTGGGGGTACCACTATTTTCGGAAACATCCGATTCATGCATAAGGATTCCCTACGTACTACTCATGGGCGGGCTTGCGCCGTTTAAGGTCGACTTGGACGGATCCTGGGCTATCCATAAGACCTGAATTTGCTTCGTTTTCATTTGTTTGGGGGACATTTTTTCTAGTTGGTGGTTTCAACCCATTTGAAAAATATTAGTCAGAATGGATTCTTTCCCCAAGTAGGGGTGAAAATAAAACATATTTGAAACCACCACCCAGATTTTCTTACCCCAGCTGCTCCATGGACAGGAATCGTTACCAAGCCATTTCCCTTTGTTCATGTGGCTATTTTTCACCTTACTAGGTAAATCATCCATACATTCAGCGCATCTGGGTATACACAAAAAAACACCATTTGGTGGGGGGGTAGAATTTCGACCAATGAAATTTGCGAGCAAATCCAAATGGTATACAAAAACCGTGCTACAAAACTGTTTATGGACTTCTTAGTGACTGGTCAACCTAACCCCACCCCACTGACGTATCCCCTTAGAAACAAGGGTTTAATAACCAGCCTGGTAAAAGGAAACCGATGGCTAGAGGAAACCCTATTGCTGCGGGGGAGTATGTTAGGGGTAGGTTGAACAGTTGAACAATCATTACATTCTTGGGCCCTCCTAATCTTGAGGTGGTATCTACCCGGGAAAACAAGAAAACATCGGTTTTCACGGTGAAAAAACACATCTACGCCATCTCACGGTACAGGTTGGGTAACCGGGATACTTGTAAGAATTGATAATTATAATCCCCATCCATTGGGATTAATGTATCGTATATTTGCCTACATTGACTTTAATATATCTTCTATGTCTACTGTGAGTAAATTATCCCAGTCACATGGATGCCATTTTGTCGGTATCCAACAGGGTCCCGTGTAATAGGATCATCTATAACCCTAGGCATCTAGTCATATTCTCAGATGATGATTGGGGTTGTGTCAAATCACCGCCTCAGCATAACAACCAGGATCCAGGATCCCTTTGAACCAACCAGGATTTCCCATGGAAAAGTAAGGGACCCCCGGTTATTTTTCATTACTCAAATGAGCCACGAACAAAAAACGCTTATTACTTTCCATTATACTGGTTGGTTTATAGGGACCCTTATAATGGCTTATAATCCGCATATAACTGGGTAGGATGTCATCCCCTATACAACCTAAACAACAAGGGGCCCTTTTTTCATTGCTCCAAATATCATCCAAAAATCCATTCTCTCCACCTTTTCCCACCAACAAGCCTCCAGCTGCTGGCTCCTGAGTGTCTCCCAGTCGGTGGTGGCGAATTTTCAGCAAAACATGCTACTTGGAAGATATTTGAAACATCTGGTTGCCTTAAACATCCAGTCATCATACCTCCTGAGGTGTGGTTTCTTTAGGGGTCCAGTCATACCTTCTCAGCAGGTTGGATGCCCAGGGTTGGTGTTCAACTCCTACAATTTGCTCGACAGTTAGCAAGGAAAGTGGTCATCTGTTGATCATTTTGTTTGTGATTAAGCACAGCCCAGAAAATGTTGTTGTTGTTGTTGTTGTTGTTGTTGTTGTTGTTGTTGTTGTTGTTGTTGTTGTTGTTGTTGTTGTCTTGTTCATTGAAAACGGTGGGTGTGGAAAGGTCCCATTCTTGATAGGACTGATTTGAAGTACACTCCCCCAAATCTAGCAGCATAGCCCCTGAAAAATGGTAATTGGGAGACAAGCCTCAGGGCCGATCTGTTTAGTTCTAGGGAGGGAGCCCATTTCTGGAGCAAAAAAACATGATCCGAAACAAAACACATCAGAAAGAAGTTTTTGCAGCGGTTTCCTCAATAAACGGACGAGAAAGGTTACAGTATTGGGCCACCTTTCACTGTTCATGTTGGATACGTGGATACAATTGCTGGTCAAATATGGTCAAATACCCTATTACAACTGGAGTGATTCTGTTAGAGTTTTACTGTCTTCAAAAACGTCATTCGGAAATTGGGTCATTTTCGCTCCTTCCGCTTGGAGTTACAGTAATAAGACACTTGAAAAAGCAAAAACAAAGTCTGGATATGTTTTGCGTTTTTCTTTAGCACGAATTTCCAAAGAGGGTAATAGTACCGAATCTGAAGTTACCTACACTGACTACACTCCTCTAAAACTATGAGTGAAAGCCACTGAAAAAAGTCGTTGTGAGAAGATCCTTTCTCTCAGAAAAAACCCGGCCTATTTTCATGGGGTATGTTAGTTTTAGTAGGCAAGGTAAGATAATCTTGTCAGTACACTCTTAAACACCAAAATACCACCTGCCCGCTAGCAATAGGGCTTCCAAAAAAGAAATTCAAACTCGCATTTTGTCAGGAGTGCTATGTTTGTTTCAGGGGAGGATACCAGCAAGTGTTGATAAATATGACGATGCCACACATGCATGAGTCCCCAGGGTAGGTGAAATCACTCACGCAACCCTGAACTTACAGAAGGACATCGGACAATAGCATCTCGATGAAAACTACACAACTATTTAGACTAGTCAGTGATTTGGGGAATCTGGTGATCGTCTTCATCATCAGCAGCATCAACATCATCATCATCATCATCATCATCATCATCATCATCATCATCATCATCATGAACTCCAAATTACACTCCCCCCCAATATCACTTGCTTTTGTATCTATGTTTCTTAACGGAATTCATTAATCTTAACGGAAGGATTTGGTCACAGCGGAAGGATTCGCCGACAGGCTTCGCCAACTTCACCCTTGACAGTCGAAATCTGATCCCCAAATGTTCCGCTTTGGTGCAACCTTTCGAAACCATTAAAAAAAAATCATGTTTCCTCTCAAAGCTGGCAAGGAAAGCAGCCCGTGGATTTTACGGGGACTTGAGGGTGATCTCGGTGACCTGAGGATCTTGAGGACTCCCAGATGCTCCATGGGAATTGACCGATTTACCTTATAAAACTGGGTAGTTTTGGGTGGGTTAAATGTAGCATCTGGGACTGGTAGATGTATTTCATTTCAAAAAAAACAGCTCCAAACCCCTTTGAATTCTTTTTCTAAAAGGTAATCCAAGCTTCACTGAAGGTTCTTCTTTCTCTTCTTTTTTGATGGGCCAGTACACTAATTCCTTTTCCTTGTCTGGAAAATAGCGATGCTGCCTCTTATCCAATAGCAAAGAAAGTAAGAAACTCAGCAGAAAGACGAAAAGGAAGGTGAAAGACACCTTAGTTCAGCACAAGCTTCAGGTAAAATGGAGGAACTGAACCTTATAAAGCTATTTTGGGCGTGGGTCCCTTTCGAGCTTATATAGGTGATGATTGCTCCATTTTACGTACCTGAAATGTTTGGTGAGTAGTACCACGAAAGTAAAGAGTGAAGCAAACCTCTTCATATTTGTGCTAGAGTTGATGAAGTCCTTATCTTGGGAATGGTTCCACCTTCAACAGGAATCCTTATCCAGAAGAAAAAAACAAACACCCCACCTTGTCAACATGTTTCTGCCGGAGATTAGGACTGGTAACCCTGGGATATGTATATATATATATATATATCCAAGAAATTTTTGAGAATTTCATCATGAGGCTCTTTCAGGAGGGGAGGAAGTCGTAATCTTGACAAACACAACCCAAATTTGTTTCTGAAGTGGAAGGGATTTGAAGCGACAGCTATAATTCTGCCCTGACGGTGCGTGCAAAACGTGCTTACCGCGCTACGTCGGGGCGTTCAAATCTCATGGATTCCACGCTTACCACCAAGGGTTTGGTGGATGTTTTCGAAAGCTTTGGTGGAATGGTGGGTGACCTTGCCAAAGATTTTGGGACCACCTTGAAGGATGCTGGGACTTAGTTTAAAGCTGTGCCCTCTCAACGGCAGAGTCAAAGGGATACCCTGGAAATTTCACGAAGAGATACGAACAAAAAAATACACAATTCAAAAGAAATGATGGGAACAATGAAAAAAAAGTCAATCCGACGATTTTCACAGAATTTGGTCCCCTGGAATTGTTGAGTACAAATCCTTACTACAAGGTGGGCCTCATCACCAGTTCAAAATTGAGTTATAAGCCCTAGAAGTAGGGTTATAGGCCCAATTTCCTATTTAGAAGGCTATTTTATAAGGCTTTTAACTCCACTTATAACAATAGTAGGGGCCCACCTTGTAGTGGTCTTTTCATAAGAACCATTGCATTTATGGTCTAAAAGACCGCCAAGGTTCAAGTTATATATACATACTGTATCTATTATTTGAGCAGTGTTCAAAACCCTGGTTGTTTAGGTTATATAGGAGATTATACTACCAATTATATGGGGATTATAATAAGCCAATATAAGGGTCCCTATAAACCAATCAGTATACTGGAATGTCATATGGATTTTGAACGCTGCTCATTTCACTTTGTAGGGAAGAGTAAGAAGTGCATCCGTAAACGCCGCTGTCTAACCGCTTTTAAATACCCAGGCACCAGGGATGGCCCTTGTGTAGGCCATTGGTTCCTGAATAAATTCCTTGGTTCAACGGAATCCCGAAGAAAAACACTGGGGAGTGGAGGGCTACAATGCAACGAACTATTCAAGAGAAGATTTAAGCTGATCCGACCTGTTATAAATGGATCTTATGGGGCTCCTACGAGTAGGTTTTTTTTTCACCCCAGTTACCCATTGATTTTCACCCATTTATAAGGGTTATAACTCCATCTTTAATTCGTAGTAGGGGCCGGGCGAAGGCCAGTTCGGACCATGGAAGAAAAGCATTGCTTAATGTTTAAACCTTCCCTGAAACTAACGCCCTGAACGCCCTGGAACGCCCTGAAAGCTGGGACTGGAAGTTTCGGTTTGCCCTGCTTTGAGGCGAACTGTTAGTTTTCGGGAGGGTCAACTTTATCCTATATCGTCCATTTAAGGTATCTATAGTGACCCACTTGTGGCTTGATTTTTATGGTAAATGTAGGTAAATATTTGTAAACATACCATACATGGATTGTTTGGGTATGGTTTCCCGCCTTAACATATTCCGATCCTGCAACAAGAAAGTGTAAGCTTCGCCGGTTCGCCAAGCCTTGTCTGAGTGAGAAAAAAAACCTGGAAGTCAAGCCGACTATTTAAAAATAGTCCCAATTTTGGACGATTAGGCTTCCGACTTCAAAAATAGTTTTTGGTGAAAACAAGTTTTTCTAGTTGGTGGATTTCAACCCATCTGAAAAACAATTGTCAAATTGGATAATTTCCCAAAGTAGGGGTGAAAATAAATGCTTGAAACCACCACCCAGGTTTTATTGACTTCTGGGGCATACTTGGATGATAAAGGACAAGGATGGCTATAAGACTCCCTCATTAAGGCCGCTATTTCCGAGGGGTGCCGCTGTAGGGGGGTGCCCATAGATTCCCATGAATGTTAGTGCTTTGTTAGAGCATATTTGGGTGTTTCCGAAAATGGTGGGTTTCCCCCAAATCATCCATTTTAATAGGGTTTTCCATTATAAAGCATCCATTTTGGGGTACCCCCATTTTTGGAAGCACCCATATCTAGTTTTTGCTTATATTTTGTGAACATAAAAAATCCCTACGTAACAAATCGGTGTCCATATGGAGGTTAGGAACTAGTTTTGTTGGGACATATCCAACCGGCTTGTAACAAGAAATGCCCAAAGGATCCATGGGACGAACGGTATATTTACCGACATTTATATCGTTGATTTGTATGGTTAAATGTAGGTAAATATACCATTTTTTCCATGGATCCTATGGGTAAACTACCATGGACATCCCCGAATAAAAACGCCAATGAACCCATTTCAATCACAGTGACCCCTTAGAGGTTCAGGATACTTAGTAAGTGGATAGTAAGCAGGGTTATAACCCCTAGAAGTGGGTTATATGTCCCCAAATCCTAGGGTTATAAACCTACATATAACCAGTTACTAAGTATCCTGAACCTCTAAGCGTGATCCACGTGTCACTGTCCGTTCACTTCCTCCGACTCTCCGAGTCTCCGTAGTCCTTCAGCCGAGAACACCGCAGCGGCAGTGCTACAAGCCAGTACTTGAACAAGGTTGCCCACCAGAACTTGAATGATTCCTCGATTTTGATGCGCGCGAAAAAAAGAAAGAACAACGGTGTAAGGTTGTGTAAGTGTCAAGCGGAAAATTTGTAAAATACTAAGTCAGTATATAGTTTTCTGAGAATTATTGATGAAATAAAATCTCTACTGGGATGTCCATGGTACTTAGTCAATGGATTAGATTAGAACCCCTGTATGAATAGGTTGTAAGTCCCGTAAGTAGGTTATAAGCCAACTTACTAACTAGCTACTAACTTCCATGGACACCCTAGTATACTATCTTTGAATTAATGGTCTAAAAGGACTCCCAGGTGTTTTGTGCAGGAAAAATGCGACAAAAAACTCCGGGCTTTCTCTCTGCTGCTGTTTTTTTGGGGGTGTCTAAAGGTACCAAACTGTAGTTGCATGTCCCTTGCAGATATGTCCTAAGAAAGGAATTTCCCCTATTATTCCTATTCTGGGGATGGGATGTTTCGACCATCAATCCTACGAAAATCGGGAAGGGTCTGGATTCTTAGGGAATGTATACCTTTGCTTGATCTTTTTAAATCGTAAATTGTAACACATATATAATCACGAAATTTTAACATAGCCCCTGAAAAATGATGGTTGGAAGATGATCCTTTCCTTTTGGGGCCCTGGCGATTTTTACGGGCGAGCTGTTAAATTTCAGGGGTGTAGATGTATGGATGTTTCCGAAAATAGTGGTACCCCCAAATCATCCATTTTAATACGGTTTTCCATTATGGATCATCCATTTTGGGTTTTTTCACCCCTATTTTTGGAAACACCCGTATATATACCGTTCGTCCCATGGATATGTGATATGTGTCATCGCATCTAAGAGTAACATGTTTTTTTTTTTCTGGATGTTTTTTTTTCTGTTTCGTGACTTCTGATTTGGCGACAGTTACCCCTCCTTGAAACTAACAGCGAGTTTACCCCTGAAAATAGACCCAAACGGAAGAGGAGAGTCCGGACTTGGAAACCATCATTTTTGGGGGCAAACTGTTAATTTCAGAGAGGGTATATAAATTCCATGGTCTATCCTAACCCTAAGAATCCGTTGGTACGTCCTAAAGGGATTACACCGAACCATTCCGTTTTTCAAAAGATGGGATGTTTCGATCATCAATCCTACTTTAGGACTGGGTTTGGATTCTTAGTAGGATAATCCTAATATATTCCCCAGACTTGTGTTTTTTTCAATGGTCATTTACCAAGGTAGACAGTAAAAAAAGACCTTAAACAAATCCAAGTAATTGAGGATGCAAGTTTTTGACCACTGCTCACTTGACATATTCTAAAAGAAATAAAGCTAGTTGTCACCACATCAACCGCAAAAGATAGAATCCGTAATATGGTCATCCCCAAATATTATCAATATCCGATACCATCCATATATGGTATATTCACCTACATTTGGTTGATTTTTATTAGATAAATCTAGGTAAATATACCGTTCGCCCCACTGGAATCAATCATTGGAATATATATATATATATATATATATCTGAGTTTGATCACATTTCATCAAGACTTTGGTGAAACTTTACCGGTGAACTTCCCTCACGAAAGGAACTACTTTTACTACAGAAACCCCACAAGTCACTCCGCAATGAGTCCTTTAGCCAAATACCCCCATGAAGTTTAACATAGCCCCTCAAAAGTTACCTTCCCAATAGGAAAGTAGTCTTCCAACCAGCGTTTATCATGGGCTTTGTTAAACTTCAGGGGTGTAATATGTGGCTCAAAAGAAAACTTGGCTTTTGTTAAAGGTGTAGCATTATTTACTGATTTTTAGGGGAATGACCATAAGATTGATATCATGATGCGCACATCAGTTTTTGAAATGACTTTACATACACAAATCTATTTTGCTCAAGCTTCCAGTAGATATCCGCAACCTCAACTGTGTAATTTTGGGATATCTTGTGTTACGTTTTTTTTTGTAGCTTTTTATTCGGGGTCATCCATCCCGTCCAGTTTTGCGCAACGCCATGGTACCACCAAAGATGGACAGATGGGTCGTAGAACACCAAATCTGACAATGGCGGCGGCAAACTCAAACACGAAAAGTTACCAGTTACCATCCATGGGTTGTGTTTACTTGGAGGATCATCCCCTACGTATTCCCCTACTTGGAGGATCATCCCAGTTAGTAAGTGGTTAGTAACCCCTCTTTATAAACCATTAGGCCATTTGGAAGGGGAACAACTCTACTTAGGGGACTTATTAACTATGGTTATTATCTACTTACTAATTGGGATGATCCTCCAAGTAAGGATCGGGTTGGAACTTCCACCCCTTCCAAATTGGCCGTTCCACTCCATGGCGGAAAAAAATCGGGGTGAACCTGACCACTTACCTTCAAGCATTGCCCATGAACCCTCAAAACCTACATGTTTAGAGGTTTTTATGGTAAATAACCTGCTTTTTAGGTGGTCAAAACCTTTATTTTTCATGGTTTTGGAGGCTCATGGGTAGTTTACCTACCAATTCGCCCTTGAAGAATATAATCATCGATGTACGTAAATACACAAAATTCCCCTGGATATCCTTGATGGAAAGCCACACGGTTTTGGCTGTGCCAATAAGAAAAACCAACCATTTGGGGTTACTTGGATGTCCATGGTACTTAGTAACCAGATTATAACCCCAATATAAGTAGGTTGTAAGTCCCCTGAGTAGGTTATAACCCAACTTACTAACTAGTTACTAAGTTCCATGGACACCCTAGTACCAATCGGGTCATGTGAACACAGTATATCGATCCATGCAAATCCAGGCCCACCCACCCTCCAAGAAATAGCCAGTAGGGACAATCTGAAACATCAAAGTGACCAAGAGATTTTGGTGACTTTAAACAAAAGTACATTTGTGACTTTCCAAATCATGGAAAATAGATCAGTGCTTCAATCCATCCTGTCAGGGGCCCATGTACTTCGGACCATGAAATGCCCTCAAGCCCTTGAAACCTTGAATGCTTTCCTACCAAATGCACTCCGCCTCTGAAAATAGGCCCTTTGACCCAAAAGGAACAAATAATCCTCCAACAACTCATTTTTTAGGGGTAGCCTTGCTGTTGGTTTCAGCCAGTGTAATGGATGTAAAGGTTTATGATTCTAGGAAACCTACAAAAGACTGCAGTTTTACATGGGGATGTTTTCCGAACCATGTGTTTTCCAAGCATTTATTTTCAACAAGATGGGCCCCGACGCTCATTATAAATGGAGTGAAATCAGCCCCATCAAACGCCTTGTAAGAACGTAGCTGTTTTTGTTTTTATTTTCCACCCCTATCAGTGGAGTTATGAGCCCCCTACTTATTTAACTAGGGAGAGAATGGGGGGCCCTTTTTTCGATCATAACTCCCATCCTGACCTCATTTGACGTGCTAGGCAATGTCATCACACCCTCCATGGACCAACGTGATGCATCTTCATCCCAGAAGGCGCATGTAGGCGAAGTCGTATCCTTAGTCAGTCTAAGAATTTTCGAACATACCCTGGAACCTACCCCCAGACTCCCAACCAAGAGTATATGAAGGAATTCCTTTCATTTGGGCCGTTTAGGAATGCCTATACGGTATGCTCCAAGGGTTTTTTTGGGGGTTTTCGGTTGTCAAATCCATGGGGAAATTTGGAAGGGGCATCCACAAACCCCGCGATGCGTGCCACTACCCTCTGGCAAACTAACATAGCAATGGAACAAATCATCATGTTCAATAGGAAATACATCTTCAGAGGGTTCATTTTCCATTAAATATCCCTAAAACTAACATTTTCGCACCTGAAAATGGATGGTTGGAAGACTTTCTCGTTTCCTTTTGGGATGCCCTATTTTCAGGTTCTATGTTAGTTTCAGGGAGGGTACTATGTTAGTTTACCAGAGTGTAACATCCCACTCCCTTCTCCCCAAGAAATAGCCTGCCTTAGGGATCGGTTGAAGCTCACCATGAACGGTTTTAGGAGGTCGTTGATCATCAGCTATTCGGCTATTCCAAGGTTGAAATATCCATCCCCCCAACCAACATTTCCCACGCAGCACAAACACAAATCAAGTGAAGCCATTAGCCATTTTCTTTAAAAGCTGCACAACCCTACATGTCCCAATTATTTATTTCTTATGAGCCATGACTGCAGCAAACTCCACACCACTACTCCCTTTAAACGCCAACGGCTGATTCAACCATATCCTATAGGATCAATGTATCCTACATTGACCTAATACAATTGCTATTGACCTACAACATCAACCATTGATGTAGGTACAGAACAAAAAGACAAACACCCCAAAGATCCAGACCCTTCCCGATTTTCGTAGGATTGATGGTCGAAACATCCCATCCCCAAGTCATAGGAATATAGGGGAAATCCCGGATTCTTAGGACATTATCCAGACATCCTTAGGGTTGATACCATTCCCATGGATCCTATGGCTATTTTTGGTGCGTTTTCTTCGTTGAGTTTTCACCCAAACTCCAACCCTGCGATCCACCAAGGGGCCCCATTGGACTCGAAAGCCGGCAATTTGAACACAATTGGCTCCGATAAATTTCGGATCTCAAGCCTCGCCAAAAAAAAAACATGGTTGATTACCGTACAAGGTGGGCGCTCACAATCGTGATAAATGGAGTGAACTGGGAACCCCTATAGATGGTTCCGAAAATACGTATATAACTGGGGTTATAACTAACCTACTTGGTTGATGCGACCTACTTGGATGTCCCAGCCAGGAAGTGGATGGATCAATGGTTAGGATCAATTGGCTTATTCCACCTATAGAACTGGGGTATATTGGGGTTATAAGCCACTGATCCAAACCATTGATCTTAACTTGGGTGATCCCTGGCCCTAGACATCCAAAGTTTTTGGTGAGGATCGGTATTGGATTGAACCACCAAACATTTCCTGAAGTTCGGCTTTTAGGGGTTCCAAAACACCGTACACATCAAGCAAATGTAAATGCATAAAAAACATATGTAGGTATACCATACATGGATCCTCTGGGGATGTAACTAACATCAAGTAATATAACCTATCATTTTTGTTGAAACCGGCTTGAGCAGTCTTGCTTCATCTGCCAATGACATTCTTCTTTCCAAATTGGTTCACAAGGATCCTGGCACTATCAGAATCCCAACATTAGTTGTAGATACTATAAGTATCTATAAGTAGGGCCATTGAAATAAATGACACGTAACCACCAGGTTCTTCCGTTCGTGACCCAAACTTCAGGGGTTTTATTCGTGACCAAACTTCAGGGGTGAATCGTGATCTCCATTTGGGTAATCAAACGATCACTTGGAAGAAGCTGGCAGTAATCAAAAAATGAAGTTGGTTCGTATATAGGAATCCTTATTTAATGGTTTAGTATAATCCCTAAACAACTGGCTAGGATTTCATCCCCCCCAAAAAAACCAACCAACCAGGGTTTCTTACGCGGCTCATATGAAGGAAATCAAACAAAGGCTTCTTCAACAACCATGGTGAACTCATTCCTCACCACTGAACTTGACTGTCACGACCAAAGTGACTACCAACAAGAAACAGGATATTCAAACAAAATTGACTATAGGCAAACTCAGGTCCCCTGCTCAAGATTCATCTTTTCGTGCGCTACATTTAAAACCCCACTATGTAAATCTCAAACGGGGCTACTGACTACTAAGGGTATATCACGGACGATCCCTTAAAGATTGGCCAAGGTGAACTTGACTCAATTGGATAGTACCAGCAGTTCCCCAAGAATCCGACGACCCTTCCCGATTTCCGTAGGATTGATGGTCGATTCACATCCCATCCCGAGAAGTCATAGGATTTTTTCGGGGAAATCCCTGATTCTATCCGGACATTATCCAGACATCCTTCGGGGTGGATACTGATAGCGTGAAGAGGTCCTCAAGTTTGAAACCAGATTCAAAAAAATGCCATGGGAAAACGCCCGGTTTGGCCTGAAACGATTTTAAACAAATCGTGGCTCAACGTGGGAAATACGATGGATGCGTTGTACAATATGACTTTGATTACTGATTGTTGTTTTATGGTTGAATCATCAAGCTACACAATACATCAAAATAAACACATCTAAATCTAAATCTATGTACGTGCAACATATCTCCTAGAAACCGCAACATAATCATAACACTGGCAACCCTTCCTCATGTTTCTTCTGCATACATATGCACAAGTCTAGCTCCAAGATGGTGGATATTCCACTTCTAGTTGGTGGCTTCAACCCATTTGAAAAATATTAGTCAAAATGGGAATCTTCCCCAAATATCGGTGAAAATAAAAAATATTTGAAACCACCACCTAGAGTTGTGTCACCCTTCGTTTCTTTTGATCTGTTGGGGCCATGAAACTCCGTACCATCGTCAGAACGGATCTTGATGTTGATCCTGCACTTCAGAAAAACTACTTGGATGTCCCAGGAAGATAGTAAAAGGTTAGTAAATGGGTTATAACCTACTTAAATGGGATATATTGAAGTTATAACCCATTTACTAACCTTTTACTATCTTCCTGGGACATCCAAGTACCACCCATCAACTATACCGCTTTTCTTGTGGGTGGTTTTTTGGATTCAAAAATCGGGGCACGGCACTCCCCGAAGTAACAATTCCTTTTGATAAAAGGGGGATCCCAAATATCTAAACCACCAAGCCAAACCCAAACCACCAACTTAGCAACAAAAATTGCAGCAAAACTCCCGTGGAATCCTGGGACCCCGGTAGAACACATTCAAATAAGCTAGCCATTAGGGAACGAACCCAAATGAACACAAAAAAAACAAAGCATTGGCACAAGTGATTGGCATCATTTCCCTAGATACATGGAGCAGCAAATTGTTACATTCCAAAATCACCAACAAAAAATAAATGCGACGGAATCATAGGGAGAACTCATTCACTTCCCAGATCTTGATCTGTGTCCCACGTTTCTGAAAAAAAACTTAAATAGCATGAACACTTTGAAAGTCAGCCTGGACCCCAAAATCCATGTTTTTCTTGTACCCTAAGGATCTTGGACCCTCCAATGGAAGGGTTTGAACCTGTATAGCAGGGGTAGGCTCCTCAAAATAGCCAGTTTTGAGGGTCTTTATTTATGATTTCATTTTGAGAAATCCTAAGTCTTCAGGCCTCAACAAAAACTTACTCACATTTTTTTGTTGCAAATTTTGGGGCACCTAAATGTGGTACCCGTCCGTTTCTTGTAGGTCTTTTTTGCGATCAATTTTCTCGCGCCCATCAGCGCTTTTCATTTGCCTTTTTGGGCTGCACCAATATCCCTAAACAACTAAACTTTGATTTACGGTCTTTGATGTTTGGAAAAAATAATTTCCGAAATCAAATCGGACCTTCATTGGTGATGTTTCTTCTTATAATTATGTTTCATCTCATGATATTGTACTTCATCCGGAACAACAAAAATCCAAACCCGCAAGATTTGAAGACATCCAATCCTCTAACAGAGCAACAGCCAGCAACCTGACATGATTTGTTCAGATTGGCGAAAAAGGGGTGGGTTCCGGGATCCAGAAACAAGACTGAGTATGAAATTTCATCCCCGGATCCCCACAGGATTCATGTATGGGATATTTACCTACATCTGGTTGAATTTTATAGTAAATGTACAATACATGGAACCTATGGGCTTTTATAGCAAATAACCAGCTGTAACACACTCATTGTGTGCTGTATCCTGCTTCATTAAGTGTCTAGTCTGGACAGTTGATTTGCTGGTCTCCAAATCAACCCACCAACTACACCAACTACTTAGACAATCATCCCAGTTGTTGGGCGATGAAAAACCATGGTTAATTAGTGTTCTAAGAATTGGGTTGCAAAGCCCTTCCAAATCGCCGAACTAACCATGGCTAGTATTCAATGGGGCGCTACGCCCTAACCACTGTAAACGTCCGTCCTGGAATGATCCTCAAAGTAAGGGGATATCAAGCATCGGCTTGCGCTCTTCCACCAACCGGTTTCTTCATGAAGTTATACACCGCCGAAAACGAACGAATGTCCCCCAAAAAGGGGACTATCTCCATAGGAACTACATCTTCCAACCAATGATTTTCAGGGGGACATCTTAGTTTTTCGGGGGAAAAAAACAGCCCCCTATAGTGTTATTTCACCCCCAGTGAAACCTATCTAAACGAACACGCCCATTTCACCCACCCGGTGTCCCTGAAGTTTGTAGTGCATTCGCCGTTGAAGATAATCGTCGAGTCCTGTTGGGCACCTGGCGACCCGGAGGCGAAGCTGCCTCCAAACAAAATAGACTACGTTACTAACCCCCGGAAAACTAACATGTCCCCCAAAAAGGGATTATTTCAATAAGAAATATACATCTTCCAACCATCCTTTTTCAGGGGGATATGTTAGTTTAGACTTCATAGGTACACTCCCTGAAACTAAGATAGCCCCTGAAAATAGGCCATCCCAAAAGGAAACGAGAAAGTATTCCAACCATCCATTTTCATGTGCTATGTTAGTTGGTTTTGAGGAGGGTATACCAACAATCTCCAAAATAATGGCTTGTAAAAGGTATCTCCGGTATCAGTCTTTTGGGTATTTGTTTGTTCGTCTTTCAAGGGGGATACAGTAACTGCAGTTTCAGAAGTGAAAAGCACATGGCAAATGGGTTCTACATGGAAACAAAATAGATCTATCTTATGTAACCCGAGGGATCGTGGCTCACCTTATCAAAGGATACGTTGGGTGTCCAAATTAGGTCCCATTACCACTCTTAGAAGGTGATTGGATCCCAAGGGTAAGCATATCGGAGCAAAACACATGATGAACCTTGTGTCTGAAAACCATTGAGCACTGACATTTCGGCCCAGTACATCACAAATAATGATAGATACGTCTCACCCATATATCTGGCCAATTTATAACATTTCACCAACCTAGATTCGAATTCCCTTCCAAAACGCCACCTTTTGGAGTGAAAAAAAACCATGTGAGGGACCCGCTGTAATTTGACCAGATATATGATACACATTGAAGTGTTTTTTGAAAATAAAACCAGGCTCCAAATCGCTGAAATCGAAGTCTGGGAGAAGGGTTTGGGAGATTTGGGTCGGGCCGTCGGGTCCTGAAGGAATCCATCAATTTTTTGTTCGTCTCAACATTGACTAAACTACCCAAAGCATCCATGGGACTGATATATATATATATATATTTACCTACATTTGGTTGATTTTTTTGGTAAAAATGGTAAACTATGGTAAATGATGTACTAGTAGGTAAATATACCATAGATGGATGCTATGGGATATGGCAAACCTGCATGCTTAGGTCATAATCTGTTTGTTAGAGATCAGGTATTAAAGTTGGTAGCTGGTAGCAATCCTCTTTCCGACCAGATTCATGGCTGCCTTGTTTATCAAATGACGAATGATTGTTACGGATGCGGCAACCCGGCAGTTGACTTTAAGTGGATGTACCATGTTACATCGAATTTCCCTCTAGGATCCATGTATGGTATATCTATTCCTACATCTACCATCAAAACCAAGCAAATGTAAATAAATATGCCATACATGGATCCTAACCCATACCATCCATGTATAGTATAATATGTATATAATATACGTTACCAACATTTACCATAAATCCATATAAAATTTATGCCCTAGGGATCCAATCACCTTGTGAGATGATGATTGGGGTGTATATTCACCTCCTCAGCAAGGTGTTTAGGTTCCATGAAACCATTCTCAGAAGGTGATTGGATCCCTAGGGATGGTTTTCATGTAGGTAAATATACCACCCTAAGAATCATGGGATCTCAAAACTCCCAAACCCCTGCTATACACGTCCAAAAACCCCTATAGCAGAGTCCAGTGATTCTTAGGGCAGAAACGTTCCGAACGGATCCGGATCCATGGGACCCTGGGAGTTGCGGGGTTCCACTCCGCACCTGCACTCGTACATCATCACGACGAATGGTCTCCAACACATCTGAGGACAGCTCGGTGAAGGTCATCAACACCTTGGATATGGGATTTGAAAAAAACTTAAGATGGAAAAAAGAACATAAGAAACATTTAAAAAAAATGGACAAACATGGTGGTTTCATACATATATATCATATCAATAAATAAATAAATAAATAAATAAATAAACAAATAAATAAATAAATAAATAAATATATTACGTATATATATATATATTAATATAAATATGTATACAAATGTTTAATGGTGATTTACCATAGATTTTCCGTGAAACAAACAAACAAATCACCTTCAAACAAATCCAAGACACTCGTTGAGGACGGTCTGACATGGCATCACCTGCAGACCTAAGGCCAATGACTCCCCAAGGATTCAACAGCTAGGAAGCATTTGAGAAATGCAAAAAAAAAGGACGAAATACTACACCCCCGAAGTTTAACATAGCCCCTGGAAATGGATGCTTACCTATATAAATAGTATACTTACCTACATTTACCATATAAATCCATATGAAATTTATGGTTTTCATGTAGGTAATCTAAGAGAACCCCAACATACCCCCTAAAGCATACCCCAAGGCCTCCCCAAACCCCCAAATGAAAGGAATTCCTTCATAAACTGTTGGTGTTGGGTCTGGGGTATGTTCCAGGGGTATGTTGGAAAATTCTTAGACTGACTAAGGATACGACTGGAAGTTGAACATAGCCACTGAAAATGGATGCTTGGAAGATTACTTTCCTGATGGTTTATTTTCAGGGGCTATGTTAAACTTCCAGGGAGTACCTAAACATGGTGAAAAATGGTGATTCACCTCCTATGAACAATGGTGATGTGGGCCATGTTTGTTTTTTCCAGGTGATTCACCAACTAAAACCAACTAAACAAATCTGCTTGGTGGTTGAACCAACCGACTTGAAAAATATGCTGGTCAAATTGGATCCCCAGGTAGTTGAAAAGCAGATGGCTAACCGTCCCTACATATTGGTTTATGTAAGCCCTGTATTAACCTGCCCTTTGGTATCTGTGCCATCTATTTTGACCTTGAGGTATATGGGGATTACCCCGAAAAAACTTTATACGAAACATGTGTTTTTTCCAAATAATGGTAAATTGCTGGTTTGGGGACCGGTCGTTTGGGGATTCCTGGCATCCCCTTATGAAAGGGATTGTTACTTGGGGGCACCCTTAGAATCCCAAACCACCGGGCCCCAAAGTTAACAACTAACCACTAGTTGACTAAGAATCAGTGAAGAAAACATGTTTTTGGCTTTAGATTCCAGTAAACTAACATACCAGTAGCAATGGAAAGTGGACCCTTTGAAGATGATGGGATGGATTAGGACCATCATCCTGAGGGAAGGGTCGGCGGAAGCTTAGGATATTCAGGTGAATACACGGGATCTCAAGTCACTTGTGGCTTGGAGATTCCTACAAGAACGCTGCGAAAAAAACAAAAAGAAGGCTCCAATGATTCTTAGGGTACCAACATTTGCATCTTAAAATGTTGAATTTAGATTCCAAATCTTGGTAACATTTGATAAAACCACTGTTTTTCATGCGTTGACAAAAAACACAGCCTTCTTCAGCCATTGTTTGCAAGGTGGGCTCTTGCGAGCGTTATAAATGGTGTGAAGTAAAGTAACCCTGATACGTGGCTGAAAATTCAAATTGTAACTGGGGTGAAATATGCCCATCCCATAAGATTCATGGCACTGGTATATTCAATACTCTACATTTGGTTGATTTATGTGGTAAATGTATCCGGTAAATATGCCAGTCCCATGCCTTACTTTCCATTGAATCCTGGTTGGTAAATAGGGATCCTTATAATGGTTTATTATAGTCCCTATATGAAGTGGGTAGTATAATCCCCTATACAACCTAAACAACCAGAGATTTTTTTCTATTGCTCAAGTGACTCCAAGACTTCCAGTGGAACAGAAATGCGGACTCCTGGAGTCGGGTGCTGTTGGAGTCGTGTGTTGCACAAGGTAACCCTCCGGTACTCCTTGGAAAACAAACAACTACCAGCTTCTTCAAGCCTTGACCTTTTTTCATCCCCCAAACGGAGGTCACTTAAGTGCCCTTAAAAAGGTCGGTCACGGCTATGGGTCCTGGTCACGAGGAGAAACGACTTGAAGAACCTTAACTAAGATGTGCGGTTCTCGAAACCGTTGGGGGAGCTCCAAATCGCTCCTTTCCAAGCACCTAGAAGATCCCCTTAAAAAATGATGGGATTGGAATTGGAAGATGAACAAACAAATCCTTTTGAAACGGCTGCTTTTAAAAAAAGGAACATGGAGAAAAACAAAATGTCAGCAACAATTGTTTAACAAACTTTTTCCTCCCCTAACAAAAATGGGTAACTTATCCATACCCATCCATGTATGGAATATTTATAATACCTACATTTACCATAAACTTAAGCCTTTCATGTACGAAAAATATACCGTTCGTCCCATGGAGCATATGGGTTACTGACGTGATCCCAAGTGATGTGGTGTTTGGTGGTGAAGCTCTTAGGCCGATCTTAGTTGTTGAAGTTACTTGTTCTTGGCTTCCCCGAATTCTTGTACTACTTGGGTGTTTCCTTAAATGGTGGATTTTCCCCATTTCACACACCCCAGGTGCTGATCACTTGAAAAAGTCGGATTTTCCCATGGTTGTTGAACAACCCAACATTTTAGGAAACCCCCATTTGGTGGCGAAAATGATAGTTACTAACCATAGTTATACACCCCCTGAAACTAACATTTTCGCACCTGAAGTCATGGATGGTTGGAAGACTTTCTCGTTTCCTTTGGGGGTTCGGCCCATTTTCAGGTGCTATGTTAGTTTGAGGGAGGGTAGTAAGTTGGGTTGTAACCCTATTTACACCCCCGAAGTTTAACAGCTCGCCCCTGAAAAAAATGGTGGTTGGAAAACTACTTTCCGATTGGGAGGGTAACTTTTCAGAGGCTATGTTAAACTTCGGGAGGGTAGGGGACTTATCAACCAACTTACAGGGGTTAATTGTAGTTACAACCCAACTTATAATTTGCCTACTAAGAATCCAGACAATGTTTTGGCAAAAATCACGACAGTGTTTTGGCAGGACCTAAGATAATATAATTCACAAGAAAAAGAGATTTATATGGGAATTGTAGTACCCTAAGAATCCAGACCCCTTCCGATTTTCGTAGGATTGATGGTTGAAGCATCCCATCCCCAGGTCATAGGATTGCAGATATAATCCCCGATTCTTAGGACAAATCTGGATCCTTAGAGATAATGAAATTGGATAAGTTTTTCAAGTAGAGGTAAAAATTAAAAACTATCTGAAACCACCACCTAAATGAGTTATATTAAACCTCAAACTGGGTAGTATAATCACCTATATATACCCTTAACAACCACGTGTTTTGAAACCACCTGACATAGTTATTTCAACTTCTTCGATGATGTACCGTCCTTTAGCTTCAGTTCGAAAGAAATAAAACATATTCCAAAACCAATGTTGATGATTTACCAGGGTGCAATTCAGTCCCTAGGGATCCTGGCTCACCTTATCAGAGGATACTTGGGGTGTCCAATCACCACCAAAACGCAAAGTATTTAGGCCAGGATGCCTAGGGAGTAATTTGAAACAAAAATTTAGTTGGTGGTTGAACCAACCCATATCAACCCATTTGAAAAATATTAGTGAAAAATGAGAATTTCCCCTTTCCAGGGGTGAAAAAAATGAAAACTGTTTGAAACCACCACCAAAAACATCACAATCACTTCAAAAAAAACCCTCGAATTCTATAAACTTTCATGAAACCAAAGTTCATCTGGGCTTGCAGCCATTCGTTTTCGAGGGCGTAGAAAATGTTCATTTTCCAAAAACCACGCGGAATCCCAGCATCTCTCCTTGCTCCCCGGTAATCGTCACGGAAGTCAAGCCGAAGGACTTGGCAGCCTCTCTCTTGGTGAAGGAAGAAATCCCAGTTCCACAGGAACACCATGTTGAAACACCAAACACCATGTTGAAAGATGTCATCGTTTTAATAGACCATCTAATCTGTACTTTACTATACCATACTATACTAAACTAATGGTATACTATACTAATGGTATATAGGTTACCGCAACTTCAAAACTAAATGGAAACGGATACCCTGGAAGCCCAGCCGACCAAATAAAGTGGCTTGTCTTTAGGGTGATCCATGCAATGAATTCCCGATCCTACCTTTTGTGACAAAGTTTGGTCCACATGGACTTCCTGGGTACTTCAATCAGATATGTTTTGAACAGCTGGAATGCGAAAATGTTGGATGAATTTTTAAGACTTTTCGCGTGTCCAGACGTTTTTTGCATGTTTGATGTTTCGGGACTAAAATTGCAGAAGGAATTCCTTACGAATTGTTGTTTTGACGCACTGACAAAAACAGTATTTTGGAGCATTGTAGGGGACACACGAGCATCCTTCAAACCCTAATGCAATCATACGGATCCTTTTGATGGCTTGTTGATTTTATTGTACCCATATAACTCTGGATAGTTTTTGATCCACGATATACAACAAACAAGAAAGGTGAATCGGTCACTGCTCATATGAGGGAACAAGGTGGTGTTTCTATTTCGCAACTTTCGTGCAAATCCAAAAAGTTTCTGTGGAACATACCCCTGGAACAGGGGTCCGTTCCAGGAACCCCAAAAAAAACGGCCTTGTTTATGTCTTTGTCGCAGGAATTCCCCAAAATATCACGGTGATTTGGGTGGTTTTTCGGGGGATTTCGCTGTGGGATTCGCACAAAAATCGGCGATTGACACGCTGCCTCTGTTGACACCGCCACCATCTTCAGAAGACCAGTACTGATTTCCTGAAAAACACAACATTGGCGCGTCACAAATTCATTGTGAGAAAGTCAAAGAAACATATTGCTACTCATGTCACATCCTTGAGTCATTTTTGATTAGATTTTGATTCGTAAGAATCAGTCAAATTTATTTCATCAACAGATTCTTTTTTCAAAAAACAAAATCCAAAACATGACAATAAAAAACACAAAAATCACGAAGCTGGAACTATATATCTCGATTCAAAGACAAGATAAAATTTAACTCGGAATCTTCTTAGATCATCATCACCCAATTGGGCCACCA
The DNA here is from genome assembly GCA_000507305.1 of Breviolum minutum Mf 1.05b.01. Classification (NCBI taxonomy): domain Eukaryota; class Dinophyceae; order Suessiales; family Symbiodiniaceae; genus Breviolum; species Breviolum minutum. Next base: position 239,468 of record DF239071.1, on the reverse strand, counting down.
AAAAAAAACTGGGATATTTTCATTTCACTGCCTGGAAAGCCAAGTGCCCGTTTTTTAAGGCAATAGTTGCTGGTTTTAGGGGTAAAGTTGCCTAAAAAATTAGGACACTTGGCGTTCCAGGTGCTGTAGGGGTCCTTATACTGGTTTACTATAATTCCCACATAACTGGGTAGGATTTCATCCCCAAAATACCCTAAACAACCAGGCATCTTTTCATTGCTCAATTGAAAGGGGCTCGTTGTGTACGGCGGGATCTTACGGTCAACGGACTGTGAATTGCCAAATCATTTGAAAACATAGATCCATAGGACCAGGATCTATGGGATTGGTATGTTTAGCTACTAGTTTACTATAAAAAATCAACTAAATGTAAATTATAGGGCCCTAAGAATCCTTGGACCCTCCAATGGAAGGGCTTGAACCTGCACAACAGGGGTCTGGGTCCTCAAATTTGCCACCTTTGAGGGGTCGGGATTCTTAGGGGGGTAAACCCTGGAAGCCAAGCCGACTATGAAAATAATAGCAATCCGAATCCCAAATTTTGGATGATTGGTCTACGAGCACTTGATCCAAAAATAATCCACAAAAGAAAGAAGGCTCTCACTGACCTGACACGAAAACAAAAAAACGAGAAAACATAAACACCCAATAAATTGTATCTTTCCTCGAAAGCGTTCTCACAAAACTATTTTCTCAAAAAAGTGTTCACACTCCTGTTGTTCTCATAGGTTAATCTGTATCCAATTCTCTACCGATCGGAAACCTATGTATAGTGGTTGAAGCTGTTTGTCAACAAGACTTTGAAATCGCACATTTTTTGAAAGAAGGGCGGAGACATATATCTCCCTATACTTAACTCACCCCACGGGCGCAAGTTACTGTGGGCACGCAGCTACAAAAATCGGTTCAGTGTCCACCACCGAGTGTCCTTAGAGCTTTCCCACAAAAAATCCGCACTTTCGTTGGACAGCTCCGGGATCTCCATTAACAGCTCGCTGACGGCTTCATTCTCAGAGACGTCCAACTCCTTTAGTATTTTTTTTCAGGGTTATGTTTGAGGGGGGGGTTGGGGTTGGGCCTATATTGTTGAGAAGGGGGTTTTTGAAGGGTTATGTGTTGAGGCCTATATTGTTGAGAAGGGGGGTGGGGTTGGCATTTGGGAAAAATTCGCCTGAAGGTCTGAAGTTTTCCATGGCATTGCGGCATGACTCATGGCGTAAAAGGTAAGCCGTAGTGGGTGGCAAAAATTGCCATGGCCATGGTCAGTGAGGGAGGATCCCCAATTTTTGGTGCGCCACTCCTGATATTGAACAGCCCTAAGAATCATGGGATCTCAAAACTGGTGGTTTGGAGATCCCAGACTTCTGCTATACACATACAAACCCCTCTATAGCAGGGTCCAGTGATTCTTAGGGAGAGGAAAAAACCACTTCGAGAAGCCATGGCTTTGTTACCGGTTTCCTGCCAGGAAATGAAATTTGAAATGGATGGATTAGGATGGTGATTTCTACAACCCATTTTTTTCCATGGTCAAGGGTCTAAAATCATCCAAAATATATAACAACCATTTCACAAACTGGAGAGCCAATCAGGTTCTAGGTACCATATATTGAAATAGCATGAAATAGCAAGCTGCTTGGTGGTTTCAACTTTCAACCCCTTTGAAAAATATTAGCCAAATTGGAAATCTTCCCCAAATAGGGGTGAAAATAGAAAATATTTGAAACCACCACCCAGCCAGCTTTAAAATACGCCCATCATTTTTGGGTATATTGATGCTTAGGATTTCTTTCCAAATGTTTAAACGAATTCTGATGTTACCCGGACAAGATGGTAATCCAGCACCATTGCAGGCGGTACTGGGAGGATCATCCCAATTAGTAAGTGGTTAGTAACCGCAATTTATAAGCCATTTAGCCCATTTGGAACGGGAATATCCCTACTTAGGGACTTACGATCACCATGGTTATTAACCACTTACAAGTCATGGGATGATCCTCCAAGTATGAGCGTATCCCTAATTTAAGGCGTTGATCGATCCTCACACTACTAACTGGGTAGATTTTAAACCGATACACCCGGGAAGTTTAACAGCGAAAGCCCCCGAAAAATGGTTGTTGGAAGAACACGAATTCTTGTTGGGAAAACGTAACTTCTCAGTTTTTTTTAATTTCGGGAGAAAAACCCTCAAATACAACCTATATTTCAGGCAAAGTTCCATTTTGGCACGAGACAATTTAACAAACAACTGAACCATGGATTTCAAAATCTTGCGCCTTCAATGACTTAGATGCATGAAAGCTCAGCGTTTTTTTGTTGGGAGGAGCTGAAAGACCAGGGGTCATTGTGTAATTACCAATCCAAACAACGCACTATTAAGATCTAGTATAAGGGTAACGTATAATAAATCAAAAAAATGTAATCTTAGCATGAAAAAATCTGATCCCTCCCAATAGGTTCCATTTTTCCTGATGCCCCTGAAGTTTTCAAAACGCCAAACGCCGGCCTTTTAAAAGGCCAACCGAAAAAAAAAAACGCGTCGGTCTCCTGCAGGACTTCCGCCACCTGCGCTTTCCGTTGCTCTTCCAAAAGCATAAAGGCTTCCAGCGTCAGTGGAGAGGTGGAAGCCTTAGAAGATTCGTCGCAGGACGCGGTGTCCGTCCGTCAACAAGTTGGTGGTGGTTGGTGAAAAACCAGTGACACCAGGTGAAACGTGGTGATTCACCACATATATGTTGATTTTCGTTGATTTTCGGGGGGGGGGGGTATTCCCCCGGAAAATCAAAACGGAAAAGTGCTTATCACTTTGGATACTCCAGTCACTTGGTGGTTGATGCTGGGTGGTCTTCAGCTATTCCTGGGGGAAAATCTGGCTAGGGAGCTCCAAGTTGCTCCCTATCATGAAGGGATTTTAGATACCACCAGCTACAAGTCGCTCCCTTCCAAGCACTAGTAAGTTATAAACTTATAGATATAAATGGGAATACATGTGGTTTCAACCAATTTGAAAAACAATTAGTCAAATTGCATCATTTCCCCAAACTTAAAAAATATGAATGAAAACACCTATAATACCACTTTGATTTGGAATAGGCCTAAAAATAACAAACCACAAAACTTAATCGACGGCCACCAACTGAATCTTTGTACTATGAACTTATTATAACTGTACTTTAAGAAACCATTAACCCAAACAGATGGAGATATGGTTGGACATGTTCATTTTTTCAAGATATGTGATTTGTGTCACATCATCCCATGATCATCCCACAGATTGTCTAAAAGCGAAAAGCCCTGGAAGTTTAGCCGACTATCAATACACAACTTCTGATGATTAAAATCGTTAAGTCCCTATACACGCGAAAACAACTATATAGTCTTTCGGTGAAATTCCCCAGTTTTGTTCAATGGTCGGACTTGGCAAGTTCAAAAAAAAAAACGCCGCTTAGGCTGCAGGGCTGAGGAACACTACTTCCGCTTTCAGTTGATGTTCTGGTCATCGAAGTCAAAGTTTCGGTGACGAAAGTGGTGGTACTTGACATAGCAGCGTTGGGACTGTTGCTGTCAAGAGGCGTCTTAGATGTGCTGTCAGTACTGCTTTGAGAGGTACTAGTTCTTGTTAGGCCGTGGATTTGTGTATTTGTGGTGGATGTGGTAGATGTGATGGCTCTTGCGATTTGGGTGAATGGGGTGAATGTGCTTGACGTGGTTCTCCGTGGGCCCTGTTGCTGCGTACTTGTGATGCTTGCTGATGTAGAACTTGATGTGCTACTGGTGGTGGTGGTGGATGTTGTAGTAGATGTGCTGGTTGTGGCACTGTGGGTGAATGTGCTTGACGTTGTGGTTGGTGGGCCCTGGGTCTGCGTACTTGTGCTGGTTGTCGCACTTTGGGTGAATGTGCTCGACGTGGTGGTCGGTGGGCCCTGGGTCTGCGTACTTGTGATGCTTGCTGATGTAGAACTTGATGTTCTACTGATGGTGGTGGATATTGTGGTAGATGTAGATGTGCTGGTGGTCGTACTGTGGGTGAATGTACTCGACGTGGTGGTCGGTGGGCCTTCGGTCTGCGTACTTGTGCTGGTTGTCGCACTTTGGGTGAATGTGCTCGACGTGGTGGTCGGTGGGCCCTGGGTCTGCGTACTTGTGATGCTTGCTGATGTAGAACTTGATGTTCTACTGATGGTGGTGGATATTGTGGTAGATGTAGATGTGCTGGTTGTCCCACTGTGGGTGAATGTGCTTGACGTTGTCAGCGTGCTTGTGATGCTTGCTGATGTAGAACTTGATGTTCTACTGGTGGTGGTGGTTGCTGATGTAGAACTCCATGTTCTACTTGTGGTGGAGGATGCTGTGGTAGAGGTGCTTTTTGTGGAAGATGTCGAGATGGTAGTGGACCTTCATCGACACAAGGAAGAAATGCTGCAAAGTCTCAATAATCTATAGCATCTAATTATAGCCAATGGAAGACATCTTAGTTTAGGTGCATGGTGATATGGTGGTTTCCCAAGTATAGTAATCAAATTAGATCATTTCCTCATTTCCCAGGGTAAAAAGCAACAAATCTGTTCACCCACACAACCCTGCAACATGTTAGGCTTGCATGTTTTCTACGAATCGACTCTCTATCATTACAAGGACAGTTTAAAGGCAGGTTTGGTCGGCAAGCAAACTGGCAGTCGACTGCTCGGACCAAAGGCGATGCATGGGAATGGTATATATAGACCTAAAATTAATGGCTCCCTAAGGATCCAGACCCTTCCCGAAAATCGTAGGATTGATGATCTAAATCGCATCCCATCCGAAAAGGATAGGATTTATAGATATAATCATCCCTTTCTCTTAGGACATATCTGGGACCGGATCCTGACATTGTATAGCAACTTGGGAACATCTACTATAGTGCATGGATGGGTACCAAACACTTTACAGCGGTTTTCCCTTGTGCTTGAAACCGTCGTCTGTGAAGTAGCTTGCAATGGCAGGTCACTTGGATGATGAATTGGCCCCCAGTTTTAAACCCCAGTGGGAAGTCATAGCTGGATGATCTAATTACCCTTTTTCGGATCCATGGGGCTCTCTATATATTTGCTTACATGAAAACCATAAAATCAACGATATAAATGTAGGTAAATATACCGTTCGTCCCATGGATCCGTCCTGGGCAAATAAATGCCATCAATCATATATAATCCATCCATTTAAGGATTCTTTTTTTTCCCTACCACTAGGGCCACTAGGGCAAAGCTTGGTCCTTTTATGGACCGAAATCATATTTCATTGGTACAGTTCAAATCATATAAAAATTAAGACCAAACAAACTAGTTGGTGGTTTCAAACCATTAGAAAAATATTTTCGTCAATTGGGATCATTTCCCCAAGTAGGGGTGAACATAAAAGATATTTGAGTTGCCACCACCTAGAAAAACAAACTACACCCCCCGAAATTTAACACTTCCTGGAACAAGAAACATGATTCTTTGTTCCTTTTCCGATCCGGCTTCCTTTTGGGTCAAAGGGCCTATGTTCAGAGCGAAGTGTGAAAACAAAAATCCGGGGTGTAAGGTGATGAATGACTTAACTTGATCCTGTAGTCGGTCAGCATTGAAACCTGAAACCTCTTGTTTACACCACGATAAGCGTAGACGGCACAGTTACCATGCATTGGCTTATTAAATTAGCCCTGTATGAACCTACCTTTTGGGGACTGTGCCATGTACTTTGACCACGGGACATTTATTTCGGTCACGCGAAAATCACCCCGACTACCCCCAAAAACATTTTAAAAAAGGTCACGATTTCGCAGAATTGCAAGGAAGTGGGTGCCGTGAAATGTTTTTTGTTTGCTTGTGAAACATTAGCTTGGACCTGAAACGCCAAACAACCAGTTTAAAATTGATGTTTTCTTAAACAACCATTTCCTATTTACTAAAGATTTGCTTCATCATCCACTTGAAAACAAGCCAACCATTTGAAAAACCAAATGGATGAAAAACCCAGCCGGTCCCACCATGTCCCAATGCCCCAGGGTACGTCGTAGGTGAAATCAAGTCCACGGGAAGGAGCGCATCGCCCATTTGACCAGAAGAAATCCCACGAGTGTCGGTGTCTCCTGCAGCTGAAGCTTCCATGACGAATCATATTTTTTGGTGTGGCACCCCTTCCCGATGATTCCAGTGACCACCAGGATGACATTACGTTTCTCCTAGGAGATCCTTATAAACCTTCATTCTTCACAGTTACTCCACACCAAAGGTATGAAGTTCATCCTTCCCGATGAGAATTTTAGTGACGTCCCAGGATGACTAAATAATCATTTTCTTCGTAATTAGATCCTTATAAAATCCTTATAAACCTTCAGCTTCCCACTGTTTTTTTGGGGTAGGGGTCGAAACGCCAAAGGTATATATATATATATATTAACCTGCACTGGACCTAAATACATTTGGCTTAAACTTATGGTAAATCTACGTAAATTCTGCCATACATATTGATCCTATTGGAACGAAAGCAGCCGCCCAACGAGGAGGAACAAAATTCGCAACTCAGGGTGGGTTACCTGAAACAAATCCCATGAATGTAGGGTGCACACAAATCACCTGAGCAATGACACAAACCCGACCCTTGTTTCGGGTATATAGGGGATGAAATCCTACCTATTTATGTGGGAATTATTTTTTATGAACTAAGGATCCATGTTAAACAACCAGTAAGTTCATGGAATCCGTATCTGGCCGGATTTGAGTCATCTCGTGGCGATTTCCCCTAACAGATTCTGCATCTTTCCCCTGGCCTTGTCCAAGTTGTCCTTGGGCATTTCGACCAAAGCATTTCACCGTTTGATCATCCAGCATCACACAGGTGACATCTCCAAACGAACAGGACACCTGCCACAGGTGGTGACTCCCTAGGAGATGGCTCAAACCCGGTCAGATACGACCGCAAAATTGGTGGAAAATTGTTGTTTAATGACGGGAGCCTTATTTCTCTTTCACATGTTTTTTATAGATAGCTTGGGGTTCTAACTTCCCGACCTCGAAGGTTGGACACCAAAAGGCTTTCATATATTCAAGACTTGAGGATGTTGGGGTTTGGTAGCCGTGGTGAAGGATTTTTCTGCCATGTGTCCCCACTCCCCACCGGCCTCTTTTACAATACACCACTACTTACTAAGCCAGTTCGGGCCATGAAGTAAACATGTCAGATGATTTTTTCCTAGTAAATCCCTAGTCTTCCAAATACCTTGTGACTACGTAGATGTTTGGGCCCACAAACACCTCCTGACAAGGCCTTTAGGGGGCCCAAACACCTACTCACAAGGTATTCGGAGGATTTTGGAAGACTAGGGAATATGTAATGTCCCAACCTTCAAAGAGTCAGCCAACGAAAAGGTTCATTTAAATCTTTATGATTCATGTGCTTACGATAATCGTACCTTCATTTAAAGAAACCTGGGCGGCGGTGGTGTTATAAAATTCTTGAACAAAGAGGCATCCTGCAGCATCATCTTTTGGCAATTGGTTGCAACTTCCGAGCACTATTTTTTTCGTCTCAAACGTTCCTATGACTAGCCCCGCAGGATCATCCAAAACGGCTTTTCAGCCTTCACATCCCGCGGGTTATACACTGCCAAGTGTTCAATCTAAGTGCCACTACTTCATTGGGCTCTGGAATCTCCACAATTCGGCGCTTGGCTGGTGGTTCTGGTGGTTCTTCGACTTCGACCACCAAATCCAAACTCTCAAGTGCGCTCTGCGCATTCCATCCAGCAACAGTATGATGGGATCCCAAATTGGGTTTTTCCAGCCTTCAAAACCACGACACTTAACGGGATTGGGGTGAAGATGAACAAATTTTTGAAACCACCACCTACTTGGAGGATCATCCCAGTGAGTAAGTGGTTAGTAACCACCATTTATAAACCAGTTAGGTCGTTTATAAGGGGAACAATCCTACTTAGGGGATTTATTAACCATGGTTATTAACCACTTACTAATTGGGTTGATCCTCCAAGTAGTCATTGGTGAATGTCAAGGCCGGATTTTCTGAGATGTGCTGATGGAAACGTGGAATTAGCCCCAAATCGCTCCCTATTGTGGTTCGGGATTGGAACCATACAACAATCACGGGTTGGGTAAAAGAGCCACAAAAAAAAATCTGACTTTCCATCATTAGGGATCCTTATAATGGTCTAGTATAATACCATATAATACCCACATAGCTGGGTAGTATAGTCCCTTATATCCCCTAAACAACCCGAATTTTTTTCATTGCTCTTAAGTGTTGCCACAAAATTCCCTTCCTGAGATTCGTTTCTTTGGGCGATTGAAGCCCACGAATGGAGGCAATAGTTGTTAGCACAACTATCCGTGGCACGACGAAACCAAAAACAAAATAACAGCAGGGTCCTCAAAAATTACCATCCCAAAAAGGAGAGTCATCTTCCAACCAGCCATTTGTTTCAGAGGGCGAGCTGTTAAAGTTCGTGGGTGTAATTAATCAAATCTCATCAATAAGGAGCGAATTTAGAGCTACCCACAGGTTTCCAAACACATTCTTAGGTGTGACCCCTACTTAACATCACAGTTGTAAAATGGGTGTAACCATGGTATACCCCTAAAACTAACAGCGAGTTTACCCCTGAAAATACGCCAAAAAGGAAGCCGGATTGTTGGAACCAACCATCATTTTTCGTCATCGGGGGCAAGCTGGCTGACTGTTACAATCTTCCGGGAGAGTACAACACTTATCAAGGGGGAGTTCAAGGGGGTTATAATTATAATTATAACTTCCCCTATGATAAGTATAGGAAAAAACCGTACGACCACAGTTATCTTTAACATCCATTTTCGGCCATTCATAGGGGCAACATAACTCGATAACTGTAGTTTTTTCGGGCCAATGGAGTCGCAACAACCCAACCACCCACACCACAGGCGATCGAGGGATCGGACCTCATCTGCTTGTCGACCAGTACCCAAAGACACATCGGGAAAAGTGGAGATGTCGCTCCAAACTGCTGTGACTTCACTGTACAGATGAGTTCCTCTCTGCATTTTTCCAGGCTTTTTGAATGATGTCTGAGTCTGAGGTATTTTTTGGGGGGGATTTTTGAGGCGTTCGAACGGTACTGGGAGTTTCTCCCACTTCTCCCAGGGGTTTTCCCAACGCGACCATGCATTTGCACCAGGATGCAATCACCAGCAAGATTATTGTTCGTTTAGGGCATCGCGGCATCGAAAAATTGAATTTTACTTTCGACGGTGGTAACTTTGCTATAAATTGGAATCCCAAAAATTGCTTGTTTGGGTTGCTGTTTCTCCTTTTCCAAGGGGGTACTTTCAGGTTCCAGGCATTAGTCTTCGGGGGAGTACCCCAACGACAAGAGTCAGCCAATCAACCAAGATCAACCAAGAGAGTTCCCCTCGAATGTATAGGGCCCAGCCCGGCAAATTTGTATATCATGTGGGGCGTGAGTCGTTCCGTCTCAAATGCGAAAAACGACAAGAGGAGCTAAGAATAAGAACAAGAAGAAGAAGAAGAACAAGATCGAAATCAACCAAATGTAGGTAAATATACCGTACATGGATGCTCTGGGATAGATTTTAATCACCCCGGAAAATTACCCAACTTACCGCAACCGCCAACTGCCCTCGAACATTTCAACCAAAAAAGCAATGCAGTCGTCCTAGTTGGCCACCAGCATTGTCGCCCCAGCATTTCAAAGCACCAGTGTGAAGTATAGCACCTCAACGGTAAGGACGGGGGGTCCGACCTGGACCGTACCACCCACAGACGTTGTGACAGCCGTGACAGGGTGTGTATCCCCCGCAAAATTTGACGAATGGATACCAAAATTCACGGGTTTTTGTTAACATGTATATTTCCGGCTTCAAATTATGGTGTCATGTTTCGGGATCTATGTTAGCTACCCCTGTGATTTTGAGGATTCTGGGGTTTTTTGAGCTTCTCAGTTCGTCGGAAAAATACGTCATGCCTGGCTCCAAAAAAAGGTCCGCCAATATCCCGGAGTACTTAAAATTTGGGGGGTGTATAACTGGAGGATCATCGCAGGACTTGGACACGTGGTTCATTTGCTCATAGCCCTAGGATTCCAACCACCATTAAAACCATGGGTGTTAATATAACCACCATTGCTTACCTAAGGGTTTTAATCATCGAAATTGGGTCAACCATTATTTTTATGGTGGTGGAAGCCCAGGGATGAGTCAATTTTCCTTCCATGATCGGCCGAATTCCATGGCCATCATCACCATGGGGGGTTACGCCCTGACCATCCCGACCAACCACTTGCGTCATTCATCCTGGGAGGCCCATCCGGATCAAAAGATAATGGATTCAGGTGAATCGACCCGGCCTGGAAAATCACCTCTTTTTCATGTAACAGGTGGTATTTAAATACCATGAGACCCCAAAAGCATTAACAAATAAAGGTTTTGGAAGTTTTGGCCACCTGGAGACCAGCATATGTACCATACAAATCCTAACATGTAGGGCCCTTGGGGTCCGCCAAACTGGTAGGTTGCGTTGCCATCCATCCAAATGCCCCATTCTCTCCGTTTCGGTGAGGTGATTAGATCCCTATAGAAAAATTGCATATTTACCATTTATAATAGTTGCGTTTTTTAGAGTAAACTAGTAGGTAAATATACAACCCTCCCGGTGGGATTTTTTTTGAGTATTTTGGAGGCATGGGGGAATTTTCCCGAAGAAAAGATTCAAAACACTTCATTAGTTGATATACCTCCCTGCTAGGGAGTCCGGCTGGGTTCGTGATCGTAACGATCTTAAGTAAGTTGGTTTATTTCACCTACTTACGGGTTGTAAACAACCTACTTATATGGGTGTTTCCGAAAATAGGGGTACCCCCAAATCATCCATTTTAGGGTTTTCCTTTATAAACCATCCATTTTGGGGTACCCCTATTTTCGGAAACATCCATACAGGGGCGACAAAAATCCACTTACTACGCACGTGCGCAGGACATTCCCAGTACCAATATGTTCAACATATAGCTTTCGAAGGGAAATTCCTACAGGAAGGGAACATTTCAACAATATAATTGGAAGGGAAAATATGTTTCGGTTTCGGTGAGCCATCCCGTTACACGGCTTACATGGAAGTCGTTTTATTTTTTTCGGCCAGGCACAGGTGTGATGTTTTCCTGCTGATATGCTTTCCACGTCATCATTCAAGGTGATCGCAGGTAGAAAGTCTCCCATCCCCAAAATATCATCACCTTGAGCAACCAAAATAGGGAAACGACCTGCGTAGTTTAGGGTATTTTTAAAATAAACCATGGACAAGGGGATATTATATAACTGCATATATATAATATATAGGGTATATTTTGGAACGAAGACTTTGGAACGAAGAAAGCGAACAAAGTGGGCCAAAAAGAAGACAGTTTCCCATGACGCATCCATGGGACTGGTATATTTACCCACCATTAGCATTAAAAAATCAACCAAATCTAGGTAAATACATAGAAATACACCAGTCTCATGGATCCTCCTATTGGTTTTTTGTGGAGGTTGACAACCCCTATTTCACCCCAGTTACAACCCACCCATTTAGAAGGCTTATTTAAAGCGCCATTTTTTACGGAATCGTAGAGGCCCACCTTCAAAGGAAATGGGTGAAAATCCCGCCGAACGAGCGGTTCCCAGCACCCTAAAAAATGATGGGCTGGAAGGAAGAGGAATTTCCCTTCCAATCATATGGGTGTTTCCGAAAATAGGGATACCCCCAAAATGGATGGTTTATAATGGAAAACCCTATTAAAATGGATGATTTGGGGGTACCACTATTTTCGGAAACATCCATATGTTGAAAATATTGGTACTGACATTGTCCATGGTAGTCAGTAAATAGATGAAAAACCCTCCAGAAAAATTAACATATCCCACCGAAAGGGAAAAGATAAATCATCGACTCAAAAGTGATTTTTGATGGGATATGTTAGTTCCCTGAAGGGTACGCTCTATTTAGGTAGGTTGGATACGTCTCGTAAGTGGGTGAAACCTCTCCAACTTACAACCACGACCAGCCAGACACGTAAAAAGTATCCCTGTAAGTTCGCGCGGGTTGTCGGAGTACAAGGGACCAAGTGCCGAAACTATAGGGTGTTTTCAACAAAATGTGTTTAGCTGGTTGGTTTAAAAGGACTATCATCAAGGGGGAAAATCTCGGTACCCCTTCTTGGAGGATCATCCCAAGACGGACGTAAGTGGTTGCCCTTTGCCCACAGTTCAGAAGTCTACTAAGGATCGGGCTGTGGGAGCCCTACCAAATGGGTTGGCTACTAACCACTTAATAACTGGGATGATCCTCCAAGTGAGAGAGTACCCTAGCAGTTGGTTCCCCAAATATTCCCCCATATGCCATAAATATAACCCATAGTGATTACGTGAATGGTAGTACAAATTTAAGGTACTCCTTGAAGGGTACCCACATTTTCCACTTGATATCACTTCGGAAGATGCCTAGGGCCTAAAATAAACATATCCCACCAACCAGCAAAGCATCTTGTTCAACCTTTAGCTGAACTTCAATCCTATAACACAAAAAAAACCATAGAATATTGGACCGAACAATACTAACCAATCTGTACAACCCATAGGATCCATCATCAAATACGTCATTTTTGTTCGCCATGTTTTCATACGTGCCCCCTGCAAACATCACCAAAAACATGCAGATTTCTGGGGGTGAAACCACCCTTTTATAAAGGTCATGAAGCTGGCAAAAAAAAATGTTTGTTTTCCAACTTACCATGGTGATTTGTTGGTCATAACTCAATTAAATTATAGACTATAGTACTATAGTATATACACAATATACTATATCTATATTTGTTACTGTTATTAACTTCCATCTTCCGAACCAATTTCAACTTTCAATCAGCAAAAAAACAAGTCAAAAGTCTCTTCCAACCATTTCTCCGCGCAAAGCTCATTCCTCCCCAAAAGACTTATCCAGAAAGTGGGCGCAAAAACAATTGTATATTTCAGTAGGGGCCCAACTAGCTTCATTATTGCGGGTTATTTCACACCAGTGAAAACCCAGTTATATATGTTCGGCCATTTTTTTGAAGTGAAATAACCTCAGTTACGCCAGTTGTTTGAAGGCCATTGAAATAGCGGGTTTATTTCACCCCAGCTACCAGTGACCTCCTATTATAGGGCCATTTTTAAGGCCTGCCCCCATTTCACTCCATAGTTTCAGATCCAAATACCAAATACCAAGCCGCCGATATTATTCAGGTGATCTTGACCTCCGCGGAACTTCGGAAGTCGTTTTAACGTCAAAAAAACATCAAAAGACATAGAAACCACAGTTAAAAAAAAGAACGACTTAACAAAAAACAATATATATATATATATATATAATACTATTATAGTATTATATATATATATATNCAAAAAACAAATATATATATATATATATATAATACATTTATGTATTTATATATATATATATAGTTTTTGAGTCTTTTTTTCCTTTTTTTAGTAGTCGACTTGGACTTCCAGGACTTTTGTTGTTTTGGAATCTTTCCTATCCCATGACAGATCCATGGGACGTTGTAGATTTACCGATCCATGAATGGTTGATTGCTATCGTAAATGCGGGTAAATACACAAAAAACATCAAAAAAACACATGGATCCAATACATTCATATATGTACGTATGTAAATATCTATTTTTCTGTGTATGTATATATATATATACACAGTATATATGCTCCCACCCCCCCCCCACTGATCCACCCCATATATATACATATATATATATATATACACACTATATCTACACAGTGTGTGTTTTTTTCAGGGACCAATTTCTGCCACATTGGGATTGCACTACCTGGAAAGTTTTGTTGACGCAATGGTAGAATAGCTTCAACTAGCGCCATGTTGGCGTAGAAATGGCTAAAGTTCACCCTAATTGTTTCTGATGGAAAAAGCGGAAAGAAGCACTAAGCAATTGAGCAAAAGATGGTGAATGGTAAACATTTAATTAAACCATGTAGTGTTCAACACCATCAACTACATTCTATTGTACTCGTTAGTTGATGAATTTTGGGACACCTGCCAGTTGCTGGCGGAAAACAAACATCTCATCCAGAAATCCACGACTGCATGGCGCCGCCATCGCGCCTAGCTGACCATTGCTATTATATCCCCAGCACTTGGCAGACCAATTGTCCAGAATGGCACACACCTTGAACTTGAACGATTTTTGGTTTCAGGAAAATGCCTGTTGGGACGGGGACCCTTTAAACAAGCCCTGTTGGAGCAATTTCAAAAAGGGGAAATTGGGGGGACCCAATTTTTATACCCACTATATGCAAGGTGTATCAACATGATTATATCAATGGATCCATTTTTTCCATACATTTTCCCTATGATTGGTGCTGGATCATGCCAGTTTTTTGACCATTTTACCGGGACAACCAGATCGAAGTGTTTGGATGATGATTTGGTACGTTTTTGCCGTGCACAAAAACACAGCCGGCGACTTCATCTCTGGTGGTATAACACGACGTCCGCTTGGGGGTTTCACAGGGAATTAGCCGGATCCAGCATACGAAAAAAAAGCCATGACGGTTTTAGGAACAACCCTGAAAAATCGATGAAGGGGGCTGAATTTCCTGCAAGGTTGCTGGAAAATGGCATTTGAAAAATCCGTCCTGATGCGAAAAAACGTATCTCGCCAAAATGATGTTTTTTGTGAAAGAAGAACGGTAATACAACCTTTGAAAGGGATTCTAGCAGGTTATCCTATAACCCCTAAGCATCCAGATATGTCCTAAGATTTCAGGATTTCCCCTATAATCCTATTATGGGGATGGGGTTGAGACCATCAATCCTACTCTGGGGAGGGGTCTGGATTCTTAGGGTGCTAGAATTCCCATATAAATCTCTTTTTCTTTAGCACAGTAAGTCCTTCCAAAACACTGTCATGGTGGTGATTTTTGTCCATGCCTGCCACTGACGTCGGCCATACATAAGCAATTGTAGGACACATAGGATCGGTTGGATGTTTGTAGAGCTACCTACTAATCTAGCATAACAATCAACCATTCATGGATCGCTAAATATACAAACGTCCCAAGTACTGTATTCTATCAGTTGGGGTCTAGTCACCACATTTCAGCCTTTAAAATGCTCTTGTTCGATTGAACATTTCAAACTTTCCGTAAGAATCCGAACACCTCCCTAGATTGGATTGAGGGTTCCAATCCGATCCCTAGAATAGGATTCTAGGTTCAGTCCCTTTCCTAGGACATACCTAGATTCTTAGGATTTCTTAGGTATCAAAATATTCCTACAAAAACAAAAAAATCCTTGCTTTCATGACGAATCCCTCCAAGCAAAAGAGTAGCGATTTCTCACCTTCCCACAAAAACTTGGTGTTTTCATGTTCCCTCTAAACAGGTTTTGATCACCAAAGATTTCGGGTACCTAAAATGGAGGAATCCTCACCTATATAAGCTGTATGAAAACCGGCTTATGTAAGGGAGTTTTCCCAGCCCCAAAATAGCCTTATATCATGGGAATTTAAGGTACCCCCCCAATGCCAGCCCCCCCAAGAAATAAGCTCCTAATAAGGCCTTATTAAGGGAAACCAATGGTCATAGTCCCTTAATAAGGCCTTATTTCTTGGGGGGTAGCTTTGGGGAGGGTACCTTAAATTCCCATGATTATAAATCTTATAAAGTTCACGACGCCTCCGTCTCAGGTTTCCCTGAAATTCTTGGTGATTTGATGACAAATCCCCCAAAAAGAGGGTTACCTATAATAGCTAAGTGCTGGTTTCATGGTGACTCAACCCATTTCGCAAAAAAAAAAACGTCAAAATGGGTTCATCTGCCCCAAATTATATCAAATTATCAGGGTGAAACAAAACATATTTAGAAGATTTAAAACCACCTACCATGTAGATAGGGGTTATACCAAGGTAGTATACTACAATTCCCTATAAAATCTCACGTTTTTTTTAATAGATATATCGTTAATTCGTTAGTTATGTTATTAGTTGATGTGTAAATCAGCCACCCAGATCCCCAACAAACCTCGGACTGAGGGGGGGTGTCAGCCGTGAAATATCCCTACAAGGTGGGGCCTTGTCAAGGATCGTTATAAATGGAGAGTTATAACCTGTTAAAAACCTTTGTAAGTATCTATATAAGGTTCTTTCAGCCCAGTGCAACCCATTGATGTTCGGCCATTTAGGGCCCAACAGCCCCATTGAACCAAAAATAACTCCCTGTTTATAACGGGGCCCACCGGACCGGGGTCCACCGGAGCACCGTAGCTCCAAAAAAACACGAGTCCAACTCTTCGTCCAGCAACATGAAAACGGTTGGCCGAAATCTGCTTAGCCCACCGCCCGGTACCCAATTGGACTGTTGGTGATGCATCGCCTGAGTGTTGGGAAGTTTTTTTGGTCTCAACAACGGGATGTCCGGATGGTAGGTTACGGATTGTAGATATTGGATCTAGATTTTTTTAACCCCTTTTTAGTTGGTTGGATACGTCCCGTAAATAGCTGAAAAAAATCAAAGTTACTAACTAAAGTTTCCTAACTTGCATGGACTATAAGGCGAGGGGCACAAGCCGATCGTCACAAATTGAGTTACATAACTCTCGTAAAGGGCCGAAAATGAATGGGTAACTGGGGTGAAATGGCCCTACTTATAGGGGAACTTAACTCCATTTATTACTGTTTGGGGCCACCCTTTCTAAGAATCCTTGGGATGTCATGGGGTGTCTTCCCACCATCTTTTTTGAGGTCCCAGATTTTGTGTTGCAATTTTGTTGATGGAAAAAATCCTGCACCGCTTAAAGATGCCCGAACATGTTGGAAAATATACCAGTATCAAGACCTTTTGAGGCATCCCAAGCAACTGTAGGGGGTCAGGATTGTAAGGGCAATGGATTTTTTTCGCTCACCCAAACAGATCACCATTACCACATGGACTGCGAGTTTTACTTCCATAAAATGATAAACATGTATTGAGCCCTGCCTAAACACTGTAACATGGTTTAGGCAGGCCCCACAACATGTATATATATATATATATATGACTCTCCATAAAACTAAGACAGTACCGAAAGAAAAGAGGGCGGCATCCCAAAGGAAAGTAGTTTCCCAGCCACCATGTTTAATAGATTCAGTAGGCAATGTTAGTTTTAGAGGCGCAAAATGATTCTTGAATGTAGTTTTACCCACCAAAGTTTCCAAGGGGGAGATGTATGCGGCCTGCATGAGAAAGCCATCCATACAGTTTCTAATCTTCTTTCTTCAAAAAAAGGTACCCTCTAGTAAACCAATGTGGCAATGGAAAATGGACCCTGTGAAGATGTATTCCCTATTGAAGATGAGGATTTTCCATTGTCATGTTAGTGTACTGGAGCGTAAGCAAGTCCTTCCGTTCTACAGAAACATTGACATAAAAGAAACCATCTGACTCAAAGTGGCCAATTTTTCAAGAAATCGATTTTGATGAAAATAAATCTCATTTATCCCAGCCTTTTGTCCTTCCAAACAACCATTTTTGTTTGGTGCTTTGGAACTAGGGGTCATTATTATACCAACCCAAACAATGCAATGTTTTTTCGAGAAATTTCCTGCAGATTTATCCATACATTTCTATTCTGAAAGATCCCCCCCATTTTGGGGTCCCATTCAATGACCCCTCAAAATGCCAAACAAAAAAAAACACCAAACATTGCAGGTACCCTCCGGTGAACTAACATAGCAATGGAAAATCCCCATTTTGAATAGGAAATATATCTTCAAAGGGTCCATTTTCCATTGCTATGTTAGATTACCGGAGTGTACCTAAAATGGAGGTACACCACATATCTGGGCAATTACCATTTTGGGTATAGGATTCCCTTACTAAACTCCCTACCTTTTGAGGTGACCGTTCCCGGCGGGAAGTTGGTCGCTATAAGTTGCCCAGACTCCCAGACACATATAAAAACTGTCATGGATACCACCTTCAAGGAATCCCCACCCCCTAAAACAGCCGAACATAACTAGTTGGTGGTTTCAACCCATTTGAAAAATATTAGTCAAATTGGATCATTTCCCCAAGTAGGGGTGAAAATAAAACACATTTGAAACCACAACGTAGATAAGGTACCGGAAAATCCGGCGAAAAAAAATCCCACGGAAATAATTCGGACCAAGTCTCCCATCTGATTTAGAGCTCCTCCCCAAGTCGATGCACCAATACCCAAACCCAATTGACCTCGGTCGTTTCAAGGGTATCTGCTGAAGGCCTACGGACGGATGTCCTGTTGGAAGTTAGGATCAATGCTTAGTAAGTGGGTTATTTCGTTAATTCACCTAGTTATAAATGTGGTATATTGGGGTTATAACCAACTTAACTACTAACCTTTTACTAACTTCCTGGGACATCCTAGTACCTAATATACAGTAAGAGGCGTTCGGAAAAGCTTTGATCTGTCAGCAAAACTGACTTTCAAAGCGGGGTTTTGAAAAGTTGACCCAACAAAAATTGGCGAAGGGTTTCTTTTTCTTGGTATGTTTCCTACCAATCCAGTCAACCTCTGTGGATGTCGGTTTACTCATGACTCGATGTTCCAAGTGAGCAATGAAAAAAACCCTGATTGCTTAGGTGGTATATATCCGAGATTACCTGTGAACAAATGCTTGGATTTGCTTATGACAGATGCTTGGGACAAAGTTCCAACGAACATATTCGGACCCAAATGGTGGGGATCGTTTTATGGCTTTTTTTTTTCATCCCATGGATTCCCATCCATAAAAAAAATCAGCAACAAAAACAAAGGCCCAAGATGCCCATGGTCGTTTGGGCGTTTTAAAGTTTGAATAGTTGTAAAGGAGACTTTTCACTTTACTAGTTGGTGGTTAAATCTAAGAATTTTTCAACATACCCCTGGAACATACCCCAGACCCCCAACCAACGGTTTATGAAGGAATTCCTTTCATTTGGGGGTTTAGGGATTCCTGGGGTATGCTCCAAGGGTATGTTGGGGTTTTCTTAGATTAAACTAACCCATTTCAAAAATATGCTCGTCAAATTGGATCATTTCCCCCCTCAAAAAAAGGCCTTTGGGAACCCAACATGAAACTTGTCCTTTGGGAACCAAACAAAAAAGTTACCCCTGAAAAAACCCTTTTCTATAAGCATCTTGTGCCACTTGGTGGAAATTGAAGTCGATCCATGTCTTGAATTGACAAAAACACTGCAATGTTCATCTCTCTCAACCCCCAAACAAATAAAACATGCATGGAATCGGTATATCTACACATAACCATGAAGCAAATAAAAGTTTACATATCCCATAGAGTAGGATCCGGATCCCCATGGCTATTGTCAAACAATAACCAAGTCATAAGTTACCCTCCCTGAAACTAACATAGACCCTGAAAATAGACCCCTGAAAAAGGAGATTCCTATTGAAAACTATATTTTCTTATATCATGCCAGGAACTAAAATCATTCTTGCCCAAAATTGACCCTGAATAAACGACAAAGACACCATGTACAGAAAGCCAGACAAAACGTGAGCAAAACATGCCAAATGGGACCCCGGGACTTTTTGTCAGTACTATTTCCTCGCTTCGAGTCAGCACTTTTATTTCCTAGTCTTCCAAAATCCTCCGAATACCTTGTGAGGATCGGTGTTTGGGCCCCCTAAAGGCCTTGTCAGGAAGTGTTTGTGGGTCCAAACATCTACTCACAAGGTATTTGGAAGACTAGGGAATGGTGATTATTTTTTGCATTTTCGCTGTGGACCGTGGGTTTTTGAACCTCGGTTTCTTCGAAGGTATAATTATAGTACAAGATGGGCCCATTACCAGTTATTATCCACTTACACACGTGGTTATATATTTCACACCTATAAGTAGGGTTATTTCACCGCAATCACCCATTTATTTTCGGCCATTTTGAGCGGTTATAACCCCATTTTCCAACTATAGTAGGGTCCCATCTTCTACAGATTTCACGTACATTCTGAAACAATCCGTAATTTATCCCCCAAACACACTTCATCTAGAAAAACGCGCCAAGTAGCCATAGTGATTGCGACCCCAGCATTTGACAGAATTTGAACCACTCAGCAAAGCACATGTAAAACCACTGCCGCAAACCACTTGACTCGCTGATGCCCCAGTGCCCAAATTGATCGCAGTTAGATTGTCACCCATTTGGTTGGCTTGAGCACCAATGGGTTGCCTTGGCTGTCAACGTGTTGAAACCAGCAACAACAAAAAACATGGCCCTAAGGATCATTGGACCCTCAAAACGGGCGTCATTTTGAGGACCCTACCCCTGCTATACTGGTTCAAACCCTTCCATTGGAGGGTCCAAGATCCTTAGGGGGGTTTAAACGGGTTCCTAAAAAAAAAGTGGGTTCCTCAAACAAAAGACGGGTGTCAACAATTTTTTGGCAACGGCAACAGCAACAAAACCCTGAATGACATTCCATAAGAATCCTTAGAAATCGCTTGTTCAATATAATCCCTGTACAATTGGGTTAGTTATGATCCCCAATATATCCAGCAAATAACCAGGGGCCCCAACTGGTCACGGCCGCTCATTTGTTCTATACTCAGTCGGTCTGTTTCTTGATGAAGTCTGAGTCGGTTTCAACAAAGATGTGTTGGCTTTCCTAATATTGCTGGGTGAATGAAAATCATACACTCCGGTACGCTAACATAGCACCTGAAAATAGACCCCTGGAAAACGAGATTCTTATTGGAAACCACCATTTTTAGGGGCTATCTTAGTTTTAGGGAAGGTAATTCCCATAAGAATCCTGACCCCTCGATCCAGTGGCTAACTTGAGGACCCAAATAGGACCCCTGCTATGAAAGTTCGTTCACCCTTCCAGGAAGGAGGGTCCTTGGGGATTCCAGTCATCAGGATTTTCATTACATTTTCAGATCAACCTTCATGGCTTCCAAGATCCTGCTGGGAGGTTGGTTCATCCCACTTACAATGGAGTTTCCTGGTTCCCTTAATGGGTGGTAGGTACCATATAATCCCCCAATTGGCAGTATATACCACTTATATACCACTTATATATTGCCTATTGGGTGATTATATATCACCTACCACCTATTAAGGGAACCAGAAACAGCTATTGATACAGTTATACAGTTATACTGTTCTAGTTGGTGGTTGAACCAACCCATCATCCAAGGTAACTGGCAGCCAAATGGATTGGAAATCAAACAAAATGTTTTTTACCCATGAAAAAAAAACAAAAAAGGCCATCGCGATCCCCCCGAAATGGGAAATTCTGAAACCCCCAAACTGGTGATTTCTTTAAAAAAACAAAACGGATTTTTCTGGATTCCCGGTACCCATTTTCGGTTTCGGGGTTTTGGCCCGCAGATTGGAAGAAAAGTTTATCGCAAACACTTGCGCCATGAAAGAAAAAACGTCTTACTTCCATTGAATCCTGGTTGTTTGATGGGGATGCTTGGAATGGTTTATGAAATCATCCCCATATATAATAACTGGGTACGATTTCATCCCCTATATACCCTTAACAACTAGGGGCCCTTTGTTCATTGCTCACTTCGACTTGACAAGTGACGTGTTTCCTTGACCAAGTTGTCCATGAGCATTGCTTCCCCAGCACTTCAAGGTTTCATCATCCAACACAGCACAGCTATGCGTAATTCCTACCGCTATATCTGTAGCAGTGCGACCGGTTCCAAGATCCACAGTGACAGCACTAGTGACTGGTATGTTGTTTGCATGTCCAGCGCCACATTGGCCATCAGTATTTTTTCCCCAACATCTCCTTAGACAAAACACACCATGGAGTTGCTGAGGAGTTTTTGCTGAAAAAGAGGTTCAGGGCACGGTCCACTGTAATGCTCTGAGTAGTTGTAGGGATAGAATTAGATAAGTTTAGAATGCCAGGATTTGGATGCTTATGCTTGCATATACTTGATTATGAATCTCTCGATCTCTCTATATATACATATAATAAATAGACATATACATATATTCAGATTCCTGAACCTTTACCTAGAAATATCAAAAACATCTTTAAAACAAAATTCTTACCTATAAACTCTTAAAATAACATCCGGAAAACAAAACATGGTTTGGAGAGTCAACAAAAAGACTTCAATCGAGCACTCCACTGTAGGATTGGTATGATGTTTCCCAGGTTCCCGAAGGCTCAAATGAAGAAGGGTCCCATGTTTGCTTGGAAGTTCAGCTAGTTAGCCAATTGCAAAATCTTGCAAATTGCATTTTGGGGCATTGATTAGCTATTGGGGGTGTCAATTATTGGGCCATCTTCCCAGTTTAGCTAGTGACTAGTGGGGGTGTATTTGGGCAACTTGCGTTTTGGGTTGGATTCCCTTATAAATTCATATATCATTTGGTGACCGACCACCCGGCGGGGACGAACGTCGTAATTTGCCCATACTGTACAAATTAGGGGTTTTTTGAAGCTAAGAGCCAAAACGAACCTAAAAAATGATGGGATTTTTTGGAGTCCTCAACGAAGTATGGGATGATTTTTGGATGGTGTTTAATCTAAACATCCCTAATGATTTTCGGATGCGCGGAGCATTCAAAATGATGTTGTATGAATCGGCTCAAAGAAACATCCAGTTAAGTCCAAAACATTGATCCCATGGTCTTGAGAAAATTTGGATGGATGCTTTTCGACAGTTGAAAGATATTTCTGTGGAAAAAACACATCACAACCACCAATCATCCAACAAAGACCAGTAAATCATTCATTTTGTCCAATACGATTGGCGATTTGATTCCCCCTCAAAAAAATAAATTTATAAATCCATAAATACCTGGCAATTCTTTGTGACCTTTTTGGGATGGTTAAGTGACCTTTTGAAAAGGTTAAGTGACCTCTAAATAGGTGATGAAAAGGTCACGTCTTGAATCACCTGGTAGTGGTGTTGTTGAATGGTACCCCTTTCTGGTATGCCTAACACCTGGCGAATCAGATTCATAAACGAGCTTTTCCAATAGACCATCTCAGGAGTTTCCGGTACATGTTTGCGCCCCGAGCCGACCATTTGTAAATGGAGTTACGTGGAGTTATAACCCCTATAAATGGCCTTATAAATGGGTAACTGCCGTTATAACCCCTACTTATAACTGGTCTTTCAGGCCACTTTGTACCGTCATGGTGGAAAATTCCCTCCATAAACAGGTGGTTAAGGATGGGTATGAAACTATACATCCCACCTGGGGAAAAGGAATATCATCGACTCAAAAGTGAATTGATAGGGGATATTCCCTGGAGGGTAGTCTTTTTCCAACACATCATGTTTTAAGGAGCCACGAAAAAAAAAAACGGCCTTACTTTCCATTGAATCCTGGTTGTTTAATAGGGAACCCTTCTAAGGGTTTATGAAATAATTCCCATATAACTGGGTAGGATTTCATCCCCTATATACCCTAAACAACTAGGGGGCCCTATGTTCATTGCTCATGTGAATGTATTCACATGCTGGTCATGTGTTCACTCTAACCTTCCCATTGGGCACCAGCTAGCAGCTAGCTGACTCTAGACTCCTTATATTGGGGATAAACTCACCCCACCTTTAATGACGCGAATCCTTATACTTGGATGTCCCGTTGGAAGTTAGGATCAATGCTTAGGATCAATGGGTTTTTTTCACCTACTTATACACGGGTTTTTTTGTTCGGGTTATAACCCACTGATCCCAGCCATTTATACTAACTTCCTGGGACGTCCAAGTAGTGGGTATATAAACCCCTACTAAAACTGATGAGTTTCTCCCTGCGAAAACAAGGTGGGGATTAGGCCATTTAGGCCATTTAGAAGGGGAATTAACCCCAGTAGGTAGATGACCATCCCATACTTTTCCGGGAAACTATGGGAGTTTAGACACATGACAAGTGCTGAACGTTCTGAGGCCTCCCGAAGGTGAGGCCTCGAGGTTTCGGGGTGGTCTTTAAAAAATCACCTCCCAAAATGCAGGTCGGGACCCGTCGTATGTTGGGAATCCATATGCTCCCATTCTCTTCGTTTCGGTGAGGCAGGATCCCTATAGCATTTTATATTCAAAAAACACACAAAACCATACCACTTCTTGGATGTCCCAGGAAATTACTAAATGGTTAGGATCAGTGGGTTATAACCCCCATATACCCCATTTATAAGTTATAACCCATTTACTAACCATTTACATCATTTGCTAACTTCCTGGGACATCCAAGTTGGTCCAACTTGGTCCCAACAGGCGGAAATTTGATGTTCGTCACCAATCCGTGAAAACCATTTTTGTCAAACAAACATGCGAATTTTTCGTCCTCCAAATCTGTCGAAACTGTCGAATTTATTGCTTGTCAATAACGACATGCAAATCACTTGTATATGCAAAGATTCCAGGCTTGCATCTGTTGCAAACACACACAACATGTTGTCCTTCATAATTAAAAAAGTTCAAATACCCCCCCTGAAACTAACAGCGAGTTTACACCTGAAAATGAAGCCCTGGAAAAAGGAGAGATTCCTATTGGAAACCATCATGTTTAGGGTGCGAAAACGTTAGTTTTAGCGATTTTAGGGAGGGTAATATCAATCAAAGATGTGCTGATCAAAACTTGGGTAAAAAAAGCTGGAAAGAGCTGAAAAAATGGCTCCCTTCCGTTCGCACGTTCGCAAACTTCGACTTTCTTTTTTCTCGATTCGGTTCCTCCATTTTTCGATTCGCCGAGGTTCATAGTGCCATCATTTAAGAGTACACAAATGTGAGAGGACACTTTCACGGCTTGAACCGTTTGTCCAAAATCAATACTCGGCAAATAGGCACCTGGATGAAGATCCAAATGGATGTTGGATTCGATTGCTGGATGCCCGGCTGAGAAAATTTTCCTTCCTTTAATCATGCGAAAGTTAAGGGTAACCATCACCTCCCCAAAATGTCACCCCACGAAATAGCCAGCCAACCTTTACCAGAAGATTGCAAAGGGACAAGCCGATGGTTAGTACAAATCTTAGACCTTATTTCCTGAAAAAGGATGGCATTGGCGGGGTAATTGTGTCACCCTGGACCCTTCACATCCTGAAACAAGGTGGACCCTTACCAGTTATAAATAGAGCCTACCAGTTATCAATTGAGTTATGAGTTATAAGTTATAACCATTATAAATGGCAGAAAATAAACGGGTAACTTGGGTGAAATAATCCTACTTGCTATAGCTCCATTATCTCCATTTATGACTTTTTTTTGGCCCACTTTGCAACACTTCCCATTATATGCTTCCATGGGGCCGGGGTATTTATCTACCATTTACGCCATAGATCTTAGCCAAATCTAGGTGAAAAAAAGGGGGTCCCATGAAGAAATCTAGGAAATGGCCACGAATCTGGCTATAAATGAAGTTATGAACTATAAAACCCATATTTTCAAAACTCATTCAAATTCATCACGGAAAAAAACAAAAAAACAACTTTTCTCAAACTATATATGGGTATTTCCTAAAACAGTGGTACCCCCAAAATCATCCACTTTAATAGGGTTTTCCATTATTTTCACCATCCATTTTGGGGGACCTCTATTTTTGGAAACACCCATATGGAAGTCCAGCCGACCAAACAGTGGCAGAATCGAATCCACGACTCCTTGGTCCGACCAAGCCGCCCATTTCGTTGGGCTCGTCGCCCCATTGGTCTGGAAGACGTTCATCGTCGGCATTGCCCCAGCCTTCGTCTGGAAGACCGACGACCCGGATGAAAACCCGGGGGAAATGATCCAATTTGACGAGCATATTTTTCAGATGGGTTGGTTGAAACCACCACCTAGTTTTGTTTTAATCTTCATGGTTCAGCTTATGGATAATTGGTTGTTTGGGTCCCGTTGGTTTGGAATTCTAGGGGGGGCGCTATTCCGTAGAGCTATATGACTTATATGACCCTTCCTTATCTAAAACCCCCTCGCTGCATGATGACCATCTACCAATATATATAGAGGTGTTTCCTTAAATGGTGATACCCCCAAATCATCCATCTTAAACAGGCTTTTCCATTATACATCATCCATTTTTGGGGTACCACTATTTTTTGGAAACATCCATATGACCCGTCCTTATCTAAAACCATTATGCTGATGACCATCCACCACCAATATAGGAGGTTTAGACCCCGAAATCCCACCGAAACAGATTCGTCTTTTTTTTTTAAACCATGAAACATCTCAGATTTTTATCCACGATGGCACAGACCGTCATGTTTCCAGCAGTGACTTGGGTGGCCAAATAGCTACTTCCCATGGCTGTCCTTTGGACCATAGAGGTGTTGGGGTGAGGCCAAGGTGAGGCGGGGTGGTTACTTGAGTTGGCAGTTGGCTGGTTGGTGGGTTGAGTGAGTCGGGCATCGTTAGTTTGTTAGTTGGTTTTATTAAGTAGTTAATTTATATAGCTACTTAGCTAGTTTTTTTACTTAGTTATGTTAGTTAGTTAGTTACTTAGTTATGTTAGTTAGTCAAAAAAATAGTTAGTAAGTTCATGAGTTAGTTGGATAGTTAGTTGGCGTGTTGCGTTAGTTGGCGTGTTGCTACTGTAGAGTTGGTTGCATAGCTATTATGTCAACGATAAATCTACCATAGTTTCGGTTTTTAAAGTTGACTACTTTTAGGCCCCTGTCAACCTACCATAATATGAAGGTATCGAAACACCTCCAACATTCAAATGGTCAGATATTCCAAACAAACTCGCAACAGTCGTTCTTTCCAAACAAAACCTCCAGTTGAAATCATAATTCCTTCAAACCAAAACACAGAGCCATTCATAAATTAGGGTTGCCTACTATGCTACTAGTCTGACAAGGGTCATAACGAGCTGAAAAAATGGCAATTCATTCTAGCTAGTGGTTTCAACCCATTTGAAAAATATCAGTCACATTGGATGATTTCCCCAGGCAGTTGTAAAGATCAACACATTTAAAACCAGCACCCAGGACGTGGGCGATTGATTTGCAAGAAAAAATGACCTCCATGAAGAATACAAACCACAAGACTTCCGAACGAGCCGTGATGTTTAACTTGGCACAACTTAGGTTTAATTTTTAGGAGGTTACATTAAAAACCTGCTACTGTAACTCAAAAGGTCAAAGGTCCTTAAGGAACATCTAATATTTGATATGTTTATGTCATCCTGCAATTGGCCCCCCAATTCACTGTGTAAGTGGATAAAGATCGTTCATATAGCCCAATAAGCAACTGGGGTGAATCGTATGGTTTATATACTGAGTTATATCTCATTTACAATTACGGGGGCCGCTTCCTATAAGCCTCGCAGGATTTTGTCTATCAAATCTCTTCCCTGAAATTCCACCTGCAACAAAATCACAGGGTCCAAGACACGTGAAGAGAGCAGCGCCATATACAAAGATTCTGAATAGCATGGCGCATCCACGCCGTTTTTCTTTTAATGACTGAAGGATACTTGCCGAAGTTGTGGACCAAGATGGGGGCGATTTTTCCCAGGTTTGGGAGGCATTTCTGTTCGTAAAAAATGCCGGGTTCCAACCATGTTCCATCCATATATTTTCAGGTGCGAAAATGTTAGTTTGTATCATTTTTGGTAGAGTTTTCAGGCCTCGAACTGAATCGAACATAAATGATAGATTTGGCATCATTTTCAGTAATCAACCCGTGAATTGTTGGATCATAATCTCTCTGTCATCTCGATCTTGATCCCCTTCCAACAAAAATCCTCATGTTTTGCTCTATGCTCCGCGTTTCACAGGAGCAAACGTGGAGCCAAAACTGGGGTTGGAAAAACTGCGAATTTTTGGCCCGCCCTGCCCCCCCCCCAACCCCAAAAAAATCGTTCAGTTGGCCAAACATGCACCCAAGGAAAAAAAAAAACGTCTAGCAGTGTCAACCCTAAGAATGTAGGATCCATTGGCCCACTTTTGTGCCACTCCAAAGTTACAGTGGCCATGAGTTTGTTTGTAAGGGGCTCTGGCTCCAAAGCAAGACTCATGGGAGGGGTGGCTCCAACCTCACCATTGAAATACTGGTTGTTTAATGACGGGATCCTTATATTTTAGTAGGGATCCTGGCTCACCGAACCTGAGAATGGTTTCATGGAGAACTTAAATACATTTAAATACCATGCGTTTTGAAGGTGCTTTTTTTCCACCCCAATCATCATCTGACGTTTGGTGGTTGGATGCCTAGGGAATGGCTTATTATATCCTTATATGACTGGGTAGGATTTCATCCCCCAAAAAAAACACCTAAACAACCAGGGGCCCTTTTTTCCTCAACTGGATTTGGAGTTTCAATTCTCAACACACCAAATGCCTCGCTTTAACTCATCTTGGACTGCCTGGATGTAGACCTTTTTTTGGGTTGACAATTTGATCACTAAAAATCAATTTCCTAAGGATCATTAAACCCTCAAAAACTGGCGTCATTTTGAGGACCTTAAACACCCCTGCTAATCATATAGGTTCAAATTCACCCTTCCATTGGAGGGTCCTTCCAATCCTGAGGGTTTTCCCGCAAAGTGTTTGCCCATCGCGAAAAATCCATCGGAAAATAAAATCACCTTGAGAATCTTCCAAGCAAAGTTTCAGGGGCGAACTGCTGAAATCTGTCAAAAAACTTCTAGCAAAATGGGCCCCTACTAGTTGCAAATGGAGTTATAACCCCTAAAATTGCAATATGAATAGGTTAACCGGCGGTACAACCCTGAAAAGTGGAGTTATAACCCTGGACCATCCTGGACCCTACTTATGACTGGCAGGGGCCCATCTTGCAAGGAGTTCTTAGGAAACATTCGCCATCCACCTGGATTGAAGTTCATCAAACTGCATCTTGCCTTCCGAAAGTTAGGTTGACCCGGCTTAGGAGATGCTGAACATAATGTTTCCGGTCTCATGCCTTTTGGAAATCACCAAGAACCAAGATATAAAATATATTATACATATTATTTATAAATAGACGGGTCCCTTGAATAAATTAATCGCAGGATCAAAGAAACTGGAAAGTTTAAATACCAAAAAAAGACATCTTTTAGGCCACATTGCTGTTACCCCCCAACGCGCACCCCATTTTTTTGGATTCTTTTTGGCACACCTCACGTCATAGATCTAAAGTTTCCCTATAGGTTCAGGAACTGATCCTGAGCCTATAAGGGTATGTCTATATTCAGAGATGGCAAGCTAGCTGGAACCAAAGCTGACATGGTGGGGAGGGTGTTGGCACAGCTGGTGGAACCCCAGCAGGTGCACACACACACATGAGAATTGGTAAAAATTGGAGTCATCTATATAGTTTCTAACCTGAATTGAGAATTTGTAAGGTTAAATCCTTACCCCCCAAAACAAATCCATGATCTTTGGATTATAAGACAGAGAAAAACCATAAAGTGATACAAATTTCCCATAAACACCGCCCCCAGCACATGATGACGAACTCTAGGCGCTACCACGGGTGGGTCTATGAAGGTTTTGGCTCAGGAGCCTGGTGTGGCAATGTCAAAGCTCCTTCCTGACATTCGAATGAATGGCCCTCCGAGACATCCCCTACTTGGATGTCCCAGGAAGTTAGGATCAATGGTTAGTAAATGGGTTATAACCTACTTATAAATGGGGTATATGGGGGTTATAACCCACTTACTAACCATTTAGTAATTTCCTGGGACATCCAAGTACAGTAACTACCCTCCCGGGAAACTAACAGCAAAAGCACCTGAAAATAGGTTTCCCAAAAGGAATGTAGTATTCCAACCATCCACTTTCAGGGGCGAGCTGTTAGTTTCGGGGAGGGTACCCCCCATCAAAACTACTCACACACAAAATAAACATAAAACCAACCCACACTAGAAACAAGACTTCATGAAACCCCCACACCAGAAACGAGCCGGTGGCTGATAACCTGGCTATTTCCGGTTGGGGACACCGTGTGGATGGGAGTAGGCAACGGAGGGTCATAAATTCATGGGATTTCATGGTAGCCCGGTGGCGGATCCATGTTTTTTTAATAGATATCCTTATATCTCCATAAAAGGGACCCCTTTCTCGTAATCAAACCCACCCCCCAAACAAAAAATCGATTGCAAAACTATCCAATGGAACCCCCCAAAAAACGGAGCGCCGTCTGGAAGGTGTGTTGTCTTTCGTTTCAAACATGATGCGTTCACCATGTTACTGGCCATGGCTCCCATGTTACTGGCCATGGCTCCCATGGAAAATATCCGAAAACAAGTGTCACCTACCAGGTAACCATACCAAGGAAGTCCATTTCCCTAGACATCCCAACGCCTCCTGAGAATATATTTGGACCCTAGGAAAAAGACACTTAAAACACCAAACCTCAAAAGAGCTGTGTTGAAAACCTCGTGGGAATCTATTCTAATCACATGGTCTTTCGCCAAAACCTTTCGCCACTCTTTCGCGAACCTAGTCTTTTCTTTCGCGGGGATGAATTTTACAAAAACCTCTTTCGCAAGCTTTCGCGGCGGACGGTGCCATTTGAAGAAGAAATCTTTACAATTTGAAGAAGAAAGAATTTGCCTATAGAATGCGCGCAAGGCGACCGACCAGCGCGATGCCCAAGCCATTTCTTTGCTGTGAACGAGCCTTCTGCTGTTCCATGGTGGTGATGTGACCTGTTTTGATGTCATGAAGTTGCTTGCGGCGTGAGATGAAGTAATCTGCTTCGTTGTGAGGTGACATGGGGTGAGCTACTGTGGCCAGTTGCGACGTGGGGCTTGGTTTAGGTACCTCAGCTTTCGCGAAGCTTTCGCGCAGCTTTCGCGACACTTTCGCGGATTTCGGGTGATATTTCCGAATTCGGATTTGGAAATAGCAATATTGTCACTACCCTGGAAACACAAGCCGTAAAATGTATGTATTCGCTCATGCTGTAAACGTGTTAGTGTGCATAGATGCATTTACACAACATGTATATTAAAATTATACTTTACGACATAATATATTCAACGTTGCTTTCGCGAGCTTTCGCGAGATAATATTATTACAAACTCTTTCGCAAATCTTTCGCGGCCAGCATTTTAGCTTTCGCGGAGACATCAGACATTAACTCCCTTACTACTCAATACATGAAAGGTTTTCATCGCTGCTCAAAAGTTATTTGGATGTCTAGGGTTTAGAATCATTTGGAAAAAAAAGGTGCTCCAAAGTTCGGTAACATCATGAATCTTCCGTGGTTCATCCCTGCAAGAACCAGGCCAACCTGACCTGCAGTCCATCATGGCGATGATGTCGCCTTTCCAATCGTATCCTGGGACTTCAAGGTAAAGGTACTGTACCAAAGTGGGATTTTCGGTGGAGAAATACTTGGTGGTTGAACCAACCCATTTGATCATTTTAATAAATATGTTCGTCTTAAATTGGATCATGAAACCCCAAGTTTCGGGATGACAATCACAAATCTTTGAAACAACCACCTAGACTATCATACAGAAAATGGTTGTACCCTTAAAATCAAATGGGGATGGTACCCTTAATAATCAACCCTTGGTAATTCAAAACCAACTAAAATCAGTGGATAATTGGATGTACACGGATCCCAAAGTGGGCCCCCTATGGGAAATCCCTACATAAGCCCGATATAGTGGGTATTTATGGGTGAAAAATCCCTAAGAATCCCATCAGAGAACACAACTAGTTGGTGGGTTCAACTAAAAATATGAATAGTCAAAATGGGAATCTTCCTCAAATAGGGGTAAAAATACAAAATCTTTGAAACCACCACCCAGACAATGATCGTACCCCTATGGAAATCCCTATATAAGCCCTATGTATCCTATATAGTGGGTATTTATGGGTTATAATAATTTATAATCCCCAAGAATCCCTTGAGAACACAATAATATACAATAATTGTCCCTTGATAAAACCGGCGCCCCCAACCTCCGCTCCAACCCCGCCTGAGACGCCGTTTGGATGCCTCGGACGCTTCCGCCACGAAGCGTCGCTGGAGCTGGGCGTGGCGGCGCCTCAGGTGTTGGGGCTTCCCAACTGCTGGTGAACCGGGGCCCCGCGCCTCACGTACCCCCCTCCCAGAAATAAGGGTTTCATTTTCGGCCCTGATTGAAGGGACAACCAATGGTTAATGAGCCCTTAATATGGCCATATATGGGGGGGGGGTTAGTTGACTAGCCGTGATTTTACCTACAAATTTTACAATAAAAATCAACCATCCATGCAAATATACAAAAATCCCAGGGATACTATGGGAAATGAAACTGACAACACTGTTGATTCAGAAACCCGGCTAACTAACCAGCTAAGGTTGGTAGTTGATCCCATTATTTACGACAGGCCTATTATACGTCCCTAGGTGCTGCAAGATTTCTGAACCATCAACAGTATCTATCTCTGGAAGATTTTCTGGAAAGAAAACTTCAACCATTTTTTTCTTTAAAAAAGTCCTTCTTGGCCACCATGTTTTTCAAACTTTGTCATGAGTTTAAAACCAATTCTTGTATGTAAGGCTTCCCCATAGGATCCCATGTACGGTATGCATTACCTACATTTACCATTAACAAAAATCAACCATTCATGTAGCTAAATATTCCAAGAAAATTACAAGAGCACACCCCAGGCAATCCCCCTGGCCAACTATGAAAGGAATCCCATTATAGCCTGTTGGTAAAGGTTTAGGGGTGTGTTCCAAAGGTGTGTTGAAACAACCTTAGAAATATACCAGTCCCATGGATCCTATGGCCAAACATCTTTGCCACCCAGGTCACCATTCACGAAGCACATCTTCTCTTCGCTCCGTTGAGGTTCGACATATAAGCCTCGGGAGGTCCGAGGCGTTCGAGGGCCCGGACCGATTTCTTCTGGTTGGTGGGTTTTAAAAACCCCAACCCCATCCCTAAATGCTCCATGTATGGTATATATGGACCTACATTTGGTTGTTTTTAATGGTGAAATATCGTAAATGTAAGTAAATATACCAGACATGGATTCTATGGGATCTGAAAAAATATTAGCGCAAGTGTCGGCAAATTTGGAAATAAAGCTTCCCCAAGTGAAACGGGGTGAAAATCAAAACATTCAATACTAACCCTGGAAAATGAACGGCTGGAACCTAGAAATCACACCAATCGAAAAGGACAATTTTCTTACAAACTTCCATTTTGGTGTTTCATGTTAATCTTCAAGGGTGTCTTTGAAACCACCACCACCTTGTCTTTTTGGAGATTTCTCTTTTTGGATTTTTTTTTGAGTCGCTTCTCACGGACCTGGAAGTTTTGGCAAAAAGGATGCAAACAAAAATGACACGGAGGATCTTATAGGATCTCTCTCTCTCTCTCTCCAGCGCTCTCATTCCATGGTAAAAGATATCTATATACCTTAGTTTTGTTGAAAACAATCTGTTTTTATATATAGTTGATTTGGTAGGAACCAGGAGGATTTTGGAAGGTTCGGGTCATCATCTTGAAACACAGTAGTCTTTTTGAATGGTGGTTGACTTCCAGAGTACACCCCTAGACATCCAAACACCTCCAAGTCATCCCTTGCGAGTAAAGGTGTCCTGTTGACTCATGTGTAAAAACAGCTTTTCCATTTCCCATAGGATCCGTGTATATGGTACATTTACCAGTCCCATGGATCCTTTGTGAAGTAAGTGTTCATTGTTTCAGCTCAGAATTTTTCAAAAACTTTTTCGAGTCCTTCCACCAACACCTCAAAAAAAATTAAACGAGTCCCAACGTGTACCGTGTACATAAACTAGTTGGTGGTTGAACCAACCCATCTGGAAAATATGCTCATCGAATTGGATCATTTCCACGGGTGGGGTTGAAAATAAAAAAACATCGAAACCAACACCTAGAAGATCTTGTTTTGGCAGCAAAGCAGCTCCAACTCCCGATGTTTCTCCAGCATGAACTGCCGTACGTTCGATGCATAAAGACTTGCATCCGCCTCAAGACATGCAACGAGGGAGATTGCATGTCTTGACTCTGCCCCCCCTCCAAACAATAAGGTAACAGGGTGTATATAGGCAGCACAGTATAAGGCCTTTGAACACAAAATGAGAGCTTCGAAAAAACAGATCCAAAAATTACATCTTTTGGGAGGGTTTTTATAGAACACTGTGGCTTAATCCGGCCTTCCATTTTCTTGGCTAGGAAGAATCTCAGAGATTTTCCAGGATCCCAATTCGATTCATCCAAATGAGCCATGGTGGTGACGTGATTTCATAATCCCGCAATCTTATATAAACCGCCTACAAGGGGAACAACCAGGGTGATCTTTTACCGTCATTTCATGAAACAAATCCAAAACTCATGAAAACCTAAGGCAATTCTTCCCCTACTTGCAGGATCATCCAAGTTAGTGAGTGAATAGTAGCCCCCAATAGGCCATGGATTTCGGCCATTTGGAAGGGGTCCTACAACCCCAGGGCTTACTAACCAAAGTAATTACTTACTGACTCTGATGATCCTCCCAGATGGACCAAACCGTCGGACTTCCACGAAAACCTGCCGGGGAACTCTCCAACATTTTGTTTCCCAAAGGGATCCCGAAAGACCTCATATTATGAAGAAGTGTTGGTTGTTAAATCTTCACCTTAAGTTACGGTGTTTGGAGTACATTGTCATGTAAGTTAAATTAGATGAATCCAAATGATTATCTTTCCATTAAATACCTGGCAATTTTTTGCATTTGGGATGGGATGAGTAAGTGACCCTTTCAAACGTGCATGCACTACCCCGGAGATCTGGTTTCGTTGCCTTCTCTTCCGTCGATGGAATATAGGGCCTGGTTCAAGAAAAAACAGCAGCAGACATTGGAGACATCTTCAAAAAATTCAAGGGGATGATTAGGATGCCCCAGAAACTTGCCATAGACTTCTCAATTATCTTATCAGAGAATGATGGTTTGTGTCCAGGGTCCGCATCACACATGCATCATCATTTGTTTGTTCCCTAACTCAGAAGGCGGACCGTGATTTTGCAGGGTGAATAATTCAGGACTAATGGCTTGACTTTAACAACAACAACAACAACAACAACAACAACAACAACAACAACAACAACAACAACAACAGCAACAACAGCAACAACAACAACAACAACCACAATCAAACAAAACAAACATGTACGTAATTGGCTGAACGTTGAAAAAGACTTGGGGAATCCTTTGTGCGAATGTCCTGATGGTTTAGGATTTTGTTGGTGAAATGATATGTTACATGTTTTCCTGAACTATGTAAACCCCAAAATTTAATGGCAATATAACTCTTTCTCCCATCCAGCAATAAATTCAGTGGAAAAAATGGGATGTCTCCAATATTATGGTTTCCTTTAGTGTAATGTAATCTTCCAACAAAACACAACCATGATTGGTCACATGGTCACATTTTGCTCAAAATTGGAAATTCAGGCTTGGAAGATCCAATCCTTTGCAATTTGTTTGGGACACATTTTTGAGACTCACACATTCTGAGGAGAATGTGTGAGTCTCAAAAATGTGTCCCAAACAAATTGTAAAGGATTGGATAGAAATTCTCCTCAGGGAAAAGTGTGCAGTTTCTGCCAGGACATCCTTGATTTTCCGGAATTGCAGGGTTTTCTTCCATGTCTATATGTCTTTTCCCAATCTGAAAAAAGACCCACCTTGCCCCCATGAAAAAAAGAACAACAACGTACAACTGCATGCTGCATACCCAAGAAACATCCACCACTTTCTCCCACCCCACCCTCCAAGTCGTTTTCTCGCCCAGGTGCTCACAAATCAAGATGGTAGAGCTATGCAACAAGTTGGCCCAGAAATTCATTGCCTCGGGGCAGATGCGTCCAAGATTCGGTTCAACAACGGACTCTCATACCTAAAACCCATGACGGATCCATGGTGACTGGCATATTTTCAACTACATTTGGTTGATTTTTGTGGCAATCAAAAAACAACATCTTGCAGGCTAGTCACCCTCCAGTACACTAACACAGTAGCTGAGTTCTAATACGAAAAATGCATCCTGAAATGATGATTTGGTCCATTTTGCATGGCAGCTTTGGGGGGTGTACCTTTCAAAAATGGAGGAAGGCACTCACACCACCAACTCAGAGATTTTTCCCCAAAACCAACAGCTAGCTGTTTGTTTCAGGCACGGTAGACGGGCTAGCTGTTTGTTGCTTGGAAAAGTTGAAGAATACGTCCAAATGCAAATGTCATATAGTGATGTGTCATCTTCAAAGCCGTAAGAACATCAGCTGTAAACGGCCACTTCTTCAAGCCGTAGGGGGGGTAATAAGGCTCGTAAGGCTTGCGGAAATCCGGGAATCCCCCAAGTCCTTAAAACAGCTGTATAAAAGGTACAGGACCTCTACTTTACCCAAGGAAATCCCCAGACAGATAGGAGATGAAAACAGGAAATCACAAGGTTCAACCTCTGGAGGGGGAGGATGTGAAAAACCCATGGCGTTTTCACATTCACACAAATGTGGCCATGGGTGATCTTGGATTTTTTCTGATTGTAAACAACTGCGGGAACAAAACGGTCATCTAAAAAAAAATAATAAAGAACCCATCATAACATATAATCATGCGACATTGGTGGTTTAGGTGGAGGTTGAGTATGATAGATTGGAAGTTAAAACGACATCACGTTAGCATTACCATTGTCACCTGTGCATGTGCGTGCTTGCCTACAAAATGTCCAGACAAAAAAAAACTGTTCAGCTCCGGCAGTAGTATCAAAATCAAAAAACAATTCAAGCAAGGTAATCTGGTTGGTGGTTTCAACCAATTAAAAAAATATAAATCAAAATGGGAATCTTCCCCAATTTTCGGAGTGAACATTTCAAAAATATGAATGAAACCACCACCTAGCAATTTTTGATATCAATAATTTCTCAATACAAAGCACTGAATCGAAAATGTTTTGTGGCAGTTACCCTCCTTGGACCCAAAAGCTCGCCACTGAAATACACCTTTTTTCCAACCCATCCGTTTTAAAACAAACATCCGATTACCCATAGGATCCATGGGAACGGTCTATTTACCTACATTTACCATAAATTCCCAGCCAAATGTACGTAAAATATAGCAGTCCTTTGGATCTAATAGGCGATTTACTAACAGCTATGGTAGTTTGCAGGGTAAATCTACCACCGACCCAACTGGATCCGGGACATGGCGGATCCCATGACCTTCACCGAGGTATTCCCGCCGCTCGCTCAACCAAAGCCGAGCTGCCCATTCGCCATCGGAATATAAACTGCGCACACCCTCACCGTGACCAACACGCGGATGTATATAAACTGGGCCATGTCACCAATAAGAAATGGAGTTAATCGGGGCCCCTATACATGGGGCTTCACCAGGTAGAAATAAACCTCCTACTTAGACTTAGTACCCATAGGATCCATGTATGGCATATTTACCTACATTTATCATAGAAATCAATCAAATGTAGCTAAACCATACATGGATCCTGTGGGTTATAGGCTAGTTGTAACCCCATATAAAAACATGGTTTTTGGGCCCATCTTCTTTTTTGGCGAGTTTGGCGAGTTGCTGGTCGCCCACTCCCCAAAGATAGGGGAGAAAAGATTCCACAAATCATCGAAAACACCACCGATTTGTTCTTTGGAAACAAAACAAAAAAACATCAACGTGATCACTGAATTGTATCCGAAAAGGAAAGGTGAAGGTATTTTCAATGATTTGTTCCGGCTTTCAACAGGTAAGGAGATTTTTTAGAGCAAAGTTCTCTTCCAATCATAGCTTTCAGTAAAGAAAATTGCGAAGATGTTCGCTCTTTTCAGGTTAATTTAAATGGTATATAGGAAGATTTTGGGATCCCCTCCGGTACCCGGCTACTCCTGAAAAGAATCAACATAGGCAACGGTTGTCCTACCAATTTTTGGACTGCATGAGTACATTCCAACCTTTCCGCAAAGTGAAACTAGATGAACATTATTTATACAAGGTGGGTTCCTATAACGTTACATGAAGTTTTTACCCTTATTCTATAAGTCGGGTTATTTCACCCAACTTGCTCATTTAGAAGGCCTTTTGCAAGGTGTATTTTACTACATTTGTAACGATCGTTGAGGCCCACCTTGTACCTGAGATGTCACGTAATCAGGACGCTCTTGCGTTTTTGTTGGTCCTACCTCACGTCGGACTCCATCCAAAAGAATCACTGAGAAGCAGGCATCTTCTGTCATCAAAAAGTCCTCAGTGTCAGGAAACATAGGTCGATTTATGTGGAAACATGCTGAGCTGTTTCCCATACCCCTATCACATAGCATTCCAAGATTTACAAAAATAGCTCAAGAAATCCAAAACTGGTTGCTGGTTTCAACCAAGTTGAAAAATATGGGCAAGTCAAATTGGATAATCTCCCCAAGTTTCGGGACGCAACTTCAAAAGAACATTTAAGAAACCGCTATACCTGATCATCTTGAAAAACAGAAAGTTTCCAACCTTTTTTGGGGAAAAAACATTCCACCTGTCGGACATTCCGCAACCATCTTCAAGCTCTACAAGGTTCATGCCCCCCCCCTCAAACTTCACAAAAACAGGTGAGCAACGTTCAAAAACCTTGGCTGACATTCCATTGAATCCTGATTGGTGAATCCCTAAGCATCGAGATATGTCCTAAAAAAGGGATTGATTTCCCTCTTATTATGGGGCTGGGATTGAGACCATCAATCTTAGGGAGGGGGCTGGATTCTTAAGGAATAGGGGTTCGTTTAACAAATATCCCTGCAAATTTCTGGGTGTTATAATCCAAACCGAACCAACCAAGGTAAAATGATCACAAAAAACCAGGTGGACAAGCCACGTTTCAAACCCGTGAAGGTGTTTCCTTGAGTGAAAACACCACCAGAGGAACAAATTCACTCACAAAACCTAGTTCGCCCTCTGAAAATTCAAGAGCTGGAAGCTAAACATCATCCAATTGGAAGCCGGAACAAATCATCTGAACTTAAAGCTCCATGAGTTTTGGGGTTGCCGGCCTCCATCTTCCAGGGTCTTTTAAAAGGCCCCTAAAAAAGCCATGATGGGAAAGGAAGGAAGGAAGGAAGGAAGATGATCGATCCTCTCCTTCCGGGAATTCGGACACTTTTTTCGATAACCGAACGGTTCCAGGTTCAACTTTGGGGGGGGGGTTATCCGTTTATCCGATACCTTAAACTTAGGTCCAGTTCATCTCCGGGGTTGCCGGGCAACTGCAACAAATAATCAACAAAGACATCTCCAAGGTTCAGCGATCCTGAATGAAGGATTAGCTACTGTAGTGTTTTCCATTTCTTTAAACCACCAAAAAAAACACCTTCAACTGGTGATTGTTTCTTTAAAGCCCCACACACCAATCAAAACCACATCTGGAGATTCTCGCAAGCTTAAGTGTTCCCATTGATTCAAGACAAGGGACTGTTACGGCAGGATCCCATGAGCCAGTATGCCTAGTTGCATCTGTCGTTTTCCCACAGGGATCCATGTATGGTAAACCTGTTATGGTATGTTTGCCGGCATTTGCCAAAAACATCAAATACGGGAAACATAGGTAAATATATTCCATACAAGGATCCTATGGCCAGGAAATATTTGCATTACAGAAGTGATGAAATAACTAATGCGGGTCAATCACTTGAACTGCAGAGGTGTCATACTATCCTATCTGCTCTTAGATTTCCATGTTTTATGGTCAAAAAAAAAGTTTCAAAGCATTTCAAACATATTCCCGTAAATTATATACTTCAAGTCACCGCAAACAAAGCAAAAAAAAACAACTTGATACTGTTGATGCAAGAAATCCTGCACCACCCAACATGTATGAAACCCTGTAAATAATGGGAGAAACTACCAACCTCAACTGGTGAGTTTGCCGGATTTCTTCCACCATCAACAGTAGTACTGTTGTGTATATCCCTGTCGTTCCAGGATGCAATCCATGGAGTGAAGGTTGATTTTTGGACGAAACATCCAACCATGGAGTCATTCCCTAGGGGATCCTGGCTCACCGAAACTGAGAATGGTTTTATGGAACCTACACTCCGGTAAACTAACATAGCAATGGAATATCCCCATTTTTAATAGGAAATACATCTTCAAAGGGTCCATTTTCCATTGCTATGTTAGATTACCGGAGTGTAAATACTTTGCTGAGGAGGTGATTGGACACCCCAAGTATCCTCCGATAAGGTGAGCCAGGATCCCTATAGGGGTCTGACGATTGCACCCTGGGAAAACGGCTACACCGAGAGAGATTTCATCAAAATAACAGGCACATTGACTTGATGTCTTGCTTCCCCCCTACCATCCATTGGACCGGTATATCTACATACATTTATCCAACATACAAAATTTCACCACAAAGGAAGGTAAATATGCTCGTCCCATGGTTGCCATGGGGTTTTGGAAGCATGAAAATCATATATCGATACATAGAAGTTTTTTCCGTTAACGAACAAAGCACGGAGTCAGCAACACCTGCTTTTGGAACACGGCCATTTTTGTTCCGACAAAAAACAAAAAACGTAACACATGGTGAAGCAAAACAACTGAAATCACAGTGAAAAGCGATGGAAAACAAACATCGTGTTCCTACAGATCGGGCTTTAAGGCTGTCAAACTGGGGACAAACTGGTTGATTTTGCTAAAATCCCCGAAGAAACCTTTAAGTTATATGAAAACACCAATCCAGATCTAAAGAAAAAAATCATTCTACCCTCCAAGCACGTAGGCACCCTACGTTACCACCAACAACGGTGTTGGAAGCCAAGCAACTTCAGCAGCACCGGTCGCCTGGAAAATTCCCAGTTGAGATTGCCAGTTATATAGACGAACGAACATAGCACTTCGTTTTAGCGAGTTTTATACTATGAAAATCAACGTTTGTTCATATATACACCCTCCCTGAAACTAACATAGCACCTGAAAATGGATGTTTGGAAGACTAGTTTCCTTTTGGGATGGCACAGTTTCAGGGGCTATGTTAGTTTTAGGGAGTGTATATTGATAATATGAAACGCTGATTTTTCCAAATAATTTGCATTGCCTTTTTTGGATCCATGGGACTGGTAAGTCTATAGATGCATGGATTTTGTTGATTTTGATGGTATACATAGCATACATGGATTCTATGGGTAGTAGAAAGTAACCATTCAAACTCACCTCAATTAAAATTACTCCTCCAAGTCCTTCAAAATCTCATAAACCAACACTTCCCCAGGTTTTTGTCCATCAACTTCTACCAAACAAAAACGACCCACAAAAAAAAAACACCAAAATCCGAGCGCCAACAATTTGGTTCACAAGATCCAAGTGACACAGGTACACCTGCAACAAAGGCACCTAGCAGCAACACCGTGAAAAAAATCACACCAAGAACTTCAAAACCTATACCCAAATGCTCCCATGGGACTGCCATATTTACCTACATGAAAGGCATAAAATTTATGGTAAATGTAGGTAAATATTCCATACATGGAGCATCTGGGATATAAATAATCAAAAATACTGTTGATGGTTCAGAAATCCGGCGTTCACCAGTTGATGTTGGTAGTTAATCCCATGATTCACCGAGTTTATACATCTCAGGTGGTTGTTTGGGATTTCTTCCATCAACGGTATCATAGAAGCATATGGGATATCATAGCTACAAAAAAAAAATCAGATCTTTATTGGTATAACTACACCAAAACGTCCCACATCACCACAACAAAATTCCCATCCAAACACTTTCGGCTTGGTGAAGGTCGATTCATGTTTGACGTTGGTAGTTGATACCGCCATGGTACCCTGAAGTTTCTTTGTTAAACTGTTAAACACATATATGCCGAAGCACGCGCATTTTCATGCAATGATTTGGGCATATTCAACTCAAACAGCCTTACCTACATTTACACCCCCAAAACTAGCC
This sequence comes from Breviolum minutum Mf 1.05b.01, assembly GCA_000507305.1. Classification (NCBI taxonomy): domain Eukaryota; class Dinophyceae; order Suessiales; family Symbiodiniaceae; genus Breviolum; species Breviolum minutum. Next base: position 197,548 of record DF239071.1, on the reverse strand, counting down.
AGTTTTCAGGGTAAATGGACCATACATTAATTAAGTATCTGGCAAGTGGATATTTCAGGTTCCAGTGACTATCTGAGGTGATTTTTTTGAAAGCCGTCGTTGGTCCAACTTCACCTTTGGAGTTTTACGTTTTTTTTTGCAGAATTGCCAAGCTATATATCCAAGAAATCTCCAACAGGACCCACTGAATGGACCCCTAAACCTGAGTATCTAATATCTCTAGCACCTTACTTAGGGGTCCGTTGGGATTCGGTCCCATTCAATTTTTCATGGAATATAGTTACACCAGAAATAAATATCCAGACTTTTGAAAGATCAAATTTTATGGGTTTACTGACTTCGGGCCAACCGTTGGCCAATGGGATCTTACGGCTTTCCAATAGGAGGTCGGTTTTTTTTGCCAAGCAATGTTTTTTAGCCTCCCTAAAGCTAACATAGCACCTGAAAATAGATCCATGGAAAAGGAGATTCCTATTGGAAACCACCATTTTTAGAGGATATGTTAGATATGGGGAGTGTAACAGGTGTCCATTTTCAGGGGTCCCTTCCCCAAAAAGGAAAGGCTCCACTTCTAAATATCCATTGTTTCAAGGGGACGCTTCGGCTGCCAAGCAAAAAACGGAGTGTATGATGGGAATTTAAATTTTCCGATGCAATGCTAGGAGCTGCTATGTTGCACTTCCGGGAGATGTATCAAATTGATGTCCTTCACTCACAGTTCACCTTTTCCAACCTTTTCAACTGCCAAGTTTTGGCAGTTTTTGCCACCATGGATCCCAAAGCAGTCACCTGCTCCCCCCTCAGCTATCCCTGAGGGATCCTGAGGGTTTACCCTCCTTAAGATGGCCAAGGGACCTTGTTTGAACTCGAGTAAGGAGGTTCCATTGGAGGTGGTGCCCTGCAATGGAGGTTTCATGCAGCATATGCTTGCTGGGCATCATTGCGGCTTCACCCTCATCTTCCAGTTCCCTATATATTTGGAACCAGGGGCCGTTTTTAGTTACCTGATATGTTGGTTAACTGTGAGCTTTGCATCCAAATATATAGGGAACTGGAAGACGAGGGTCATGATGCGAAAAGAACAGTAAAAATCAAACTTTCAATACCTGCGGAAAATCTGGTTCACATCTAAACGGGATTCCCATCTGCCCCTTCCAACAAAGGTTCACAACCTTCAGCGAGTAAGTCGTTTCATTGAATTTTATTTGTTGCAATTGTTGGTGGGAACATCTCCGTCGTTGTAAGCTCGAGTTTCACAGCCTCAGGATGAACGTCAACTTCTCATGTTTGAAATCGGGAAAATTACCGCTGGGTTGGACTCAAATCAAACTATGCACCATGACATGTATAGCTAAACCTTGGAGTCTAAAGACCATACATTCAATGGCCTTTCTGAAAAGACCATGATGTTCAGTAAGGCTTTATTTCTTCAACAATTCCAGGGGACTATCTTATTTATGCGTTCTTTGACTTTCAGGGTTTTCCCCAAATTGCATCCATCAAATCCTGAGAATGCGGATGCACGTTGAAGTGCAAGAAACTCCATCTCAAAAAGCGACATCCTGCTGTTGCAAAAAAACAATGTACAATTGATGCTCATCTTCTTTGGTCACGAAAACCCATCATTGACACGTCTGTTAAACAAAGTGTACCCCAAGAATCCAGACCACTCCCGAAAATCGTAGGATTGATGGTCGAAACATCCCATTCCCAGAATATGTTTTTTCTTTTGGGGGGGGGAGCCCGGATTCCAACGTCGGCACTCCACAAGTTCCACCAGAGAAGCAAATTTCGACCATTGCTGAAGACCACACTGACGGAAATATCCGAGAGAAAACCAACTCCAAAAGAACTCTCTACATTGTTTCTGAACCAAAAACAGTTCCATGGCAAAGTCTTTGAACCCTTCCTGTGCATCCAGGAATCCCAATCAAACAATAAAGAAATCAATCAACCAATTCAAGCTAAGACACTGAAGCTCAAGGACATGTTTTTTTTCAAATGAGGGGATGATTAATTTCCTTCCTGCACGTTGTTCGTTGTTGCTTTTTTAAGGGTTTTTTCATGGGAGATGGGGAGGTTTTTGCTACCTATCCATCAGCCACATCATCCCATCAATCCGCCCAATGCTGGTACCCTTGGGATGGTACCCTCAATAATCAACCCCATATACACCTTATATAGTGGGCATTTATTGGGTATATCCCCTCTTAAGGGGCTTCTTGGGGGGTCAAACAGCTAGGGTACCATCCCAAGGCTACCCTCATTTTCCCTATGACATCCTCTGGGAAGATCATCAACGGTCTATCGCCGACGTTCCAATTTTCAACCTGAAGGTTCACTGAAGGTCCATGAAGCCGTCCGTTTTAAAGGCACCAAATTTAGGTCTATGGGTTTGTCGAAAGTCGTCAAGGATGGTTGCGTGTACCATAACCCTGAGGATCCATGTATGGTATATTTACCTACATTTACCTTAAAATCAATCAAATGTAGCTACATATACCATACATGGATCCTATGGGTAATAGAATTATAAATATTCAATGTCCAATTTGCCTCAATGTCCAATTGGCCTCAAACGTTTGGTCTATTGAACATGGTTTGAATTTCAACACTCAACCCATCCGAAATCATCTCAATAATATGGACCCCCCAAAAAAAGGGGGCGGTTGGGGCATCCCAACCGAAACCTTCATGGGAGCCACCTGAAAAAACGTATGGGTAGATCCATGTGATATCGATTTCAAGGTGTATATATATATAACGTATATATATATATATATGTATGGTATCTGTATATAGGTGTGCATGTAAATATAAATATATGTATGTATAATGTATATATATATATATTGCCTGAATCCTGCAAGGTTATCAAAGTTGTGCCCCTGAACCACATAAAAACAGACCTGGCGGGCTGAACATTTGACACCCTTGGAGGGTCTAGATATATTGATAAATAAATAAAAATATATTCCAAAAAACAGAAAAACTCCACCAAACAATTGTGTCTACCAACCTTAACTTGGAGTCCAAGAACACCTGCTTCCCATGACGGATTCATGCGGACTTGTATATTTCCACATGTGGGTGATTTTTTTCGTCAGGAAAATGAATGCTTGACTATACAAACGTACCATGGATGGTATGGAATTGAGTGCACTTCTTCCCAAACGTAGGTAAAGAGAAACCTAACAATGAGCACCTATAAGTACAAACATTAAAGTCACCATTGATGTTCTTTTCACCCGTACTAGGGTGTCCATGGAAGTGATCGTATCCAACCTACTTAAAGGTGATTTAATCCATTTACTAAGTACCAGCAGGACATCCCAGTAAGGGTGAAACTGATTTACCACTCAACTTTCAAACCTATGATTAGGAACCCACAACTTTCCTCCATGTTTAGCTATTTGGTGGTTGAACCGCCCATTTGAAAAATATTAATTAGTCAAATTGGATCATGTCCCCAGGTAGAGGTAAAAATAAAACAATGATTGAAACCACCACAGCCCAGGCATTCAACACTGGCCCTCTTCACCAAGGCACATGATTCTGTATTGCTTGCATGGCATCGCTACGAGAACCCTTGGATCCGCGATTCACCTGGGCATTTACACAAGGTGAGTTATACCCCCTATATGTAGTGGATATGTCACACCAGTGACCACCCATTTCATTAAACAAGGCCATTTACAAGAGCTCCATTGTCACGAACCATCAGCTCGAACCCCCCCTGCCGTTTTGACCAATTTGGATGCATTTTGATGGACAAAAACCCATTAGAATCCCATCCGGATTGGATGAAACATATTTACCCATCAAAGTTCCTACGGTAGGTTGCGACGTTCATCTCCATCAACTTGAACGAGCTACACCCTGGGGTTTGATTTAACGGCTGGTTCACCGAACCAGCCATCACCTATGAAAAAGAAAGGAAAATGATCTGAACCATCCACCTGAAATTTTTAATGTTCCAGCTGCTCATCTTCAAGGAGTGTATTTCCAGTTGCCTAAACGAAAAATGCGGACCGAGAAATCCTATCTTTTCAAAACGTAGGCATAATATGGTTGCCCCTTGTCCGACTGAGTTTGGGGACATCCACCGAGTTTAGATGGGTCTCATCACCAGTTGTCAATAGAGTGTTGTAAATGGAGCCTTATAAATGGCCTTAAAAATGGCTCCAGAAACCATGTTACAAACTAGTTATATATTTATAAGTTATAAATCCTTATAAGTAGGGTGATTTCACACCAGCGAAACCCATTTCTTTAAGGCCATTTACAAAGGTTAGCTGTAACTCCATTTGTAACGATCGGCTCCGGAACTACCTTGTATCACTTCTTATGCATCATTTTTGTCCAGGTTCATTTCTCCAGGTTTTCCAATTTAGGTGAGGCCTTCCAAAACACATGCGAAACTACCTGCGTTCATGATCTTACTCACAATTCAAACCTAGTGATACTGTTGGAAGAAATCCGGCTAAACACCTGGGATGCAAAAAACCTCCTACGTATTATCAACTGGTGCAGGCAGAAGGTAGGCTCCTACCAGTTATAAGTAGGGTTATAACTCCACTTATATGGGTGCAAAAAAAAAACTAGCTTCCACTGGCGCCCATCTTGTAGTGATGTGGGTCCCATGATGGGTGTCACCCTGACACCCAAGATGACAATGGCAAAATCCCTATTGTGAAACTCCGGAAATTGCATCTTTTAGTCATGCTGCCATTTTCCATTGCAAATTTCTATGACTTCTATCTTAAGTGTAAAGAGTGTTAGGCATACAGCGAATTCATACTCAGTTGGACCTGGCAATTTTTGTTAGGTACGGGGAAATTGCTGAAAAGTTAAAGCCTTTCCACAACAACAATCTTCTTCTGGTGGGTTTCAACTCGGTTCAATTTCTGAGATGTAGTACTTGGATGTTTCAGGAAGTTACTACATGGCTCGTAAGCGGGTTATAACCCCAACATACCCCATTGATACTTATGTTATAACTTATAACTTATAACCTATTTACTAACCATTTACTAACTTCCTGGGACGTCCAAGTACCTGAAGGCTATGATGATGACATTTTTGCAGATCATGTTCCATCCAGGCAAATTTTTGAATCCAATGGTGAATCATGGGCAAGTCAAATTGGATCCATCTTCCGCAAAAAAAATTAGAGTAAATCAAAATCCACCCAAAAATCCCAATCAAAATGCATAACCTTAGGACCGCAACTGAATGGCAACAAAACCCATGGTTGTTTGGGTTGTTTTTTCGGGGACTATCCAGCAATACAGGGACTCATATAAGCCTTAGTATACACCCTGAAAATGTCTCGCCGCAACATCTTATAAACCATCAGCTATAAATATAAGGTTGAAATAACTTCAATTTTATTTCCCCATCTATTTGACTGGCCATTTATAGGGGCGCGGCTCATAAAATATACCCATGTCGTCCCTCCATTTCGGGGAGGGGTCCAGCTTGCAGGGCAACGCGGCAACGTCGACTCCGAGGTACCCAAATGAAGTCCAAATCTTCTCCCAAACTGCCCAAGAGCGGATAGTGCCGCACACTGGCCTCACGAGGTACCCAGGTTTGAAAAAATGACCACCTAATAAAGCTGTGAGACAAACATTTCGTAAGGCTTATGAATTGTAGGAGGGCTATATATTTATCAACGTTATGTTAGCCTTATAAATTGTAGGGCTATATAACTATCAAGGCTGTTTGATAGGTTCTTGTAAGAAATGAATTCATTACCTATTTAATGAAGCTATATATATGAACTATATGAGACTTGGGCTAACTCAAGGTTCGCAGCAAATTCCCTTGACCAACTCTTTCGCGATCCATGAGGGTGTTGCTTTCTTCAAAAGAAGGGATGGATTATGTGAAACCTTTCATTGGTTTTTGCTTGGTTCTGAAAATCAGGCAACATGAGATTTTAAACATAAAACAACCTATCAGCATGATATAAATTCATTTGCCAACTTAAGATGTTGGACGTAAACCGTAAATCATGAACAAAGAAAAACTTGTGCAAACACATGTCTGTTTTAAGTATTCAATTACTACTTACTACTACCCTCCCTGAAACTAACAAAATATAATGAAACTAGTATTCCAACCATCCATTTTCAGGTGCGATGGCTGTCAGTTTCAGGAAGTGTAGCTGTCTTAAGATTTCAGTAGCAAGTTGGGATCTGAGAAAGGAAACCCTTTATACTACCAGGAAGTTCAAATCGACTTGTCACAGCGCAAACCCCAAAAGGTAGTTAGCCGACGACACGGTGTAAAGACCTTTGCGAAGATCCATCGGGCTTTTTTGAAGCAGCGAAAAAAAACGCAAATCTTTGGCATGTGAAAACCTGCTGCCAATCAGCTCTGGAATAACTGGCCAACAAAACAAGGACAGACCCCAAACTGATTTCCCTTGAGACTTTCCATGTGTGGATGAGATATGACGAGATAAACATTTGAAGGCAGAGAATCCACAGCATCCAAAGATGTTTGAAACTTCGCACTTCGAAGTTTTTCCTTCGAAGATAATTGAAGGTGTATGATTCTGGCAAAAAAAAAAGAGAAACGTAAGTTTCCAACAGGTAACAGGCTGTCACAGCCCTCCGGCTTTTGTTGTTTTTTGAAGTCTTGTGAGTTTTTTGCCGTCAGGAAAGAACAGATACAAAAAAAGGTTCTGGGCATGCTGAGCTCTGTGATTATCGAAAGTTGCGGTATCGAGGAATGATTCTGAACAGAATTCAACATGACTCGGTTTCCTAGGATTTCGAAAAAAAGATTTGACGATTTCCGTCCTTTCCTGACGCGACCCATGACTTTCTGCCCCCAGATGAACCCCAGGAGACTAGGAAGCAACTGTCTTTGACATTTTTCCAGGTCACACCAAGTGGTTCAAGGATGCTAGGATATTGGCACCGTTCAGAAAAAGAATGCGACCCCGTCTTTTACAGCAAAGAGATCCGTGAGGGTGCTGTTTTCTTCAAAAGAAGGGATGGATTATGTCCAACCTTTCATTGGCTTTTGTTTGGCTCTCACATTCGGCAACATAAGATAAACATTTAAAAAACCTATCATCACTATACAAAATCATGTACGTAAATCATGGGAGAAACAACAAACATCTATGCAAGATTATGCAAGCACATGTCTGTGCTTCTTCCTTACTACACCCTCCCTGAAACTAAAAATAGCCCCTAAAAACGAACATTCCTATAATGAAACTAGTATTCCAACCATCTATTTTCAGGTGCGATGGCTGTCAGTTTCAGGGAGTGTAGCTATCTTAAGATTTCCGTAGCAAGTTGGGATCTGTCAAAGGAAACCCTTTATACTACCAGGAAGTTCAAATCGACTTGTCACAGCGCAAACCCCAAAAGGTAGTTAGCCGACGACACGGTGTAAAGACCTTTGCCAAGATCCATCGGGCTTTTTTGAAGCAGCGAAAAAAATCGCAAATCTTTGGCATGTGAAAACCTGCTGCCAATCAGCTCTGGAATAACTGGCCAACAAAACAACTACAGACCCCAAACTGATTTCCCTTGAGACTTTCCATGTGTGGATGAGATATGACGAGATATTTTGAAGGCAGAGAAATCCACAGCATCCAAAGATTTTTGAAACTTCGCAAATCGAAGTTTTTCCTTCGAAGATAATTGAAGGTGTATGATTTTGGCAAAAAAAAGCAGAGAAACATAAGTTTCCAACAGGTAACAGGCTGTCACAGCCCTCCGACCTCTTTCGTTTTTTGAAGTCTTTTGAGTTGTTTGCCGTCAGGAAAGAACAGATACAAAAAAAGGTTCTGGGCATGCTGAGCTCTGTGATTATCGAAAGTTGCGGTATCTCAATGAAGAATAATTCTGAACAGAATTCAACATGACTCGGTTCACTCCTAGAATATCGAAAGAGAAGATTTGACGATTTCCGTCCTTTCCTGACGCGACCCATGACTTTCTGCCCCCAGATGAACCCCATGAGACTAGGAAGCAACTGTCTTTGACATTTTTCCAGGTCACACCAAGTGGTTCAAGGATGCTAGGATATTGGCACCGTTCAGAAAAAGAATACGACCCCGTCTTTTACAGCAAAGAGATCCGTGAAGGTGTTGCCTGTCTTCAAAAGAAGGGATGGATTATGTCCAACCTTTCATTGGCTTTTGTTTGGCTCTCACATTCGGCAACATAAGATAAACATTTAAAAAACCTATCATCACTATACAAAATCATGTACGTAAATCATGGGAGAAACAACAAACATCTATGCAAGATTATGCAAGCACATGCCTGTGCTTCTTCCTTACTACACCCTCCCTGAAACTAAAAATAGCCCCTAAAAACGAACCTTCCTATAATTAAAACTAGTATTCCAACCATCCATTTTCAGGTGCGATGGCTGTCAGTTTCAGGAAGTGTAGCTATCTTAAGATTTCTGTAGCAAGTTGGGATCTGAGAAAGGAAACCCTTTATACTACCAGGAAGTTCAAATCGACTTGCCACAGTGCAAACCCCAAAAGGTAGTTAGCAGACGACACGGTGTAAAGACCTTTGCCAAGATCCATCGGGCTTTTTTTGAAGCGGCAAAAAAAATCGCAAATCTTTGGCATGTGAAAACCTGCTGCCAATCAGCTCTGGAAAAACTGGCCAACAAATGAATGAATGACGGAACTGAACTGATTTCCCTTGAGACTTTCCATGTGTGGATGAGATATGACGAGATATGTTGAAGGCAGAGAAATCCACAGCATCCAAAGATTTTTGAAACTTCGCACCTCGAAGTTTTTCCTTCGAAGATAATTGAAGGTCTATGATTCTGGCAAAAAACAGAGAAACATAAGTTTCCAACAGGTTACAGGCTGTCACAGCCCTCCGGTTTTTGTTGTTTTTTGAAGTCTTCTGAGTTGCTTGCCGTCAGCAAAGGACAAATATAAACAAGGTTTTGGGAATGCTGAGCTCTGTGATTATCGAAAGTTGCGGTATCGAGGAATGGTCCTGAACAGAATTCAACATGACTCGGTTTCCTAGGATTTCGAAAAAAAAATGACAATTTCCGTCCTTTCCTGACGCGACCCACGACTTTCTGCCTCCAGATGAACCCCATGAGACTAGGAAGCAACTGCCTTTGACATTTTTCCAGGTCACACCAAGTGGTTCAAGGATGCTAGGAACTTGGCACCGTTCAGAAAGAGAATACGACCCCGTCTTTTACAGCAAAGAGATCCATGAGGGTGTTGTTTGTTTCAAAAGAAGGGATGGATTATGTCCAACCTTTCATTGGCTTTTGTTTGGCTCTCACATTAGGCAACATAAATTAAACATTTAAAATCCTATCGTCACTATACAAAATCATGTACGTAAATCATGGGAGAAACAACAAACATCTATGCAAGATTATGCAAGCCCATGTCTGTGCGTCTTCCTTACTACACCCTCTCCCTGAAACTAAAAATAGCCCCTAAAAATGAACCTTCCTATAATGAAACTAGTATTCCAACCATCCATTTTCAGGTGCGATGGCTGTCAGTTTCAGGGAGTGTAGCTATCTTAAGATTTCTGTAGCAAGTTGGGATCTGAGAAAGGAAACCCTTTATACTACCAGGAAGTTCAAATCGACTTGTCACAGCGCAAACCCCAAAAGGTAGTTAGCCGACGACACGGTGTAAAGACCTTTGCCAAGATCCATCGGGCTTTTTTTGAAGCAGCGAAAAAAATCGCAAATCTTTGGCATGTGAAAACCTGCTGCCAATCAGCTCTGGAATAACTGGCCAACAAATGAATGAATGACGGAACCCCAAACTGATTTCCCTTGAGACTTTCCATGTGTGGATGAGATATGATCAGATAAAAATTGAAGGCACAAAAATCCACAGCATCCAAAGATGTTTGAAACTTCGCACTTCGAAGTTTTTCCTTCGAAGATAATTGAAGGTGTATGATTCTGGCCCAAAAAAAAAAGGAAACATAAGTTTCCAACAGGTTCCAGGCTGTCACAGCCCTCCGACCTCTTTCGTTTTTTGAAGTCTTTTGAGTTGTTTGCCGTCAGGAAAGAACAGATACAAAAAAAGGTTGTTGGGCATGCTGAGCTCTGTGATTATCGAAAGTTGCGGTATCGAGGAATGATTCTGAACAGAATTCAACATGACTCGGTTTCCTAGGATTTCGAAAGGAAAGATTTGACGATTTCCGTCCTTTCCTGACGCGACCCATGACTTTCTGCCCCCAGATGAACCCCAGGAGACTAGGAAGCAACTGTCCTTGACATTTTTCCAGGTCACACCAAGTGGTTCAAGCATGCTAGGATATTGGCACCGTTCAGAAAAAGAATACGACCCCGTCTTTTACAGCAAAGAGAGCCGAAGACTTTCGGCAAGTTGCTGAACCACGCTTTGAAAGGGTCCACTTCGGCAAGTGATGAAACTCAAAAGCGCTGACAGGGGCATCTGGCTCAAGGTACGATCAAGTTCTCGATCAAAGTTTCGGTTGCCATGGGATCTATGGTTGTGTGCCAGTTCTTCCAACACTACAAGGATTCCTGGTACACAATCATGTTGAATGAGCTGAAGTGAACGACGAATGTGAGGTAGTAGTACGTGAAAAAGTTGACCTAGCTCCTCAGTTCTCGTGGTTTTCTCAACCTTCAAAAAAGAACGCATCCAACAAAAAAAACCGACCAAACGGACGACCCAAATTTGAGACGTCGAATTGAACTTTCAAAATTTCTCCTTGCCGTCATCATGGTGTTGACCCAAATTGAACTCCGAAAACCTGTCAGGCAATCACTCCGCCTACTACCTGGCCGAAGAATCATTCACGTGAATTCTGTGGTTAGTTTTTTGTTTGTGTGACAACAACCATGCAAATGGACCATGTGTGCGGCCAAATTGATTTGTCTTATAAAAAGAGAAATTATGTTCCACTTCCGCTGTTGGAGGAAAATCAATGAAATAAAAAAATGATATTTATCAATGCCCTCAAGCGTCCATCTCTTGTACTTTTTGCCTCTGACGCTTGTCCAAACTTTTGAACGTGCGATGCCCACCAAAATGGCAGTAACCGCACTCATCTCCCATGTCACATTTGCCCTTGTTGAAACGGATGCACGGCCGACGGCACAAGAATGGATGCCCTTTACTGCCAAAGCTGCTGGATGGTGCATCCCCAACGGGTTGCTGTACTTCCTGCAGGTCAGGTGTTGGAACATCCACTGGCATCTCATCCACCATGTCCTCTTCTTCCGCTTGAGGTACCTGAAACCTCAAATCTTGACATTTCTGTTGCCATTCAGCCACATACACGGCAGCTGGCTGCTCAACATCAGTGGTGCTCAAGGATGGACAGCTCCGCGAGCGGGGTAATGAGGGAAGCGAGGATTCATCGATGAAGGTGTTGCGATACACAAACGTCACCATGGCAACGGAAACGAAGAGGGTATGTCACAACGTGTTCGACTGTGCCTACCCCTGAAGCCAAAAATGCTGGAAACGTTTCGAAGATTCTTAAGAATGAATGAATTTCACACAAGGAAACCCTCTCCATCATTCCTATGCATTCAAACAAGAGTGGATCCCTTCTCCGTCCCGTCTCGGTCCCAACGGACTGTTTTTTTTCGCTATTTATGTTTCTTGAAGAACCATAAAAGGTCACCATTTGGTAAGACTACGTAGGTACTTTGGGTCTATGTTTTCCAATTCAAAAAATCCAAAGATGGATATCTTTCGAAAGAGATTTCATATACGATCTCATATCAACCGACCATAGGATCCATGCATGGATTTATCTGCATTTGGTACCGTTACGTGGATCCTATGGCAACTGGAAGCAATCCAGGCCACCAACCCCAGAAAACACCTACAATTACGTGGGCCGTTATAACTGCCATTCACAATCCACTCTTTTTTACAAAGGCGTTCAAAAAAAACCGGGGCAGCCCCAGTTAAACCATGTTAAACATCATTTACACCCATGAAAACTAACATGTCTTCAAAAAAGGTGAGTATTTCAGTAGGGAATACATCTTACAACCATTGAGTTTTAGGGGTGCCATTTATAGGGGGCAAATCATCCACCCATGGTTTTCCCCATCATCCCCGTGTACCACGGGAATCCGCTACACCAAGCGGCCATGGACATGAACTTAGGAAGTTGCAGAGCTAAAGGAAGGACTAAAGCCTCGGCAAAGCCAGCTGAGGCTTTAAAACCACCAGTTTTTTTTTTTCGACCTGATACTTTTGCAGGTTGAAACACTTAGTTGGATGATGATTTATACCATTCAAAAGATACATGTGTTTTTTAATTGATGGCAAAACACAACTTATACATAATATATTGTGGGAAATGAGGATGTAAATGGCTGGTAGCAATGTGGGTGTTTTGTCCCGCGATGTCCCAGTTTTCCTGCCAGTTGAGTGACCCAGGCCCAACGGTGGAGGCACAACGTCCGGTGGAGTTGGAACTTACGGGGCCCTTTTGAAAACTCATGACGACAATGGGATGTCCCAACCATTGGAAGATGTATGGGGGTTTCCTAAAATGGTGGGAGAACCCCAAAATGGACGGTGAAAATAATGGAAAACCTTATTAAAATGGATGATTTGGGGGTACCATTATTTTATAGGAAACCCCCATATTAAAAAGTGGGGATGTTCCAGTGTCGTGGTAGTTTTCAGGAGGGCATGTTTTCGTTGATATTAGCCGGGATGACATACTTTTCCCAGGATGAAAGAGTCCTACAAAGTAGGATTTTCTGGCTGAAGTTGTTGCAGTTTGTTTGTTGTCAGGCTTGCTGCAGAAGTCATGCGATGAGAGGAGATGCGATACAGAGCTGGGATAGCTCTAAAGCCTTCATGGGGATGTTCCCTTCACCCTACATCGCTTTGCCACATTTCTTCTAGCACACATCCTTCCAAGCAACACAACCTGATTGGTCACAATCCGTTTGAAACGACACATTTTGCAACCCATGAGTCGCCCGGTTGCCTCAACCTAAGGCGAAGGGTCCTCAGTCAGTCTCTGTGGCTTGGCTCTTGGATGGAGTTGGCCTACTCCTCAACACACAGGTTCCGGCATCTTTTTGAGCCTTATGGATCGCCTCAAAAAAAATCCAGCTGCTACAAGATTCAGTCCGACGCATTGCCATGGCCTCGTGGAAACCCATGGGTGGCCAAGAAACATGGTGAGATCCACGCCTTAATTCCCACATTTTGGCCTTCCATGGTCATTTGTGCTGGTTCTTGGGGTTTCGCAGCTTCCTTCTCCTGGTGATCCTTCTTGGTGGTCTTGGTGGCTGCACTACGAATCTACGATCTCCCTGCCAGTTATTGCCTCTCGGACTGCGCGGTAAGCCCTCATCGAAGATCTTGGATTTATCCAACTTGCTTTTCCCTAAGGATTCATATGTCACATTATGTCCTAAGAAAGGGATTTATCATGTAATCCTACTCTGGGGATGGGATGTTTCGACCATCAATCCTAGCACGATGGAGGGGTCTGAAAGACCGCCCCTGCAGCGTCACTAAAGGAAGGACATGGTACCCATCATGTTGATTCCATGAGTTTTAGGGATCCTGGCTCACCCCCAAACTGAAAATGGAAGCATGGAACCTAAATACGACCTGCGTTTTGGAGGTGGTTGGGTCCACGCCCCGAAACATCATCCTCTGACAAGGTGAGCTAGGACCAGGACCGACCTATGGGGTATGATTCTCATCTTGGCCAAACATACCGGGTAAAGAAACAACGCAACCCGCTGGTTAAACCATCGTCATGAGCAACAAAAATTGTGGGGACCCAAAAGGATCCATGGGTCAGGCACATTCACACAACTTTACCATGAAAAATCAAATAAGTGCACCAGCTTTTTCAAAGTGACCTTTTGATCCCCCAAATGGAGGTCACTTAACCCCTAAAAAGGTCACTTATGGATCCAAACGAGGTCAATTTGAAGAACCTGGTAAAGAATGGTAAATATATGTAAATATTGTAAATATACCATACTGATACTGTACATCCTTTCTGGGGATTTTTTTCACACGGTTCCAACAACCACAACCCTTTCACTGCTGCTGACATCCCCCAAAGTTTTTTTTCCTGAAGCATTCAAGGTCTACACTCCCTGAAACTAACATAGCCGTGAAAACAGGCCATCCCAACAAGAAACTAATATTCCAGCCATCCATTTTCAGGGGCAAGTTGTTAGTTTCAGCAAGGGTAATATGAAGGTCCAAGAAGCATCAAGGTAGCTGACATGATTAGCCACCAGGAAAGGTGTAGACCTCGTCTTTTTTCACATCATCCATAGCCCAGCCAGCTACCATCCAGGATTGCTGGGTGTGGGGTGTGGACCAAGTATAGGTTTAACTTGGGGTAAAAGCCATGGAGAAATACTTAACCGATCCGAAGCTCTTCCGCATATAACAACTGACCCGTCTGTCTGACTCAGTTTTTTTTTGACGGCACTTCAATTGATGTAAAGTTCGCTACTTTTTGCTTGAAAATCACACATGCTTGAAACCACATCTAGTGCATGAACATTACATGTCAGCCCTTTTTGCCACCGGATTCCATTCTATGAAACCAACTTGGTTTGGTTGGTTTTCCTGTCACCTAAGCCGCTGGTATCAGTGGGGAGAGAACAATCAACGCAATTCACCAAGAAAATCCGACACTCCGGTAGATTAATATGGCAATGGAAAACAACAACACTTGTCGAAAATATATTTCCTGTTGAAGCTTTACTCACAAATTTCATCAAATTTCTGGTGCTTTCTCTCATCCAACGGCCAGGATAACTACAGTAACCACGGTCCCAACTACACCAACTTCGAAAATCATCCTAGATAGTTTCAGTGGGTAGTAACTCACCCCCCCCATTTACACGCCATTCAAATTAATTCCTGGAAGTTTAACATAGCCCCTCAAAAAATAAGCCATCCCAAAAGGAAAGTAATCTTTCAACCATCATTTTTCAGGGGTAAACTCGCTGTTAAACTTCCGATGTGCAGGCCATATGGCAAGGGGTCCCCACCAACCCGATCCTAACCAATGGGCCAAGTGGATGGCGTTGCGTTTTCACGTCCATCCAAACCCATCCAACCACCGAGAATCAGACCTTAAGATCGCCTCTGGATCTTCCACATCCAATGGCATGACTTGATGGTTGTTATCATAAAGTACCTATGGCAAAATTGAGGTACAGCGCAGATTTATGGACATTTATGACAAATCCTGGTTGTTATAATAGGGATCCTCATTTCATGGCTTATTAAAATCCCACAGGACCCCCAAAATGATACCTAAAACACCGTTCAAACAGGAGCTGACATTTGGATGTCTATAGGGAAATATGGCCATCTTAGGACCCTCCGTTTGGATATCAAATTTCAACGTTTCCAGGTCTGCAAACGTTGGTGGAAAAAGGGGGCCAGCTTACGTAAGTTCACACTCTTGGAGGACCAGCTCCTGCAGATGGATATGCATCGAATTTCCATGGGATGAAATGGGATGACTGCATATCTGGGAAAATTAGTATATACCACCTGGAAAGTAGATGGCGCAACTCCCATGTATTGGTTTATCATGGCCCCTTTCTAAGCCACCTTTTGGGAGTTGCGCCATCTACTTTCACTAGGGTGTAATTCCGAAACCTGAACTTAAGGGGATTGATGTTGGGGGGAGATTTCCCTTACCAACGTTTCACCACCATGAAAAAGGTGACCTTTCAAGGCGGGTTTCTCAGGTCGTTTTGTTTTTGGTGCCGTTAGTGATGTATACTTTTTTGTTGGGGATCCATGGGTCCAAGAAAACCGTGGGCACGAGCCAGGTCAAAGGTCAGTGCCAATGTTACCATCTCTGACAGATGGTAACAATCGAGGGAAACCAATACAACAACCGACAAAATCAATCAAAGATACCATTGATTCGTGACCTGATCCTCACCCGTAAATTGAATCTACCCGGCTACCCAGGATGCAATCGTGGCAAATTAAGGTTTGAATCTCGTGATTTGCGAACCTATTCATGTTTCATGCCATTCTGGTGAGGTGTTTACCTCAAGGAAAATAGCCAGCCTTAGTCCAGTCATACACCCCGGAAGATTAACATGGAACATAATCATGGAGGTTTGGAAGATCATTTTCCTTTATAAATGGGTGATTTTAAGGTTCTAGCCGTTAATCTTCCGGGGTGTATTTGATTGAGAGTTCATCCATCCCAATCCGTCGTGATTTTTCTTTTAGGGCGGCCTTTTTGGATGCCATGAGTGTGAAGAGTGAAGAGGGTGGGAACCGCTGGTTCTACCAAATATTCTATCTGGCCAAATTATCCACTAAGGACAGTAAAAAATTACCATACACTGGATACATTCACTGGATATTTGCCCATCCTTCATATGTGTTACATATCATTCCATCGATCTTCATCCATGAGTGTGCGACAATTCAGAGTCTGGTGTGCACAGCGCAAACATCTGGCCAAATTATAATATGTCATCAACCTAGGTTTCCCTGAAATAAGGGGATTTCCTTACTAAAACACCATTTGGGGTGAAAACTCATGTGAGGTCGCGATGAAATTTGACCAGAAACATGGATATATTTCCACCCCCAGGGTCACGGCAGGGAAAATACCATTGGCATAAAGGAAACCTCACAAGCACCAGAAGCAAAGATCTCATAGGGCAGGCTGTTGGGTGGAGAAGGGGCTGAGTCAACTGAAAATTCTTGGAGAGGGTGACTACCCAACGAAACATGAAACATCCCTAATCTTCCAAGAACCTCCAAACAGGCATTTGGACCAAAATATATATAGTCCAAAAGATGTAGGCTGCCAAACACCCAAAAGAAAACTAGAGGGTACACCCTGGAAAAGTAACGGCTAGTTCCCCAAAGAATCACCCAATGGAAATCTGGGAAAATCATCTGAACCATCCACCTCCAATTTTTTTGGGGTTCAACTTTGAAATTTCCTGGGTGTATTTGCTAAACCCCTAGAATCCAGGTATGTCGTAGGAAAAGGGTTACACCGATCGAATCCTAATTGGACCCAAATATATATAGCAAAATAAATAGGCCACCATCAGGCCAGCAAGCACCAAACACCAAAAGCGTAATTTTTTGCAAAAGATCAGCCTTCCTGGGTTTAAGTGATCACTGGCCATCACAGTCCCCGTTTCTCCGTTTTGTCCCAAAATAAAGTTGCTGAATTCACCCAGATGTGCGAACAGTACCTGAGTACAGGAGGTAGATATTCACCTAAATAAGCAGTACGGATACAGTCTATGTAAGGGAATCCCCACCCCCTGAAACAGCCGAACATAAGGTACGGTACTACGGACCGCTCTTTTAGGTACCTGAAAGTTTTGCTGATTCATCGAACGATTTTTGGATCAAAAAGTGGAAAGCTTGGTCGTTGATGGTTCAGAAATCAGGCTAACCAGTCGATACCCTCCCTGAAACGAACATCGCACCTGAAAATTGGTGGTTGGAAGACGATCCTTTCCTATTGGTAAAGTAACTTTTCAAGGGCTATGTTAAACTCCAGGTGGGTAGATAGTTTATCCCATTATGGCCATTTAGGCCATTTGGAAAGGGAATCACCCGAGTTAAAGGGGACATATTCATCATTGGTTGTTAACCAGTTGCTAACTGGGATGAACCCCCCAAGTATGTATACCACCTGGAAAGTAGATGGCGCAACTCCCATGTATTGGTTTTTCATGGCCCCTTACTAATCCACCTTTTGGGAGTGGCTAGCCATCTACTTTCACTAGGGTGTACAGTTTTTGTTACCATCCCAGGGTGGTGATTTCTCAAACGCGCCGCCAAGTTGCTATAGCATCCAGCCTGTTTTTTTCGGAATTTGGACGGAAACCTGGTGAAAAACCAACTCACCTTAGAGGGATCATTGGATGTACCAACCCTTAAGAAATGCACCTGAAACTCCTGAAACTACACCCCCTGGAAGATTAACGGCTGGAACCTACTTCCACCACCCATTTGGAAAGGAAAATGATCTGAACCAAACCTTCATTATTATGTTCCATGTTCATCTTCCAGGGTGTAACTGCAAAAGCAGCTGAAAATACGTTTTCTTTTAAAGGAATTTCATCTTCCATCCATCAGTTTTCAGAGGGGATTTCTTAGTTTCAGGGAGGAAACTTGGGAAATCCCTCCAATTTACCTAATACAGTTGCATTGTTTGATTCCCCAAAATGCGTTTTATATCATTATCCCTGCCCTTATGCGATGTAAGGTGTTCGTTCCTCAAAAGCATGTCTCTTTTGGAAGTAAAGGAAAACATCATCAATGCAACATATTGATGCTTTGGATTTGTTTCATCGTTTATGTGTTTTTTGGGGCTTTCCATGAACTGTAGATTTGCACATGTGTTCCAAATCTCGAAACATGGAGCTTTTTAACCATGGATTCGTTGGGATGACAACCCTCAAAAAGGAAAGTTCAAATGTTCCAGCAAGGTGGTTTATGGTAGATTATGTTAGTAGCCTGTCCCACACAACCCTTGATGTATGTAGGGATGCTCCAAGGAATGGGCTTGATCTACCTCCATATAGGAAAGCACCAACAT
The DNA here is from genome assembly GCA_000507305.1 of Breviolum minutum Mf 1.05b.01. Lineage (NCBI taxonomy): Eukaryota > Dinophyceae > Suessiales > Symbiodiniaceae > Breviolum > Breviolum minutum. The sequence continues at coordinate 178,958 of DF239071.1, read as the reverse complement.
GTTCACGGACCAAATCATCATTAGGGTAAAAAAAGCCCAAGTTAGGGCCCTTTTTGTTGGAGAAACAGCTTCAGGTTCGCTAAAGAGCGTGGATACTTCCCATTGATCATTGCAAATGAAGGGGAAAAGCAACCCCCAGAAATGCCATGTTTCCTCCACCGGCCGGGGATTAGCGTACTAGGATGTCCCAGGAAGTTAGTAAATGGTTAGTAAATGGGTTATAACCCCAAGGAATACCCCATTTATAGGTAGGTGAAATAACCCATCGATCCTAACCATTGATCCTAACGTCCAACCGGACATCCTAGTATGGGCTTCATCATTCCCTTAACTCGGGAGGCTGTTCCCCCAAATTCCATGGGTCCTTTGGACCCGAAACGCGAGTCGACGGTTCGACGTTTAGGTACCCAGATGCTCAATGTATGGTATATTTACCTACATTTGGCCTAAATTTATGGTAAATGTAGGTAAATGTACCATACATTGAGCATCTGGGGTAGTTATAACAGTTATCCATTTGAAATTTGAAACCTCACGAATCAACTCAAAAAGGGGCTGGCTATGGCTTATGGGTTTTTCAGGGAGGATTTTCAACCAAAGATTGGCCTATTTTGTTTCTTTTCTATTAGCCATCAGCCATAAGATTCGACTGGTACCACTGCATCTTCCTTTCGGGTTACTGATTGGATGGGGCCCAGGGTGCCTTCACCAAATCTTAGGCTGAGGATCATCCCAGTTACTAAGTGGTGATCGGATCACCGATCACCAAACATAGGCCGCCATGAAACGGCGACTTACCGATAACCATGGTTGATAACTACTTACCCCTAAGAATCCAAACCCTGCCCTAGAGTGGTATTAAGGGATCCAATCCCATCCTCAGGATATCTCAGGATAGTCCTGGATTCTTAGGGTACTAAATGGGATGATCCTCAGAGCTACGGTTTCCCCACCTTAAAACTGGGCGAATCCGCGAGACGATACCCTGCAAGACTGCAGAACCTGCGCCGTTCTCACCAACGGCCCGGATGGGGTCACAAGATCTGAAAAAAAACCTACCCATGGGATCCAAGGGACTGGTATATTTACCGACATTTACCATATTTCGCCATTAAAAACCAACCATTCATGTATAGGTAAATGTACCAGTCCCATGGATCCTATGCGCGTTCGGGATCCTGGCTCACCAAACATCAGAGGATGATGGATGATGATGGGGTGTTTCAGCCACCTCCGAAGTGCAGGTCGTATTTAGGTTCCATGAAACCATTGGAAGGTTCGGTGAGCCAGGATCCCTACTTGGATGTCCCAGGAAGTTAGGATCAATGGTTAGGATCACTGGGTTATAACCCCAAGGAATATCCCATTTATAAGTAGGTGAAATAACCCATTTACTGACCATTGATCCTAACTTCCTGGGACATCCAAGTAGGGTTAGATTTGAAGGGAGATTTAAAAAAAGACTTGGACTAAAAACCCAACCAACCATTCAAATGTTCAGGTAATTTTTGTGGAGTCGCTTTCTCTTACCACATCACCACATGTTTCATAGGTGAAGTTTCACCGGTGACTCGGTGAAACTTCATCCTCTGAGATCCCTTTGCTTGCTTCCCCATGAGCATACTATAGCTGATGATGCCATTGGAAAAGGTACCCTCCCCAAGTTTAAGATAGCCGCAGCCCAGGGGACTCTTCTCTTGATGACCGGCTCCAACATCGCCACTGCCCACTCTGAGATCGCAAACTTGCCCATGGTATAGCCAATGGCTAGAGGAACCAAACCAGCCATTGAGGCCTGAAAATCTGATAGAGGAATCTGGGGTCATCATTTCCCAGGATGCCATTGGCAAATGAAGGTTTTTTTTCACAATTACAAACCAAGTTGTTGTACAATTGGGATATCACAATCAAATCTTGTGCGGCAGATGCAAGGCGACGTCAGTAATGAAGGTTTATACGGATTCCCTACTAAAACATATTGTAACCACATGATCTTTACCAGGTTCTTCCTTTGGTGACCCTTTTGGGTGACCTTATTAAGGCTTACTTTAAGTGAACTCCATTTCGGTGATCAAAGGGTCACTTGGAAGAAACTGGAAAAGGAACTTTTATCTAGTCAACTCATCTTGTCTAAGATGTTTGATTGTGTAAACCCATTGGTGAATACATCATAGTCTACTCATGTTGACTATTTTCAGCAAAATATGTAAAACCGTTGCGAAACGATGACTCCGGAAAAGAATCATCTCAATGGCAAATTTTGGGTTGTAGACAAGGGCACCATTTTAAGCGAAAGGAATTTGGTATCTTGCAATTTTGCTTTCACTTCAAGTACCTAAAATTGAAGGTATATATACGCACACCTAAATAAGCAGTATGGATACGGCTTGTGTAAGGGAAGAACCACCCCCTAAAACAGCCTTACATAAGGTACAGTACTGCCATCTTAGCTACCTCAAAGTTTTGGTGATGTTGAGGTAATTTCAACCAGTTGGCAGCTATTAGGTTGGTGGAAGAAAACGACTTTTGACACAAAATCCCTTTACATAAAAGGGTCTCGTGAGATAGGTTCCACGAAGAATCGGACAAAAATAGTGATAATCTGGCTTGGTACAGCTTATTATCTGTCTACTTGGATGTCCCAGGAAGTTAGGATCAATGGATTACTAATTACTAGTTGGTTGTTTCAACCCAATTGAAAAATATTCGTCAAATTGGATCATGTCCCCAGGTAGGGTTGAAAATAAAAATGTTTGAAACCACCACCTAGGCTATTTCACCTACTTATAAATGGGATTTTCCTTCAGGGTAAAAAAAATTCCCAGTGATCCGATGTAACCTTTGATCCGGCCACTTCCGTCGGCATCCAAGGCGGTATGACCAACTCTACCAGGCCCTTGCGGAAAATCCCCCATGTCCAATAGGAAATACATCGACTCATTCATGGTGGGGATTTTCCAGCCAGCAATCCTCATGTTAGTTTGTTTTGTTTTTTTTGGGGGGGGTACCCCCCAACCTTAAGAATCCAAAAAAAACATTCCTTCAAAACGCTAAAAAAATGGACCAAGAGACGACAAGATGAACCGCGGCGCCCGGTACGAACCTGAAAAAAAGTGGAGAGAAATCTCAGGCTGATGAGATCGGTTTTTCTAAGACGGTTGGTCGGTTGGAAAATAAACGGGTGAAAATACATGGGTAAGTGAGGTGAAATAACCCTACTTTATATAGGACTTAAAACTCTATTTATGGTAGGGTTATATTTTCCACTTATTTCGGGATTATTTCAACCCAGTGACCCATTAAAAAAGGAGTTATAACTTTTTTTGGGCGCTCACACTTCTTTTGATCCGGCCGGTTGTATTAACCGTACTGTACAAAGCCAGCATGAAATTTGATCAACAGAGCACGAGGGAATAAAGAATTATGGTGAATCAACAACAACTAGACAATTAGTAGGGGAATTCGAAGAAATAAAAATTAAACTAGAAAAATGTTGCTGAACTGGAGTAAGAGGCACCTGGTTCAAAACCTGATTTGTTTGAAAGCGTTGGGTGAGGATATCTAAATACATATTAAGTAAATCAGAAACAAACAAAGTGGGGTCATAGTGTATATCAAGGGATGTAAGTAAAGGGAACCCATATGAATAATCATTAAGAATCCACCCACAGTGTAAAGGATTATTGGGCCAAACTGAGCCGCAAAGACTATAAAGACGCATAAGAGTGCCGTAGCGGTCTCGAACAAACTGCCATGAAGTACCTTCCCAAAAAATGTGTTTAGTACTCTCAGTGGCATTGTGGCAACAAGGGCAAATTGATGTGGTAACTAATATCTAAATTAGATTTGTAAAGTGGAAGAGAATGATCAACTGCCCCCGTGAGAAAATAACGGATTATTTGTTTCTGTAGGGGTTGACGTAAAGAGAAGAAAAGAGCACGACTGCGAACAATATCAATATTACAATCGGGTCCAGAGCAATCCTCGCGTCGCGAGACAGCTCATCGAAGTAAGAGCTGGCGATCAGAGTTTCGAACACGGTGCTTAAGGTGTTCAAGGGGTTCATCAATTGAAAGTGCAGTGTCGTCGAAGATGAAAATGAAGGGATCTTCAACATGAACTCCCATGAATTTAGCAACCCTAGTAAGCCTATAAAAGGGTCCCCAACGATAAGATTTAGTAATTGTCCAGAGTTGGTTAAGGGAGTCACGTCTGGATGTAGGAAGGGACTGGACAAAAAGGACATATTCAATCATATGACGGTAATTAAGAAAGAGGTCCAGCGAAAGAAGATGACCAGGTGTAACAAGAGAGAACAAGGCTTCCCTGCAAACCCATGTTGCCCTTTGGGGTACAAGAATAGAAGACAAAGCAGACGGAAGGGAACTACATTGAGCAGGGGTGACATCACACGCGAGTGCGTAATGATTAAAACAAGATGAAACAAGAGAAATATAGAGGCGATAGGCGACTTCATAAGGGACAGAAAGTCGTGAGATACGCTTTGCTCGTGTAAGAATGAGGGAATCAGAATGCGTAAGGGAATCAGCATAAGATACCCCGATATCAAGGGGGGGGTTCAAGGAGAAAAGGATAAAAAAGGACGGAAAAACGATCAAAGATACATCCCAGAAAGTGATCCCTTAGTCCAAATTTGACATTTATCAAGATTAAGAACAAGATCAGTGGAAATGAGAACATCATAGGCAGAGGCAAGAGAATCCCAGTTGGAGGCGACAATGGCGAGGTCATCAGCAAAGGCGTAACATGATTTTTTTTGCATCCAGCCGCTTTCAGAAGCTTCAGGAAAATCAGCTTGGTTCAACGAGTCATCTTCATGAACTTATCGATCTGAAGGAACCGGAGCGGCTGTTTCCTCCAAATCTTCTTGGCCTTGCACGGCCAAGTAAATAGCTTTGGCCTCTGGACCAGCCGGCATTCCAGGATCGCATGGTATCTGCCCTGCCCAGGCACCTCCTGTAGGTTTTCAGGAGCCGTTGGAGCTGCCATGTGCCGGAACACAAAACTCAAAATGACGAGAAATGCAAAACGACCCATGTCGCGAAATGAAATGGTAAACTGTAGTTCCGGGGGCCGTCACCAAGTCGTTCCTTAGCTCCCTTCCGAGCACCAGCGGGGTGTCTTTGCCGAATTGACAGACGCAGCGAAAAAATGCCTCCCTTCTTGGATGTCCCAGGAAGATAGTAAAAGGTCAGTAAACGGGTTATGTTTTTTCGCCTACTTATAAATGGTATATTCCTTGGGGGAAACTACTCCAGTGATCCGATCACCTTTGATCCTACCTTCCGTCCCGGGACATCCAAGTTGAACTTCACAGTTGGTTCAAAACCAGAAACAAAAGCCTTCCCTTCTTTCAAAACAGCAAGCCCGTTGATGTGTAGTAACGAATCATTCATGAAACTCTTGAATGCCGGTCATATATGAGTACAACAAAATAACATGGCTGGCTCGAACATCCAAAACGCTGCATGTTCCACTAGTTAAGTTTTTCACCCAGCATTCCCAGTAAACAAAGCACTGCGCGGCAGGGCTTCTAGGTTCAATCTCCATCGTAGGAATTTGGTTTTGGTCGGCGACTTGAATATTAGTCGGAAACTCCCCTTCCTTGGATGTCCCAGGAAGTTAGTAAATGGGGTATATTGGGGGTATAACCCACTTACTAATCTTTACTAACTTCCAACAGGACATCCAAGTAGTGTCGAAATGCACGGACTCACACACCTCATCACCAAAACCTTCGCTTTTTGCTACCAAGAAACCCAGCCAATCCCAGGCGACTGGTCACATATACCGTGTTGCGCTCCAAGGGTAACTGGGCCAAGCATGGCGAAGCTGGAGGAGATTTCAATGACCCTTACCAGGTGGGCACCTACTGGTTATAAATGGACTTCTAAATGGGGTAAATGGTGTTATAACCCTAAGTTATAAGGGTTACAAATCCATTTCTAACTGGTTGGGGCATGTTGGGGCCCACCTTATACACCCCCTGAAAAGTAACGAAATACTTCTTTTGTAGAATTCTGGTTGCATTTTTGTGAAGGGATCCTGCTGTAGTGGTTTTTTGAATTGCAAAAACCCGAATGTAAATGGGCAGATTTTTGGTGATCACCGTAGCCAGGGGGAACACACCACTTACGCTTGGCAGCGGATGTTTACAGGAGCCTCCAGCAAACCAACATATCCCACCGAAAGGGAAAAGGAACATCATCGACTCAAAAGCTCCAAGAGAAATATGTCATCCGACTCCCTGGAGTCCTGTACATCCCAGAAATCTGCGAAGAAGGATCTCTTCCAACAGTCTGACGTGGGTTGGGGCCTTGTTGATCACTCCACGAAAAACCTATACATAATTATAGATACCTAGATTTAATACAAATTCTAAGATATCCAAGATTTGGTTCAGCCCACCTACCATGTGATATTTGGGGGGCGATCAAGGTCGCCAGGGATGATACATTTTCCTACTAGATTAGGAACGATTCAGAACATCACAGGGTAGCCACCACCAGCTGTGTCTGTCAAAATGACGGCGGCCGACATGAGTTTCCATTGGTGTCAATAAGGAACCATTACACTTAGATTTGCTTAAGGTGGCTACAAAATAAAACATATTCCCCAAATTTATTGGCGATTTACCATGTGAGAGAGTAAAAAATAACCAACTAAACAAATCCAGCTGCACCAATATCAACAAAATTGAAACAAAAAATAATGAAACCATCATAGAAATCCAACAATTTCCCATATCCCTCAATGCTGAATAACAACAGTTTCCCCCCCCCACCCCTAAGGATCATTGGACCCTCATCATTATCAGATGCTATTTTGAGGACCTTTGAGGACCCTACCCCCTGCTTCCATTGGAGGGTCCAAGATCCTTAAGGCCCTAAAAAATCATCCCTGGTTGGTGGCTTCAACCCATCTGGAAAATATTAGTGAAATTGGAAATCTTCCCCGAATAGGGGTGAACATAAAAAAGTTTTGAAACCACCACCTAGATCCACTTATAGGTCCTATAGGTCCTGTGTTTTTCTCCGCCACCTGGGCCCTCCCGACTGGCTTCAACGACGGCACGAAGCCGGGTCGGGGTACCTGGTGCCGACGACAACGTTTAAGCGGATGGATGGTTCGATCTGGTGGAGACTCGGATCCTTTAAGGGAAGGGTTCCAACATGGGGGTCATATAAAATATATAACCTAGTTGGTGGTTCCCTTTGAAAAATATTAGTGAAATTGGATCATTTCCCCAAGTATGGTTTACTTTCTACTAGTGATCTATATAGGCTTTTATATAGGTGTTTCCAGAAATAGTGGTACCCCAAAATGGATGGAGAAAAATAGTGGAAAACCCTATTTTTTAATGGATGATTTGGGGGTAAAACCCTACTATTTTCGGGAAACATCCATATAACCCATACCATCCATGCCATGCCCTGGGGATCCTGCCATACCTAAACTGAGAAATGGTTTCATGGAACCTAGATGCCTTACGTTTTGGAGGTGATGAAGGACACCCTAATCATCATCTGACAAAAAAAATGGATCCCTAGGAATGGTATATGTGGAATGGTCGATGTTTTATTGAGAATGTTAGGGACATATACAATACATGGATGCTTTGGGATATCTTTTTAACACCCTCCCAGAATCATGGAAGGGGAAATGGGTCCCTGGAAAATGATTTTTCGTCCCGAAAAAAAAAAAAACAATTGTCCATTTCCATGATTGTTGGAAAAAGAGTAACCATTCAATGAAATATCAAATTCAAACGTATTTACCACGATTTCTGAACACCCTGGTAATCCGAGCCTGACCGTTCTTCAATCTTTCTGTGTAGGGAGAACTATCTCTTTCCTCGTCTTCGCACCGACCTTGTAAACCTAAACATGTAAACCCAAAAAGTTTAAAGTTTAGCCATTGGCCAACCTACCTCCACCACCCCCCGCAGTTGTATCTTCATGCACCTCTTGGATGGCTAACTCAGTACCTAGTCACAAACAGAGGGCGAAGAACATCAGCGCCATTTTTGGAGGAACATGTTGAAGCACCATCAACCCTATTGAAACATGTCATTTTTTAACATCTTAGACCATCTACTACTTAGGGTATAGTCTTACCGCAACTTCGAAACTAAAAGGAAACGGATACCCTTGAAGTCCAACCAGCCAAACAGTTCGTGGTTGGTCTTGAAGGGATGATCCTTGGGTCGCAAGGATGCCTTGATCCTACCTTTTGGAACAAGCCGTTTGGTCCAAATGGACTTCCTAGGCATAGGCAATACCTTCGCCAAAAAAAAGGCCACCACCTCAACACATGCGTTAACAATTCAAACGCAATGCATCAATGACATGGATATACTTTGGGTGTGGCAAACCTATGCAAACCTTCAGTTGCAAATGCGATTGGGATGGAGCCACACCCAAGATATACACCCACGAAGTTTAACATGGACCCTGAAAAGTAAGCATCTTAAAAGGAAAGTAACCTTTCAACCATCATTTAGGCCTTAGCCACTTTTTTTAATTTGCTCGTCAGACGTGCGGAACATAGTCATTCCATCGCATCCCTAACAACCCAGGCAATGTTCGTCACAACATGCACCACGCAACCATTGCAAAGGTAATAGATACCGGAAAAAACATATATCTAATTGTTGGTTTCAACCCATTTTTGACCCATATGCTCAACTTTCTCAGTCATTAGCCCCAACACTTTCCACTAAGATGTGCTTTTTTAATCGAAACCTGGGGGTGGCTCCATCCCTTCCCATTGTGGTAGACATCGATTTTCGTCCCAAAAAAAAACATCGAATCATTCAGATGCTAAGTTTGGTGAATCGAACTAGCTTGAAATGAAAGAATAACAGCAAAAACTGGATATCGATCCCTTAAAAGCAAAAACCATGTTTCAACAAATTTGGAAGATCTCCTATCCGGTTGGTGGTCTCAATCATAGTTGACTAAATATGTGCAAGTCAAATTGGATCATTTCCTCACATGTTGCGGAAAAAATACCAAAAAGTGCTTTGAAAGCATCTCACCACAAAATGGGCCACTCATAAGCCAAGAAGCTAGTGTCATCCTCTGCTTTGCAGGAAGATGTTTCACCTTTGCGCCTGAATAGAAAAAACTTGGCTCGTCTGGTGGAAGTCAGGAGGGGTGGTCTATAGGTGGTCAAAATGGGAAGGTCGGAAGAACAACAATGCACATGATGTATGCATGATATGTGAAGTTGATTTAAAACAGCAAAAAACCAAAGGTTCCATGGGACTTTAGCATTGTTTGATGAACTTCTGAAGGAAATATACCGTACATGGATCCTATGGGAACAGGATCCTGCAACAAAAATATATGGATCTACCCCCCACCCAGGATGTCAGTGAAAAGTGAAGGGATAGGTTGGCCAGGCGTTGTTTTTGTTCTTTTGGAAATCTTGCACCCAAAAGGATGTGGCAAGAAGCTACCATACATCTAAAATCTCTATTGTTAAACGCAATACATTTACCATACATCTACCATTTGGCGTGGCCCGTTGCAAAGGGGAAATCCCAAGTCCAAAAATCCCTCATTGCCCTGCAAGGCACAGACCATTAAATATGCAATAGTCCCTAAGAATCCAGAATCCAGATATGTCCTAAGAATTCGGGATTTCCACTAAAAACCTATAGTGAGGATGGGATGTTTCGACCATCAATCCTACTCCAAGGAGGGATCTGGATTCTTAGGGATTGTTGATTACAAATCCTTAGTAGAATTCTGGTCTTTTCAAAAAAAACATTATTCTTCTAAGGCCTTTAAACTCCCACAAGATGGACCCCTACGATCGTTATAAATGGACCCTATAACCCCTATCCAAATGGCCTATATAAGAAATGGGTATGTAACCTTGATTTTGAGCACGTAGGGGCCCATCTTGGCATGGATTTATCTTAGGCAATTTGCTTGTTTATGGTTGTGAGTTGCCATGGTAAAATCCACTTAAGAAATAATCACCTGGAAAAACACATCCAGGTTTTTTTTAATCCCCCCCAAAAATCTAGCCAAATTACTCTTAAATATATAAATACAAAAAATTCCAAAACCTGAATTCTTTCGGACATTGTAGGGTTTGGATTCCCCTGATCTTTAAACCATTTGAGGGGTGGAACCAACCTGCTTTTGCTTCCTGCCATTGCCCTTTCCAACACCTTCGGACCTTCGGCTGCGTGGAGCATGACTCGGTAACAGCATGACGGCTTGCGGTGACATTCGTTCACCGGTAAATGGTTGCCTGCACTTGGGGGATCATCCTTACAACTTGTAATGGGTATACAAATCCCTACTGTTGATGGAAGATATCCGGCTAACAATTGGAGGTATAAAAACCTGTGGTGAATAATCTGATAAACTAGCTATCAACCTGTAAATAGATGATGGTCATTCATTTCAAGTGATCCAACCAAAACTTAATTTCAAGAATTGCTTCCTGGTTTTTCGTGCATTTGAGAAAAAAACACATGTTGAGATTGGATCCCATGGAGAATGCTCATTCATCCTAAACTTGGGCGGATGTCTTGTTCATCTACCGGAAAACTCATTGAAAAAAGTTGCCACCACTCGGCAAAACTGCTCTGTCTCAAAGGCTAGAGGTTGGGCACTTTAAGTTTGAGATACGTTTATGTAAAACCCCCACTAGACAGGGTAAAAGGGACGATACCAAACTTTGGCCACATCTTGTTGTCTGTGACTTTCAACAAAAAACATTCCTTGAGCCGAGGCAAAGTAGGTTGAGATCAATGTTCCCCATGTCGATCTCTATGCCATGCAAGAGCATAACTTCCGATTCTTGTTGGTGAAGGATTCTTTTTTAATTGGCAGCAAGGGAATCCTAAACTCGAAATGTTCACGCATTTTGGAGGGGATTCCCTGATACTTTCAGGGGGGTAGGCAGGGATGTACCCCGATCCCAACGTGCCCGTACGGGAAATCCCGTTTCAAGAAGCCGTATAGAGTTGGTATTTATGGGTGAAAAAATCCCCAAGAATCCCTTACAGAGAACACAACAAATACCATGAGTACCAGGTACATTGTCAGGGGTACATTCAAGTGTCCCTTGATACTAAACCACCTGATTACCCCATGTGGCCAATAAATCAATCAAATTCAAACTTCAGACCTTCACATTTTTCATGGTTGCATCGTGGAGTTTGCTTACATGCACAGATAATGTTTCACAAGAAAAACGTTGATGTTCTCTAAGTAATTACAGCAATACTAGTTGGGAAATAAAAATTAATCAAGTGAGTGAAATATTCATAACACTACAAATTAATATGTTCAGACCCTTCAGTGAGGCTTTGAAAGGGAGAGAGTCGTTCCAAATTCTTGAAAAATGCGCAAACTTTAGGTATGAACTGACATCTCTTAGGTCATTCTGCAAGCAGTTGGCCCCTTCTCCCATTTTGAGACTAGTATGGCGCAGAATAATTTTCTCCATCATCATCTTGAATCATAAACGCTGCGACCCAAGGTAAGTCAGGCTTTAACTTGTAGTGATACTTTTGATGGTTCAGACCTCCGGCGAGAAAACCAGTTGAGGGACAGGTAGTTTACCCCCAGTATTTACAAGGTAAGAACATTGGACTTCTTCCATCAACAGAAGGGGTTTTTTGTTACACAAGCACCTCGGGAACCATTGAAAAATAATCCCTGAAAACCTTGGCAAAAACTTAGGTCAAAAAAAACACAGACAAAAAAAACTAACCGATTCTAGTGGATCACATAAAAAAAAAACTATCCCAAACCTAAACCCTCAAAAGATCCGAAGGTTTTTTCAGGAAATACCATACCAGACTTGCAATCCTTAGCAACCCACCCAAAATCGTGACTACGAAAATCTTGGTGTTGACCAAAATCCACCGGAGAAAACAGATTAAACTTTCAGGCGTAAAAAATCCATCTCTCCTTTTTGTTGCTGCAACCGGTTGGGTTTCGCGACGGTTGAACCCCTCTGAATTTTGTACCAAAACCCCATGCCGTGGCATCAGAGGACAGCACAAAGGAATCACAATCCGGATTTTGAAGATGTTTTGAAGATGAAATTTTTGGGGATGAATTTTGAGTTCAAGAAAACCGTCACTATTTTGTTTAGCATAAAAATTCAAAAACAACTCATATGTATATGGTCTTTAGAGAAAGACTGCCTCCTCCAAAATTAATATGCACTCATAGAATCACATTCCGGGAAAATTTCATGTGAGCTCTATATCTACAATAGTAGCTACGTATACCGGCTATACCGTCATCCCCATCTCATCCCCACGAGATTCCTTTCAAAAGCTGCCTTGCCAACTGGCATCTATCAGCTTTGGTGTCTCAGAGGCAACCGTCAAAACGCGAAATTCCAGACTTCCTGAACCTTGACGGCGTTCTTGTGATTCTGAACCTTCGAATGATGTAAGGCCAGCCATGGGACTGGCATGTATATTTATATAAATATATATATGTATATACCATGAGACTCCAAAACCATACCATGAAAAACAAAGGTTTAACCAGGTTATTTACCATAAAAACCTCTAAAAATGTAGGTTTTGGGGGCCCATGGTGTCTATATACCTATACATGAATGGTTGATTTTTGTGTTAAATGTAGATGAATATACCACACATGGATCCTATGGGAAAACAGCAGGGTGTCGTAGAATTATTTCAATGCTTCCTGTAAAAAAGCGTAGATAACAAGTACCCATAGATAACAACTACCCAATTGAATATTGAAATGTGTTCAAAAAAAATAAATATATTTATATAAATATAGAGAGAGAGAGAGCAAAGTTATATATACTGTAAACCCTGAACACGATGAACTACAATAGATCTGCCTGAATTATCATAGTTCACCAACCTAAGATTTCCCTGAAATAAGGGGATTTCCCTTCCTTAGCTACCTTTTTGTGGTGAGGTCCTGTGAGGTCGCTGTAATGACCAAATAGATACACCCCGGAAAACTAACATGTCCCCTAAAAAGGGACTATTTCAATAGGAAATACATCTTCCAACCATCATTTTTCAGGGGATATGTTAGTTTTCAGGGGGTACACAGAAACTATTTATATGAAATCTTCATTGAATACACTATTTCAGCCAAGGTTGGAATTGGTGTCCCCCGAAGGAATCACCACCAAAAAGGCCGGGGTGGATGAAGGCATATCCATCATGTTAAGCCAAGCCCCTTCTAGGGTGATGTTTCCCAAAAGAAGCATCATGAACCAGAAAAAAACTCTGCAGCTTCTTAGGTTATATACCGATTTTTAACAGCCCATGTCTAAGAGTTATAACTTTTAACTCCATTCAAGAAACTAGTAGGGAATCCATCTTGTATGTCTACCTACGGTCTGCCAAGATAATATAGATTCCAAAATTCGTGGAAATCATCCTCGCACAACGCGCCGCCGGTCCAGTGCAATTTCAGCCATTCGGAATAGGTTGTTTCAGCCACCGGACCACCGACCAGTTTGACCAGTCTGGGGGTGCATGTTTGGAAGTATGCATCAATCAACAACATGGATGCCAAAAGATATATCCCAACCAACAAATCCTGCCAACTAAAGTCTGGATTGGATTCTTAAACAAAGAAGTGTATACAAAACATATATTTCTAAAAAATAATATGGATTACATATGTGCCACCCCAGAAAAAATATCCCATAAATATAAATATATATATATATAACAAGATAAAATCTATAATAAATGTTTAATAAGTCAATTCTATTCCCCCAGCCACCTCTGGTCCTCTGGTCAGTGGTGACGGTTTTTTCCCCTCCCGCTGTTGCATCCATTGGCGGGTTCAAAGCTTCCCGCAGCGAGAGGGGCAACCGGCAACCCGAGGCACGTGTAAGGTTTGGAATGGTGTGAGTCGTCAATCCGAGAGTCATTCCCATACCATCCATGTATATGGTATATTTACCTACATTTACTTGATTTTTATGGCAAAATGTAGGGAAATATACCATACATGGATCCTATGAAATTTGTACCCCTTGCAAGTCTGAGTCAACCATAAAGAAAAAGGGGTTTTCACCAAAGAAAAATGGTAGTTGGAAGACTACTTTCCTATTGGGAAGGTAAGGTTGTAGGGGCTATGTGAAAACTTTGGGGGGGGTAGTACTATAATCTTTTGGGAAGATGCTACCCAAAAATCTTCTTCAGGTAACAAATCACCAAGCTGTTGTTTTTTTGCAGGAAAACATGGAGGTCTGAAACAGCACACCTACGACATGAGCAATATGTTAGACAGGCTGATTTCGGAATCCGTTACCCCCCAATTCACAGCCGTCACAGATGGAAGCAGAGTCAAAAGAACCATTTGTCAAATACCAGAATAACAGAATAAGGTAGCTGAAACAGTGACTATTGTTGGTGGTTTCGACCCAATTCAAAAATATGAGTCAAATTGGATCATCTCCCCAGGTAGGGATGAAAAGAAACAACATTTGAGTTGCCACCACCCACATGAACACGTTTCTCATCATATCTTCCTCAACAAAAACACCGTTGGCATCGAGAGATTTTTTCGTATCCACACCATCCCGGATTCGAAGGTGCCAACAGGAGGTGGTTTCAATTACTCACTTCAAACGTATTCCGATTTTCTGAAGTAAGTATTTCCCTAGGATTCCAACCACCATTGAAACAATGGGTGTTAATATAACCACCATTGCTTACCTAAGGGTTTTAATCATCGAAATTGGGTCAACCATTATTTTTATGGTGGTGGAAGCCCAGGGATTTCTCAAGGTTTCAAGAATACCCTCCTGGGAACTAACATATCCCCTGAAAAGTCCATTTTGAAGATGATTTCCTTTCCCGCAGGTGGGATATATTAATTTCCTGGAGGGTAAAACACTTCATGAAGTGGATTCTTTTCCCTAAATATCAGCGATGTTTTTGTCTAGTGACAAAAAATAATGCCTGGAAAGTCCAAGCAAAAATTAAAATGGTATGGGACTTAAATCAAAAAAATGTCCAGCTAGCAGCTATACTTTAGGAGTTCCTTGAAGTGTGATCGTTGAAGCTTCGTTTCCCGGAAGAAATTGGGCACCTTGTGATCTGTTTGGTACTCAGAATTGACGACGTGTTGGGGGATGAGCCTTTACTTAACCACCCAACCGTTTCGGACCATGATCATAGAAGTCTACAACTTAACTTTTCCTCCTAACTATGAAATCCACAAAAGTTTAGTCAAATTAGCCATGGGCTGAGTAAGTAAAATAAACCTGATTCTCTGAAAGGGAGCTAGGTGGAGTGCTGAAGCAACGTAAGTGCCAACCACAACAACAACAACAACAACAACAACAACAAGAACAACCACAACGATTGTTACGTAAAGAAGCACACATTTTTCACAAAATCTTACCTGCTGAGTTCACCCCAAAATCCCAGCAAAATTCATCATATCTGCATTTCCACAAACAAAAAAAAAGCACATTGAAACCACTAGCGTTCAAAGAGTTGAACCAATCAAAAACTACCACCAGCAGAATCAGCCGAGAAGCGGTTGGTGGGGTTGGTGTTTCTCACCAAGCTCTGGCATTTTGGTAGCATCTATTTTTTTGGGTCTGTTTCAGCCGTGCTACCTACAGAATTCACCATGTACAGTGGGTTTTCAACTCGTTTTTGAACAAAATAGTTAAAATAGTAGTCAAATTGCATTAGATAAACCCCCAAATACACCCCGGAAGATTAACATGGAACCTACTAATCAACCATTTAGAAAGGAAAATGATCTTCCAAACCAACATGATTATGTTCCATGGTAATCTTCCAGGGTGTAGGGAGAACAAATATCTAAACACATTAAAAAAAATCTTTCAAATTAAATTAGCTAACTCTACTTCTGAATGAAGCGGTCAAATATAGACTTTTCATCATGCGATAGAAATGAATAAGCCACCTACCTACTGTAAACCAGGGTTCACTTAGTAGCTATGGCCATGATATAGGATTTTTCTGAACCCCACCATCACCCCGTCACCCCAATTTCATAGTGCTTCAGGTACAAGGGGTCAAAGTTAAAGTGTGAACTGAAATGATTGAAACCTAACAGTTCGCCCCTGAAAATAACCCATTAACCAAAAGGAAAGGATCATCTTCCAACCCAAGTGGCCATCCAATTTTACATGGTGTTTAGACGTTCGTTTTTCGGTTTTTTCGGGTATTTTTTGTGAAAAACACTCACTGCTTCATGGCATTTTTACCGTATGTGTTTTCATCATTTTCACTGAAATCAGACCCAACTGTCAACGGAAAACCTCAAAAGAAATCATCAAACATTCCCAGCACAGAAGCAAACTGTTGTGCTGAAATTGTCATTGGTCTCGTCGTCTTGGATATTTATTTTTTGGTAACACTTTCTAGTTGATGGCTGAACCAACCCATGTAAAAAATATTCGTCAAATTGGACCGTCTGTCCAGGTAGGGGGTAAAAATAAAAAATGATTGAAACCACCACCTAGCTTTAACCCCTTAAAGGGATTTGTTAAACATGAGGTTCTTGGTTTTTCGAATTCATTCCCCAAAAAAATTGTAAGTTGGTGGTTTGGGATTCGAATCGGGGTGCCTTAAGTAAATTTCCTGTCATAAGGGGATTTTTAAGGAATCCAAACCACTAGGCCCCCAAAACACCAATTATTCATTAGCTGACCTACAGATGTGGAAAAAAACACTAAAAAACACACACGACCACAGCGACAAAAACGACATCTGACAGAGTGGCTTAAAACACATCTCTTCTGAAGAATATGTTTTTTGGACGACCCTACTTGAAGGATCATCCCAAGACTTGTACTTGGTTAGGGCCACCCACATTTTTACGCCATGGAAAGGCCATTATGACATCTTTAGCAGGGATCTCCATGAAGCTTTAGTTCCCACCAATAGGCAAATGCCTCAAATGAAGATTACGAAGGATTCATTTCCCACCCCCTCCTTTGATTAGGCAGCTGCAACATTTGTTTGGGGAAATGCCAATGCAAAACCACCAGACATTGTCTAGTTCGTGGTTTCCCCATTTGAAATTTAAATATTAACACATTGGATCATCTCCCCAGGTGGGGGTGAAAATAAAAATGTTTTAAACCACCACCTAGCTGTTTAACAAACATTGACAAACTCCATGCGAACCGGTTTCAATCTTCACATCCTTTTTGGATATTTGAGCAATGATAAAAGGGCCCCTGGTTGATTATAGATTTTTAGTGTTTTTTTTTTGGGGGGGGGGGTCCTATCCTTTGTTATACGCTTCGCTTATATCCCATTATAGGAATATTGAGCAGCTATAGTATCATGGGAAAGCAACAAGGGTTCGAATGTCGTAGCTCATTTACCTCACTCATCTTCATCAAAAAAAATCCACCATTCCTCGGACGACGAAACAAGCCCCTTGAGACTCGCTTGCGACCAAATTTGGTTTCGGATTACGTCACTGTTTTATCTGCTTTTCTTTGGGGGATTTTCGGCCCAACGATGGGAAATGCTCGAAACTTTGGATGACGAGACGGATATCCCGAGCGTTGGCCGAAGGCGTTGAGTCTGGGTGAATTTTCAATTCCACGACATGGACTGCTTCCCTTCAACCTAAACACTCTGGCAAACTAACATAGCAATGGATAATGGACGCTTTGAAGATGTATTTCCATTTAAAAATAATGGGGACATTCCAGCCAGCCATCTTAGTTTACCAGAGGGTAACTCTGCAAAAAAAAGTGACTTGTTTTAATGACCACGTTCTTGAGGGTGATTTCTTTCAAAAAATGTGGGCTCAATAATTTCACAAAGGTTTGATTTTTTGGTACTTGGCGGATCATCCCTGTTGGTAAGTGCCATGAGCCCCCAAAACCATGAAAGTAAAGGCTTGGGCAACCTAAAAAATAGGTTATTTACCATATAACCTCTAAAAATGTTGGTTTTGGGGGCCCATGGTGGTTAATATTGGTGAATAACCATCATGGTTGATAAGTAAGGATCGGGTTGTGAGACCCTTTCCAAATGGCGTGTCCATAGCTGAAAAGACGCGGGTTACTAACCACGTACTAACCGGGATGGTCCTCCAAGTAGGTTACCCTCCCTGAAACTAACATAGCACCTGAAAATAGGCCATCCCAAAAGGAAATTCCTATGTTAGTTTCATGGAGGGTAACATGGCAATTCTGAGAGATTCTTTTTGGGGGATGGTGAAGTCATGATAAGTTGCAACCTGAAAATCAATCGAAAGGTTGGATGAAATCATTTTGATCACGGAATATGGCTGAATCACCCAAAGTGAACATATTTTATATACTTGGTGATTTCAACCCGTTTGAAATATTAGATAAAGTTAAATTGGAACACTTCCCCAAATAGGGATGAGCATTTAAAAATTATTTGAAACCACCACCTACTATTTTTTGTTTGCTCCAAACACCTCAACTGATACTGTAGTTGTTCTGCCAAAATTCTGCAATATCTCCACACCAGTGACATATTCAACATACAGTAACTATGAGACCCCAAAACCACGCAAAACAAAGGTTTGGGCCATCCAAAACCCAGGTTATTTACCATAAAAACCGTCTAAACATGTAGGTATTGGGGGCCCATGTAATATAGGTCAGTTTTGGTGGTTTCCCTACAAACGCAACCAGGAGCGAATCGATTCGTGTGTCAAATTGTGTTCGTCGTCAACCCTGGTTGATTCACACCAGATCTCATTGGAATTCATTTTTTGGCGTGTCGGCGTTTTGCGCCGGCTTTTTCTGATTCAACTGCATCAAGTTCAGTTGAGCAGTAGCAACAAAACTAGGCAAAACTTAGGTCCCATGCTAAAAGGTTAAACTTTTAGAGAGTGAAACATCTCAAAAAAAAACCAATCAACTCACAGGGGCTCAACGTATAAGAGACTAGCAAAGATCGGCGCCAAGAAAAAGGACTGGTGACATTCCATGAAATCCTGGTTGGTAAAGGTTCTGGGGATCCTTAATTTCACAGCATCGCACCATCCTGGGGTTCCAAGCTTTCACACCTTTCATTTTGGGCACGGTTCTGGGAACTCAATGAAAAAACTTTAGAGATCTCATGCAGGATTATTAGGGAAAATTAAGGAAACTATGTTTCTTTACGCCTTTATGATCCCAAACGAATATGAAGTAAGCTTCAAAAGGGGCCTCTATTGAAAAGGACGGTTTTTAGAACAATCCACTTCAAGAAACTGGTATAATCTGGAATAAACTGGGAAATTTAGCAATCATCCCTTCTTAAAAAGCCTGTTTTTAATGACTCTTTGGGTAGAATGCTATTCCTCGAATTCCTCTTCTTCATACGACGGTCGAACAGTTCACAGTTCGCCACTAAACAATACGATAAACATAGGGCCGATCGATTCCCAAAAGGAAGTTTCGTCTTCCAAGTAGCAATTTTCAGGGCGTTTGGTTGTTAGTAATTTCAGGGAGGGTATCCAAAAATGAAACATCTTACATAAAGATTCCCAAGGGTATCAGGTGGATTTTGTTCTTCACGGTTTTTGCGTAAACTTGATGCAAGTTTCCACTTTAAAGATCAAAAAACAACGCTATTCAAGATTGGTGCAGCGTCTTCAAAAAACATGGATCCAGGTGTTGTTGAAGTGTCGATGCGGAGTTTTCTCGAAGTGTCGTCTCATTGGCGAAAATTCGGACGTCCTGTGGAAACCTTTTACTGGTTGGTGGTTTCAACCCATCTGAAAAATATTAGTCAAATTGGATCATTTCCCCAAGTAGAGGTAAGAATAAAAAATATTTGAAACCACCAGTTAGTTTAGGGATCCATGGAAGGATTGAGATTTTGTTGTTTTAATGGTACATGAGGTAAGCCCTGAACCCCTCATGGTTAACGTCGATCGGGATCAATTCGATAAGAAAAAGCTTCGTAAAAACCATCCCATTCCACCTAGGCTTATCCTTGGTCTTTTGTAGGCGGATTCCGGGGATTTCCCTGTTTCACGGATCCTATCCCTTTAGGATCCATGAAAACGAGTATGGTATATTTACCGAAAAAATTACCATACAAATCAACGAATTGTATGCAAATGTGCCATATATGGATCCTATGGGTATTGAAAAAACCTAGTGCACCAAGGGCAGTCATGTTCCATCCAAACAACCACTTGGAGGATGGGCTCCAAAGACGGCCAGTTCTATATCTATGAAGGCCATGGATATATAGGCCATGGATGGAAGGGGTCCCACAACCCAATCCTTAGGGGACGAAAATTAACCATGGGCCAATTAAGCACTTACATCACTTACAAGTCATGGGATGATTGATGATCCTCCAAGCAGCGTCCTTCTTTTTCGACTGCTCAGCTTGTACTGACGATACCCAGTTGAAAAAAGCTGAACCATGTCAATATTTTTCATCTAATCTCCCTAAGCATGATCTCCGAAAAAAAGGCCGGCTATTTCCTGGCAAAGGTGGCTTTGAGGGGATGCCCGCTTAGATTCCCAACACATAACTGGCTACTACTTGGAGGATCATCCCATGATCTCGTAAGTGGTTAATTGGCCCATGGTGATCGTTTTCGTCCCTCAAGTAGGGTAAGTTAAGCCCCTTCCCAAATGGCCAAACTCCATGGCTTATAAATGGGGATGATCCAAACTAGTTACAAGTCCTGGGATGATCCTCCAAGTATGACCTCACCGACTCATGAGTCATTAACCACTTGCATCAACCCATCTCACAACAACTCCTGAGACCCGGCTTTTACAGCTGCAGATTGACGTACGAAGCCTTTTGGTAGACATGTGCATCGCAGCACACGCTTCTCTCACGGGAACGTTTCAAGTTGCTAGCGACTAAGTTTCGTACAAAAGCTGCCGTCCTGTGCGGTAGAGTCAAATGGAAAAAAGTTGGTAACACTTCCTGGCATATGCAGGGTTTTAATGTATCTGCTTCATGGAAAAAATGGAAAGTTGAAGTTATCATACTAGATTTTAGTGGCCGTGGTGTGATCATTCCATTTGAGGAGTGGCCATTTCTGAGGAATCAAACTATCGAGGATTTTGAGTGACACACGCACATACACCTCGCTGTCCAGGTATTGGAAAAATATGCCCAAGTCAAATTGGGAATCCTTTTCCCAAAGAAAGGTTTACCACTTGAAGTTGTTGCAACCATTTAAGAAACATGGATCCTTTTGGATGATGATAAACCTTGACTTGAAAAATGGTGGTTCGTAACCAACCTATTACAAATGGTGGCTGGACTTTCAGGGTTTAGCATGTCAATTGTTACACCTAGCTTCCCCCCAAAAAAATGGCACCTTTCCCTGAAATTAACAGCAAACCGTCCTGAAAATAGGCCTTTTGACCCCAAAAAGGAAGCCTGGATCGTCTCCCAAGCACCATTTTTCA
The DNA here is from genome assembly GCA_000507305.1 of Breviolum minutum Mf 1.05b.01. Lineage (NCBI taxonomy): Eukaryota > Dinophyceae > Suessiales > Symbiodiniaceae > Breviolum > Breviolum minutum. The sequence goes on along the minus strand of DF239071.1, from coordinate 157,532 downwards.
GGGGCTACGTTAGTTCCAGCGAGTCTAAGCCGAAGGTAGGGGTCAAAATGATTCATGAATCAATACTTGATGGCCACACAGGACGGGCCCTGAAAGATGGTCGCGATTCCGCATTCCGCGACCCGGCGCGCATGGCTTGAAGTGCTTGCTTTTCAAGCACCAGCTCAACGCGTGAGACTTTGAATGAACAGTCTCACACCTCACTGACGGTCACAGCCGTTTTTGGAGAGAAAGGAGCATCTGATGATCTGATGAATCATTCTTATGGCAGAGGCTGATGCCGCATCAAAGCTTAATAAAGCCTGAAGGAAAAGTGGGTGTTCATAATCATCTGTTAGACTCTTTTGTTTGGTGGGGGTAATGTGTGATGGGAGGCAGCGAGGATTCCTATAAAATTCAGAGACTTTGTAACATAGACAGTAGAACTCAAGTAAATGACGCAACTCAGTTTGAAGTTAGCATCATTTAGCCAATGGTAACTGGTGGTTTGCCGGTTGGTGGAGGAATCTCTTGAGTAGAAATCCATTTTCAAAAGGGAGTCCTAAATTCCTAAATACTTAGATTTTCTGAAGGTGGTTGGACAAAAATATTTTCCAAATAGTGCTTTAAAGGTGATTTATCATGGTAGGATCCGTTATCAAAAACACCACCTAAACGAACCCGACCACCAATTACAGCAATTACACAGCCTGAAATCCAACTAATTAATAGACAAACATAGACATCTCCCTAAAAGTCGTCATACCATCATTGTAAAAATGCAAGGCTTCATTTTTGGATGAGGAACAAATTGCCCCCCCCCCCCCCATGCATTGAAACATGTTGAAACTAGGAAAAAAACCGACCTATAGAAAAAAATGACGGTGCTCAGGTGGCACAGTTTTCAGTGTTCCGTTGTTCTTGGCTTGTACCGTTCCCTTCACGTTTTTTTTGTCAACAAAAAAAATTGAGGGACCTCTGAACCATGGATACTAAAGATTTGTTGAAACAAAGTGTTTTCTACAAAAATCATATAGCCCTTTTTGATTTACTTTCAAGAAACAATTTAATAGAATATCGGATCTTCATTCATCTGTAGACATATATGTATGTTATGTTCCTTCACGAATCGCATCTCGATTTTGACTCGGAGAGAAACAAGCAACTGTACCTGGGTACACCCTAGGTCTAGTCATCAACGGCTTAGTACAGCGAGGCAAATTACTTCAAACTTCACGACACAAATCACCCTTGACTTTGGCAACCTCCCGGGGTTTCAAGGGCAGCGCCGTTTTCGTCACAACGTGGAGCCATGGTTTGCGAGTTGCATTTGATACGTCTTTTCGGGCTTTTTCCTGTGGGTTTCATCACATCTTGTTTTAGAGGTCGCAGTTCGCAAGAAAAACGGTGGAAATATGCAAGCTTGAAACAACAACAAAACAAAATATATACATATAATATATAATAATATATATATATATGTATACATACCTGGAACTTGTTTGTCCTCTTTTTTGGGGATTCAACGCTCCAAAAGAAGACCTTTTACAATCGAAACAAGGGTTATTTGGGTCCAGATCCATCAAAGTCAAGCAAAAAACTGATATCCTTTACATGGTGGACGTTCAAAGTTCACATGTTAGATTGAAAGGAAAGTAGACTCGAGAACCAAAATAAGGAAAACATACCCAAGCACTCAATGTATGGCATATTTACCTACATTTGGGCCATTTTTTTATGGTAAATGTAGGTAAGTAAATATACCATACATTGAGTCTCTGGGACATTTTGTGTGGAAGAAATCTGACAAACTCACCAGCTGAGGTTGGTAGCTTATCCGATCCCACTATTTACTTTGGGTTTTTGACATCCCAGGTGGTTGGCCTTGGGATTTCTGAACCATCAACAGTACTAGGATGTCCCAGGAAGTTCGTAAAAGGTTAGTAAGTGGGTTATAATCCCAATATACCCCATTTATAATTAGGTTATAACCCATTTACTAACCGTTTACTAACTTCTTGGGACATCCTAGTATTTTCAAGGGGCCCCTCATTTCAACAACTCAACAACACACCACACATACAGTAGCTGGTGCTTTCAACCCATCTAGAAGAATATACCTTGCAAGTCAACCACCATGAAAAAAAACGATGGTTCCCTTTGGATGCTGACAAAAACCCTTACTCACAAAATATCACAAAATACTGAAACTGATCATAAACCAACGAATATATGAAAAACATGCTGGCGGAGGACTTCCAGGGTGTTTTCTTAAACAGTTGTCATTCATTGTAAAAATATAACTATCATTTCCCAGGAAGTCCAGGTCGACCAAACGGCTTGCCCATTGGTAGTAAGTAGGGAATCCTTGCGACCCATGGATCAACCTAAAAACCAGCCACGAATTGTTTGGTCGGCTGGACTTCCAGGGTTTTGTTCTAGTTGGTGGTTTCAACCCATTTGAAAAATATCAGTCAAATGGGAATCTTCCCCAAGGTTCGGGGTCACAAAAAAGAATATTTGAGTTGCACCACCCAGTGTTTAAAAAAATGCAACTTCAAGCTTGTTTTTGTTTGTCGCCGGCCCAAAGGCCGGCGTTTCGAGTCAGGCCCGTCTTTTTAACCAACCGAAAAACAAAACAAATGAATGCAACTCCACAAGTCCAGTCCTCCCAGAGATTTCTATTCGTTCGAATAACGGCAGTCGTTTCGGAAGAATCGCAAGGGTTGGCAACTATAGAAAAAACATGACGTTTTGCTGATATGTGACCGTAAAATCAAAGGTTTGACAAAAACCATCCATGGGAAAAACCAAGGCATTTCAAGCAAAAACATTGGTACAAACAAAAATGCCAAGGGTCATGATATATACATAACAATGAACATTCAATCATATACGTATATATATATATATGCTCCCTTGGGCAAACTTAAGGATTTCCTTCTGCGAAATTGCTCGCATTGCAGCGATCTAATCTGACAAACGTGTGAGGCAAGGCACACCTCGGAAGATCTTCTTCGGCACAGCTTTTTTTTCGATGGAAAAAATGTCGGTGCTCTCTTACCTAACAGGGGTCATTATAGATTACCATCCCAACCCAAAGGCAATATAGGAATGAAGGACATCCCTCAAAAAATCTCCATATATTTGCATTTGTTTGTGATAGCTCCCAAAATGGGGCCCAGTCAAAAAACATCCCTGACCGATTCATGGTGTTCGTTTGGATCTTCATGGTATAAAGGAACATGAGTTGAGGGGCAACAGCCCCTAAACCCCAAAATGGATTCAACTTAGTTTCCTGAGGCTTATACCCCGCCCTGAAAACCAACGAATTTCCCCCTGAAAATTGATGGTTGGAAGAGGAATTCCAGGAATGTCTTTTTGGGACCCGGGGAGTGCATATTTCCAATTGAAAATCTGGAGGTTGCTCCTGGGGGACACTCTGACCAGCAGAGATTGAAGGGCGTCTGGAACAAATTCTAGTCCATTGGACCCATGGGACTGGTAACCTTTACCTATACCGGTCCCAAATCAACTATATAAACGTAGGTGAATATACCATATACATGGATCCTATGGGTAGAGGATTAAAATTTGAGTTGTTAGTTTAAACACCCAAGCCAAAACATCAGTCCTGTGATGTCATGAAATAAGTGAGCTGTTAAAAAAAACAAATTTGAAATTAACTAAAAGAAAACATTTGACGAAAAGTCACTTTTACTACTCCTTATTTTCTGGGGGGTGGGGTGGGTGGCATTGGAGGGGGGGAAGCCCTTAGATTCCCGTAAGGTGAAGTTGAAAAAATATTCGGCACGGTGATTTTCTCCAAGGGCGGAATGAACAACTTGACCCTGGGATAATGGGCTTCTGGGAGTGAAAAAAAATCAACAAAAAATGTCATCCGGTCCTAGGGTGTCCGTGGAAGTGATCGCAACTAGTGAGGAAGTTGATATGAAACCTACTCATGGGACGTATCCAAGCTACTTAATCTACTTATCTGGCTGGCCCGTGGTAGGGAATGAGGGAATGAATCCCCATAATATCCATGTATAGCTTCATTCCCTCATTCTCTACTAAGGGCCACCCAGTTAAATAGGGTTCCTGTTCTGGGGATGGGATGTTTCGACCCTCAATCCTACGAAAATCGGGAAGGGTCTGGATTCTTATAGGGATATGTAACATGTATGTGCCGCATAGTTTTTGACCAACTAGTATACCAAGATACTGTACCCTCATAGGTTAAAAATGCCATGTAATCAGCGGACATTCGCGAACTAAGGCAAACTATTTTGACGGTTCACCTTGACAAATATTCTACCGCCAAGACACTGCGCGCCACTACTCATACCACCTGACATCAACAATGGTTGAAGCTATCCCCCCCCCAACAAAAATCTTTATATTACACCCCCGACAAGTAGCATGTCCCCTAAAAAGGGACTTTCAAAAATATTCCAACTATTGATTTTCAGAGGACATGCTAGTTTTCCTTGGGAATATACCCCTGAAAGTACGGCTGGAACCCAAAGTCATGAAGGCGTGGTTCAGATGATATTCCTTTTCATTTCGGGGTGATTTTCAAGTTTCAGGCGCTAGTTTTCTGGAAGATAACTTCCATCGGTTCATAAGGAAGTTTTATCCCATTCTATGCAAGGTTCTTTGAAACACCCAGGTGATGCAGCATTTCTTTCATCAAGAGACTGAAAGGAAAGGGAAAATTCATGCTACAATGGTTGGACCCAGTGGTCTTGTAGACAAACACCACATGAAACACCAGCCCTCAAAAAAATATTCAAAACATATGCAATTTCACCTTCCAATAGGAAGTACCCTCTGGTAAACTAACATAGCAATGGAAAACCACCTTTTTCAATAGGAGATACATCTTCAAATGGTGGATTTCCCATTGCTATGTTAGTTTTCCCGAGTGTGTACATACTAACATGGTAGTTGGGAAACTGATCCTTTTGAACCTCACGCGTCTTTTCAAGGAGCTGCTGATGGCACCGATGGATTTCCTACATTCCGCTTGGAGCTTCAAGCTGTTTCTTAGCCGTTGGAGCCGATGGCCTTATAAATAGATGGGTAACTGTGGTTATAATTTATAATCCTACTTATACGGGATATCTTACTTGGATGTCCCAGGAAGATAGTAAAAGGTTAGTAAATGGGTTAGAACCCCAATATNCTACTACTACTACTAACCTTTTTACTATCTTCCTGGGACATCCAAGTACTCATTTCTAACGATTGGCTTTGGGCCCACCATGTAGGATATATGAAGCGTAAGGCCCTGAAACACCCGTGCCCTGTTTCACGGGAACACATCCTACACCACCTCTGAAAAAAAAGACTCATCACTTCCTGTTTCCCCAATGGGATTTTCTTGCAGATCCCCTGGTCTTCTGAAAAGGAAGCATTCATGGCTAAGTCAACCTACCCCCCCCGGCCACGTACTCCCCGCAGAAAATTAAGGGTTTAATAAGGCCTTATTGAGGGAAGCCAATGGTTTGGTTCTAGTAGACAGGGGGCTTGGGTAAAAAAAACAACATCACCCTTACCTTGAGGTCAGTTATTTCCACTTGCACTCCCCGCCATCCAAACATGAAACTAGTCTTCCAACATACCAGTTTATAATCATTACATTGCTCTTCGGTTGAGTGAAACATATGAAATACTGTTAGGTAGTGGAAATAAATCCAGAGAACTGCCTGGGATCTATAAACACTTTGTAAATAACGGGATTTCAACTACCAACCTCAACTGGTTAGTCCGGTTAGTCACGCATGCTCCACATTTTAGGCCACCTGCCCGAACCTATTCCAGGCAAAGGTCTTCGAAGCAAAAAAAACAAAACAAACGAAACGACTTCAACCTCGATACCCTGTGGTAAATTAACATAGCAATGGAATATCCACATTTTTCATAGGAAAATCATCTTCAATCCGGGTCCATGGTTGATTGCTATGTTAGCTTACCAGGGTGTACAATGCGTTTTTTTGGCCAAAATGTTGGTATGTCAAAAAAAAAATCCCCTATGAAAATGAACCAACATCTTACCAAGGGCCCTAGGGATGCTGGCACCCCCCGAAAGTGGTTCGAATGGTTTCATGGACCCCCTAACTACGGGTCCCCACGCTTCGGAGGTGATGTAAGACCACCCCAAACCATCATCCTCTGACGTTCGGTGAGCCAGGATCCCTAAGGAAACCTTTGGAACAAATATCCACCCAAAAAACGCTGATGAAATGAAGGAAAACATCTTGACATCTATTTTCCATCTTCCAGGGCAAGGCCTTGGCTGGAAAACCCTTCACAGAAATCCAATCAACCCCTTCTCCCAGGCACACCTTCCTTTGTTGGGCACCCTTTTGTCTGGAATGCCCTCAGCATGCCTCATTTTTACTGTTGTGTTTTTTTGTTGAAACGTGGATCCCATGAATCTTGGTTGTTTACCCCCTAAAAAATGTCTGACAGTACCAAGCAAAAATCACAACCACCACGGGATGAAGCGTCAGTTTGTTGTGAAGACCTATTGACCAAACCATCTAGTAAACTGACATGGCCATGGGGACAAAAATCCATCTCTCCATAAATAGCACCAAAATGGTGGATGTTCCATCGTTATGTACACCAAATTTATCCAAAAACTACTTCATGTCTGGAATGTTAGTCTACATTACATTGCTCATGCAGGTCGGCCATGTTCGAATGGAAATATACCATCTGGTGCATGTGGTGTATAGGATACAGCGAGGCAAAACTTAGGTCCACTGCAGCAACTTTTAACTTCTTGTGGGTTACATTAAAAAACCAATCAACTCAATGGAATGTTTCCTTTGCTATGAACACGTCCCCCTTCAACATTACCGCCCAAAACCCTAGAGACCCGGCCCATCTTTTGTGAAAAAAACACTTCAAAACCAAAAAAAAACTTGAACATATATCCCCCCTCAAACCTACAACACTATCCCTCAAAATAGGTACTAGTACTTTCCAAAATGAAGAAAGAGTAGTCTCTCAACCATCATTTTTCCAGGGGCAAACTCGCTCTTAGTTTCAAGGAAGGGTAAAGAGAAAAAACATCCAATCATGTGAAGCACCGCCAACGGCGGGTCCCTGCAAGAATCCAGACATGACACGTAGGGCGCGTTGGGGCCCCTTGGTATCTGTGCAAGAAAAATCCCTAGTGTCGTCCAGCTGAGGAAACAATTAATGCCTGGTACTGCAAGGATGCCAACGAGGATTCCCCATTCTTACGTTTTGGGGCAAGCCGTTTGGTCCAAATGGATGAACGGATTTCCTTCTCGGAGTATCATCCCAGTTAGTAAGTGGTTGGGGCTACCCTGATTTATAAGCCATGGAATTGCCATTTGGAAGCGAGGGGACTTCTCAACCTTGGGCCAATTAACCACTTACTACTTGGGATGATCCTCTAAGTTTGGGGGTGGTTGAATCTGTGACTACTAGTAGTAGTAGTAGTAGTAGTAGTAGTAGTAGTAGCAGTAGTTCTACGCAAACATCTTTGGTTGAAATGGTTCTCAGTCTCAGTCGCAATCTTTTAAAGGACTTAATTTTCAACTCAAATCATTTGACGCTTCGATGATCGAGTGGCTGTTTGCATGCGGCTGGCAAACCAATCCTGGCAGATTTTGAGATGCACCCACATTTTCAGTAGCAACTTGAAACGTCATTTCTGAGAGTGGATTTTTACCTGCAGGATCACCTGCAACAAGAATCAGTGGAGCCTCATATGATGTGATAGGAAGAAATTTAGGACAAATGGCTAGTATCCAGGTTGTAAACTATGGTTTCAAACCAGGTTTCTTTGGAAAATGGTTGTCATATGTTACAGTTCCTTTCAGAGTAACCTACCCCCTTTGTAAAAAAAAATGTAAAATCACATGTCCGCTACCAAGGGACGATTTCAAAAGAAAGGGGTTTGTCTTCCAACCATCATCTTTTGGTGGAAAACTCGCTGTTTATTTTCCATGGCAGTCCTATTTCCCCTAACATGACACCTGAAAATAAACCACTGGAAAAGGAGATTCCTATTTATACAAACCATCATTTTTAGGGTCCATGTGAGCTTTCGGGGATGAAAACCTTGGCATAGTTTTTTTTTTCAACTCTTCACCACCTCCAACCATCACCACCCACATCCACCCATCCTCACCTCCGCCGTTGGACCGGAAGCACGCTGGTGGTTCCCATTGCCGCCCCCCGGCCTCGAGGAGACATCTGAAAACAAGCCGAGCTTCTTAAGGGCTCATTGACCATGGGGTTTCCCCTTAACAAGGCCTTACTTGGATGTCCCAGGAAGATAGTAAAAGGTTAGTAAATGGGTTATACCCTAATTATACATGGGATATATTGGGGTTATAACCCAGTTACTAACCTTTTACTATCTTCCTGGGACATCCAAGTATGAAACACTTGTTTCTCCTGGGGGACTTTTAGGGGGGTAAGGTTACTGGTCCATGGAAAAGACGTGAAAATGCCGGCAAATTGTACAAATGACATGTTCTCGGATACAAGCACTTGGAACTATCCCTATACGTATACTGGTCCACAACCATACTTATCATAAATCCTAGGGATCCAATCACCTTGTCAAAGGATGATTGAAGTGTTCAACCACCTCCTCAGCAAAGTATTTAGGTTCCATTACCATTCTCAGAAGGTGAATCGATCCCTAATGAAAGGTCGTGAATAAAGTCTTCCGCAAAAAAACAACGGGGATACAGGGTCCTCAAAAATCAAATAACGGACACACAGGGCCTCTTTTGTAGCGAAAGAAGTAGGAAATATCAATGGCCCCCTGCTTTTTTCTATTTCTGTGAGGATTATCACAGTTGGTAAGTGATTAGTAACCCCCAATTATTAGCCAATGAGGCCATTTGGAAGGGGAACAACCCTACTTATGGCACTTATCAACCATGGGCCAGTTAACCACTTACAAGATCATGTGATGATCCTCCAAGTATAGGATATCCCAACTTGATCGGGTTGGATCACTGATGATCGTAACTAGGTCAAATTCTCAATAGGGTAGATATGTAGGGGTGTTTTAATATTATATAGGGGTTGGGCCCCGCGTAAGCACCGTAACAGTGGATGTTTTTGGTATTTCCCCTTAATTGACATTATCAATTTGTCGCTGATACACATCAGAGACTTCGTATGTGTGGCAAAATAACGTAACAGTGAATAGAACAAGTTAGTAGTGTTCCCTTCATAGAAAGTTGATAGATGCCCACTGTTTGCAGGGTTTTGGCAATTCCCAAGTTATAACCCGGGATACTAGTTATGGATTCAAGCTTTCAACCCAGTGAGAGTTGATTGCTAAAGTTGAGTTACAAACTGGCTGCAACCAACCTAGCTACCCTCAGTATTACTTAGAATTTGCACTGTGACTTCAAATACCCACTTACCCTCCCAAAGTTTAACAGTTCCGCCCCTGAGAAGTTACCTTCCCAATAGGAAAGGATCGTCTTCCAACCACCATTTTTTCAGGGGTAAACTCGCTGTTAAACTTCGGGGGGTACAATAGATTTGCATGAATTTCCTGATTGGGAGAAAAAGGGCCCTCCACATCTTCACCCCCAAAAATTGGTGATTCCAAAGGGTGATATCCAACCCGAAAAAGCTGATATATCATGCCATGCACCTGCCGACTCCAAAAAAATCCCATACTTAGGACCATCATCAGATCAAGTATATAATTCTTACATATTTTGCCCATCAATTATTTGAGCAATCCTCCAAGATCTCAAAAAGTTTGTTTAGTCAGGTTAGCATAGGTTAGCGATTTTTGCCGAATGAAAGGAATCCAAACGAATCCAAAAATTCCACCCTCCCAAATTCACCTCCCTCCCGCACCTTCCCCGACCACCACGCTCGCGGCGTGCCCCATCCGTGCGACCTCAGGATGAGGCGAGTCAGCTCGCCATGATAAGGGTTTAAACTGTTTAAACTGCCCAATTTACGCCCCTGAAGATTAACATGGAACATAATCATGGAGGTTTGGAAGATCATTTCCCTTTCTAAATGGGTGATCCGTAGGTTCCATGTTAATCTTCCAGGGTGTACCCAGACTGGATGTCCTGACCTCTTTTTGGTTTGTGACGAAATTAAAAACTTTCAAGTTGAGATTTGCTGTCACTGTAGTTTAATTATATAATAGCTTGCCCCTGAACAAAAGGATGATGATTGGGAGACTACTTTTTTTTTGGGGGGGGAAGGCAAATTTTCAGGGGTGAACTGTTAAACTTTGCTGGGGTACAAAAAATGTATGATTCATTCATGGCTTATCACCACCTGGTGATCCCCAACTCGACAAAATCCACTCCATCCTGCAGATCTTTGACCCACATGAATGTGCATAAACTGATGTTCTCTTCTGCCGCTCAAAATTCTGTACCTTTTTAGAATGTGTTTTTAAAGTTTGGGCCCCCACTCCAAAGCAGCTTGCAGAAAGGGATTATAAAATCACCATCATAAAAATCATCATTTCGGAAGGGCCATCGTAAATTATTGACTCAATGTTCTACCCACCGTTGACCAAAAAACACGATAAAACGAGTTACTAGCTGCCATAGAATATCATAGATCATTCATAGATCACCATTTTTCAAAATCATGCATGACTAGTTGGTGGTTGAACCAACCCATTTGAAAAATATTAGTCAATTGGATCATTTCCCCAGGTAGGGGTGAAAAAAAAAAATGAGTTGCCACCACCTAGATGACATGAAAAAAAAACGCACCACCCACCCCTCTCAAAAAAAATTATCGGAAACAATACCTCATCAACTTGGAGAATCATCCCAGGACTCGTAAGTGGTTAGTTACCCCGCACGTGTAAGCTATGGATTTCTAAACTTATGGTTTTCATGAAACTAAATTAGACCATCGATGGATCCTATCTGGAATTAACCACGCACCACCCACAACCACTTACTGTGACTGTGATGATCCTCCAGCTTCTACCAGGCTCACCCGAGTTTTGACGTGAAGGTTTTGGAGCTCCATCTTGCCTCAAGGAGTGAAGGGAAATGGAGGAATCCTCACTCACCGGATAGGAGATGTCCAGGATGGGGAAACGGCCCAAACGTAGGCCTATGTAAGGGAATTCTGCGATCGTGACCTTTTTTGGGATGGTGAAATCTGAACAAGTGACCTTTTTGGGATGGTGAAAAGGTGACCTCCAAGGATCCGGGGATCAAAAAGTCACGGATTGAATCACCTGGTGTAAAGGGAATTCCTACCAAGGTGGGCACCAACAATCGTTACAAATGGAGAGTTATAACTCCCAGAAGTAGGGGCCCATTTCACCCCAGGTGAACTCTATTTATGTTCGGCCATTTCCAAAGGCTATTCGTATAACTCCATATATAACGATCGTAGGGGCACACGTTGTACCCCTCAACACAGCCTACAAAAGTACAGTACCTTCAAATGATGTACCTGAATCCTTTGGTGATCATATGACACTAACCCAAAAAAAAGACATTTTGGGGGGGAATCCCTCGAATGTACCATACATTTGCATTGTTTTTGTTTCCCCCCCAAATGATTAATCTAAATAATCTGAAGTGAGCCACCGATTTTATCATGGCCAGTCAACCTACCCCCCCAAGAAATAGCCGGCCTTATGAAGGGCTTATTAAACATTGGTTTCCCTTACCAAGGCCTTATTAAACCCTTATTTCTGAGGAGGGTACGTTGGGGGGTAGTAGGTTGACCAGCCATAATTTCATCATGGAAAAAATTCTTTACTGTATTTATGATGGAAATGGACTAGGAGGGACATGGGTTCATTTACCTCCAGACATTCAAGCACGTGCTGAGAAGGTATTTTTGGACCACCAAAATATACCTTTAAAAAACAAAACTCATGAAGTATTTGGATGCATAGGGTTTCAAATGCTTTTACAAATCTTGAAAGAAACCATCTCTCTTTCAACATACTGATGATTCTTTGCAATTCTGGAGATCTTCCTGTCATTATCAACTAAAAAATGAATGGTGACCTACTTCACTAAAAAACGTACAGTGAATTTGGAAACACCTTAAAATACTTATAGATCAATTAGTGTATAATAATCAAAAAATAATTCCATGTACATCTGGGTATCTTCCTGTTAAATTTCAGTCTCCAGGAGCAAATAACAAAAACAAATAAACCCAACAATAAAAGGTACCAAAGTCTTCACACATCTTCACACTTTCCGGCCGAGGTGCGTTGAATCATTCTCCTTTGGTTCCTTGCGCTGCCTTTCATGGTAGCGGCCCGAGTCCCTCTTCTCCGTCTTGCGTTCGTTGCCCTTGCCATCGGCCTGGGTTGGGTTGACATGGTGGTACAAGATGGGGGGCCCCTAGGATCGGTATAAATGGAGTTATAAGTTAGGACCCCAATATAAATGGCCTTCTAAATGGGTAGCTCCAAAAAAAATGATGGGTAACTGGTGGTATATAACTAAGGTTACAACCCCTATAAAGGGATAAATTGGGCCCCTACTCATATAACTGCTAGCGGCCACTTTTTGTACCCCTCCCTAACACTAAAAGTTAGCGGGGGCCCCTAGAAGATGACCTTCCCAAAAGGAAATGCAACAAGTCTTCCAACCTATTCATGTTTGGAGGCGAGCTCTTAGTTACAGGGAAAGTTAAACTTTCCAAAACAAGGAGCAGCCAACATTACCCGTAAAACCCATGATGCTTAGGAGGAAATTGTTTAAACATAGCCCATAACATCCATGTATGGTATATCTAAGTACATTTACCGTTTACCATAAAAATCAACCAAATGTAGTGGTAGGGAAATATAACATACATGGATAACTTTTGGGAAAAAAACACCTATTTTCAATGGTCGAAAAAAATATATTCGCTTTCAACCATTTTTAGTACCGAAACTCCAACACCCTGTTTACCCCGTTCACCACTTCACCTGAAAAATGGGGTTCGGGTTGGATCATGTTCCAGTTGATTTAACATGTTAAGAGTTGAATAATGAATCCAATTATTTTTGTCAAAAAAAATGAATCAACTTGCACATCAACTTGAACCACGAACAAAAAAAAACGGCCATACTTTCCACTATACTGGTTGTATATCATAATCCCCACGTAGATGCGTAGGATTTCATCCCGTATATACCCTAAACAACCAGGCTTATCTTCATTGCTCACCTGAGAAAATATTTTTTTGCCGGACTTTGGACCATAATTTTCTTGAAGTTCTCAAGGTGTTAATGTTTCACGTTTGTTGGTTGGTTCATGTTGGTTCAGATCTAGAAATCCTGACATGCTCCCGGACCGCAAATCACGAGATACTATAATTCAATGTCAACTGGTGAACATGATTTCCGCAACAGCAGTAAGTGTTTTGCTGGAAAACCTAGTAAGTAGTGCGATTATGGCTTATTTCAACACATGCAGGTGACTTGAACCTACAATCCCACTGCATGGGCGATTTCACTCAACATACTAAGGTATCTATAGGCTTTGCACACCATGGTAAACTGCAAACAGCTTATTGAAACCAAGCCTAAATTGAGTCCAATATCTGGGAAGGTTTCCCTAACACGTATACCATCATCCAATCTTTTGGGAATCTAAGCGGGATCAATGCCACAAGTTCCCAGGAAATAAGACCTTAAGTAACCACCAATGGCATTGGGGAACGTTCCCTCTAGATTTTCATGATTTGGTGATCTTCTTTTTTTGCTGAAACGTGAAGTTCAGTGAGAATTGGTGACCTTCAAAAATAGGGGATTCGTTGGGTCACATCATAACTTTGACTGCACATCCCCTGCGAAGAGATCACAACTGGCATTGACCTCCCTGGAAAATCAAGCCGACTATTAAAATATACTAGTCCCCAATTTGGGATGATTAAATGTTCCTCAAGTTGGCGGTTCAACCAACCCAATTTTGAAAAATATGCGCAAGTCAAATTGGATCATTTCTCCAAGGATAGGGGTGAAAATAAACAATGTTTTAAACCACTAGGATGTCCCAGGAAGTTAGTAAAAGGTTAGTAAGGGGGTTTATAACCCCAATACACTATACCTCATTTATAACTATAGGTTATAACTCATGTACTAACCATTGATCCTAACTTCCTGGGACATCCAAGCACCACCTAGCAAAAAATATAGTCGACTTGGTGAAAAAACTATTTCGTTCAATGGTCGACTTGGACTTCCCAAAAAATCTGATACACTCCCAAAGTTTAACATGGAACCTGAAAATGATGGTTTCCAAAAGGAATTTCCTTTTCCATGCAGGGGTCGATTTTCAGGTTCCATGTTAATCTTCCAGGGTGTATACTCTGATCTGGGCATCCCTGACATTCTTGGGCGCCTCGTTCCCCTCGCGTTTTGGGACCTCCTCGGCAGTCTTCTAGGGTTAAAAAACACATGGAACAAATTAAAACACAGCAAAAAAATATAACCCATAGGATCCATGTATGGTATATTTACCTACATTTGGTTGATTTCTATGGTAAATGTACATGATGCTATGGGTAAGATGCAGCTATCACACCCCAGGCCATATTTCATGGAGCTCATCTAGAGGTCGTTGGAGCCCAAAAAATTAGGCACACCGGTGTCAAGGCCTTTTTTGAGCTTCCAGGCTATGGAAACTTCGAAAAGAACAAACCCCAAAGATCCCCAAAGGATTTTTTGTTGCTTGCCATAGGCAATTGGTTTTGAAGTTATGTTTGGGGCAGGGGTCAAAAGAACAGTCAAAATTCCAGAATGTACCCCGAAAATGAAGGAATGTGCCCCGAAAAGCGGGTCATTTTAATTTAAAAGGACATGACATCATCTTCCAACCATCAAAAAAACAGATGCCTTGCCAATTCTTCTGGTGACCTCTCTTTGGGGGTGACGAAAACGTGATGCTTTCAAGATGTTTGGTGACCTCCAAAGATCGCGGATAAAGAGGTCACGGCTCGAGTTACCTGGTGTTTGTCTATGACTTTTGAGGGGCAACAAGAAATCTTCCTTTGGCTCACTGGAACAAACATATCAAACTGTCACTTCTTGACAATTTTGGGGATTCCAACTTTCTTTTGGCCCCGTGGCATATCGGCATATACAAGTTTGATGAGTTGTTTTTTGACAACATCTCTGATATCTTTTACCAAAAGTCCATGACTCGCCAGACCCTCACAGCAAAACGACCAAAAAAGACCTCCCCGCAGCAAAGATGAATGCCCCATGGGTATGGTATACCTACCTACATTAGCTTTAACCATCACAATCAACCAAATGTAGGTAAATATATACCATTCATGGATCTTATGGGGTTGTACATATCTAGTACATATTACCAGTCAGACTGGATCCTTACAAAAACTTCCTCATCAAAACCGTGCCTTTGAGGCATCGCTCCGCCATGACCCTCCCGCCGCCATTGGGTCCTTCTTTTCCATCGCTCCGCCAGCTCCTTCGGCCTTCGGATCCTTCGGCTTCTCGGCCTTGACAGCAGCAGGTTGGTGTTGGGGGAGGATATGACATACCACCAGCATTGCTTGGATGCCCCAGGAAGTTAGGATCAATGGTTAGCAAATGGGTTATAACCTAGTTCTAAATGGGGTATATTGGGGTTATAATCCATTTACTAACTTCCTGGGACATCCTAGTGGTTGGCAATCATCATGGTCCATTTCCCCCCCACCCAAAAAATATCTTCGAAAGATTTCAAAATGTATTTTGAATATCAATTTTGCCCAAAAAATGCGCCACTATTAAGAAAGTTTATATATCTAACTGTTAAACGAGTTGCGCAAATTGTTCTTGTCAACCAAAATACCACTAAAAAAGAACACGCACGACAAGTCCGAACTCTTAGGCTTTTAAAATTCCCAGGGTCCCGGAAAAAATGATGTGTTTCCTCTCATCACCCCATCCTTGGAGGATCATCCCATGACTCCCAAGTGGTTGAGGCCACCCCAATTTATCATAAGCCATGGATTTCGGCCATGTAAGGAAGGGGTGGAAAACAACCCGATCCTTAGGATTCCTATCGGGGAACTTATGGTCCCATGGGCCAATTGACCCCTTTTAAAACTGGGATGATCCTCCAGTTAGAAGGGTGATGAGAGGAAACTTCATATCCACGCACTGAATTCAGATCCCTGAAAATTCATCTTGTTACCCTAAGCAGTTCAGTAGTTGGTGATTTCAACCCATCTGAAAAATATTAGTCAAAATGGGAATCTTCCCCAAATAGGGTTGAAAATAAAAATATTTGAAACCACCACCTAGTTCAGCAATTTGTGGCAGAAAAACTTTAAGTGAGATCCTGAACCACTAACCATCCGCCCACATGCTAAAAACTACTAGTAGTTCCCAGTTCCTAATTTTCAAGCAGTTTCTTGAAAGGTCTTAAAGTTTGGGTTTGCTTATCTGGTTCATTTTTCGAGGCCAAAACTTTAGGTCCCAAAACGTTTAAAGGTTAAAACCTTGAGTGACTTACATCAACTCCAACTCCACTCAACTCAAAAAGGCCAAGTTTGGGATGTTTAGGGCCCATTTCTTCAGCTAGCTTGGTGGGTTGGGGCCCTGGTGCTTTGGGAGGTTTGGGCTTCGAATTGGGGTGCCCCTCAGTAACTGTTTCCCTTTCATTTTCGGGGATCCAATCGGAATCCAAACTTGACTGGTGCGGATGTCTATGTTAAATTTGCTGTTTCATGTCCAAAGTTTCTATGTTAACTGGCAGGGGCGTAACCATCAGTTGACAGTTCCGATCAAAAAAAAGAGAACAACCTCACAGATCACCCGGGACTTTTTATATCAATTCCCTTGAACAAACCAAAAAGGTGTCCCACCTCAGGCAAAAAAAAATCAAATCCCATACACCAAATTGCCGTAGGACTTACGATTTTCATACATTTTTCAAAGGATTTGTTTCCTTAGTCTTCCAAATACCTGCTCAGATTTGATCTTTGGGGGTCCAAATGCCTCTAAACCCAAGGTATTTGGAAGCCTAGGGGTACATACTCTATCTTTCAAAGGATTTGTTTGCAAACAGTTCTTAGAATTGTCGCAAATCTCACATGACCTTAGAAAAAAATCATCCAACAACCCAAACAACAAAAATATAAACTCCCCGGAAAACTACCGAATGACTAGCTGGAAAAATCCAACCATAAATGAAGATGTAGCATCTCCTATAAAAAAATGTGATTTACATTGATTTACCATCTAGCCCATTGTCAGCCTAGTTGATTGTTTTCAACCCATTTGAAAAGTATTCGTCAAATTGCATCATTTTCCCAATTTTCGGGGTGAAAAATTAAAAAAATATTTGAGTTGGAAACCACCACCTAGCAGTTTTCAAGGGATATGTTTTTTTTCAAACAGCACCTGCACATCCTCTTCACTGTTCTTCTTTCTCCAGGTCTCTTTGGGTTTTTCCTCCTTCTTCTCGGACCGTGCCTTTCCTTGATCCTGGGTTTTTGTATGTGAAGTTTAGGGTGAAATTACAAGGCAGGCCCCGAGCCTACGATTGTTATAAATGGAGTGGAATATATTCCCCTTGTAAATGGCCTTAAACATGATTAATTGGGGTTGTAATCCTTATTATAGGTGTTATAATCTCATTTATCACTGGTTGGGGCCCACCTTGTAGATGTTGGGAAAGATTGTTCCTAGTAAGTATGGTTCAACAACACCTGTTGATAGCTACTTCTTGAGTACTAAGTACCGTTGGAGCCTCTGACTATCCCGCACCCCTCTCAAATGATATTGATATCTTCTGATGGGCTTGGGGGGATTCAAATATCTTCTCAAAACATACAAACCCAAAATGCATGATTATTTCATAGGAAAATCAGTTGGATAAACACCAGTGTTTTTGACACACTCCATTTATCTCAAGAGAAAGGACTCCAAAATTATATCCAAAAAATACATTATGTAAAACATGCTATGTTTGTTTTGATTCTTGGATCTGTTGTTTCATGATCTTCATAAGTTGGAAATATCATCCAACTTATCCTCTTGCAGAACATGTGGGGGGTGGATAAAATCATGATTTAAGGGATGGATCTCAATTGCTGTATTACTTCACCAAGAGACATTTCACAACTCGCAGGCTCATGCTCTTGCCTCCTAATCATTGACCGCATTTTTTGCTGCAGCCCAAGGGTAGTAATCAATCACCCCAGCTTACAAGGAAGGGGTGAAGGAAACAAACATCTGATTGGCATCATTTCCCCCCACCATTTTCCGGCAAATCCATTTGAACCACCAAAGCAAATCTAGACTTCAGAGCCCAGTTTTTTGAATCAAAAATCCTGAGGTTCTGAATCTGAATCGGTTCAACCTCATATGGAGAGAAAAACAAATCATAATCACCAAATCTCATGACGGATCAATGGGACTGGTATATTCTTGTAGATTTGCTTTCAAAAAGCCTGGAAAAGGTAAAAAAAATATTCCCCAAATGGTGCTTTAAGAGTGATTTCCCACTGTGAAAGAATTTCACCTTAAGCAAATCCAAACCCAAAATTCAACTATCCATGTAGGTAAATAATACTACAAGTCCCATGGATCCGTCATGGAAATGAGTTTTGGATGTCAACTCCACCTTGCGCTCTCCATTCTTCTCTTGCTCTCCTGAAGTCAATGAAATGAACCACGTGGTGCCGAAGAACATTCAATCAAATTTTCTCTTATGGGATGCTGACTGCTGATCTAATCTTCAGTGAGACTTCATTTTTGGTACCTTTGATTTGGAATTGGATTTTTTTGTTGCAACAATCTTTGGTGCCAAAATTGTTTGGATGTTTCGTCAAATGGCGAAGCTTCACGAAACCTAACCACAACCTCCACCGGTCCATGGGTGAAACCACAACCTCACGTGTGTGTGTGTGTGCCCCTGGAAAGGTTCAACGGTAGGCAAGTGTCAAAGCGTACTTACGTGATTCGCATCGAAAAAAAATATAACTCACTTTTTCACAACGTCGGCCCTTTTTTGTACAAATGAAGTAAAATAACCCTGGCCAAATATAAATTTGGGTTTCACTGGTGTGAAATATATAACCCTACTTTTATGGGGGTATAACTCCATTTATGGCTGGTTGGGGCCCACCTTGCATGGATG
Organism: Breviolum minutum Mf 1.05b.01; assembly: GCA_000507305.1. NCBI lineage: Eukaryota > Dinophyceae > Suessiales > Symbiodiniaceae > Breviolum > Breviolum minutum. Next base: position 138,426 of record DF239071.1, on the reverse strand, counting down.
CCCAGGAAGAATTACAACAGTCCTCTTCGACGGGCACCTTTTTCATCGCCTTGAGCTCCGGATTTTGGATCACGGCGCCTGACAGCATGCTGTTGATAACTGGAAAACACGGCTGGAAAAAAGCGGAGATGTATAGGAATGAGGGTGGAAGTGCTGCTGTTGTTGTTGTTGTTGTGGTTGTTGTTGTTCCTGTTGCTGTTGTTGCTGGTGGTGTTGGTAGTTGTCATCATTTTTCCGGAGTTTGTTCGATATTGGTTTTACGGCTACTATGAGATGCCCAGTTTCTGGTGACTGGCGTGATTTGAAACTGCAAGGACCGATCTATTTTGTGTAACTTACCCACTTCCAGTCAAATACCAATCTGAGCTAGTTACAAATCATATCCGATCATTTACCAGTATCAGTATTACCGCTTTCCAGGGTGTTTCTGATGGATGACTCCAGCTTTTCACCAAACATGCGGCAAAAAATGAGTGTTTTTGTTTACCAGGTAGATTTTATACACTTATAAAATAACTCTACTGCACTGCACATAGAAATATATAATATATGCATGCTATTCATATCTGGATTATGTCCGCTCCGGGGTGTTATTTACATGTCTCAGCTGGCTAAAACAACCTGTCTTTCTGAACCATCAAAAACAAAAACAAAATAGACAACTAATAAATTTGGTACCTGAAAATCACCACTGTCGAAAAGGAACATCATCTTCCAAACCTTCATTCTTGGGTTCCATCTTTTTTTTCCCCAAATGTATGAGACTCGGAGTCCTCAACTCATCTCACGACTTTCAACGGACAACACTCAGCCCGGACGTCACGGTCGCCAGGCGCCTGGCTTGTCCTTCTTTCTTCTCCTTGTCATCTTTGCCATCCTTGCCATCTTTGCCGTTGCCATCCTCGCAAGGTCAATTTTTTTCGCTCAGCCAAAACATGGCGATTTTTGTTTTTTTACCAACATGATGGGTGTGGTTTTTCTAAGAACGGGGGTGGCAATAAGAAGATAAAATTTCAACAATATTCGTTGTGGTCCCTTTGAAATCCAAATTTTGAAGTTGTAGTACTCCATATAAGCACTCATCATGGACCTGCTGGTGATGTTCCTATAGAAGGGTTCCTACTGCACACCTTTTTCGAACGAAATGCACTTCAGGGTGAACTTGCTCAGGAATCATATACAGACCCTCACGCGACTTCTCTGAAAGGATATTGTTGTTTGGGAACCTCACAAACCATCAAACCATTGGTGAGTTACCACCAACCCATGCATCCTCAGGACATACCTGGATTCTTAGGGGTTTGGTTCAGATGATTTCCTTTTTCAAACAGGTCATTTTCAGGTTTCAGCAATTGATTTTCTAGGGGTGTAAGCACCCAAACCCACGAATCCACAATCCGTCCTTACGTCTACGATCACCACCTCCACGTCCACGATCACGACGCACGGACCTGGGATTGGGATCCAATTTGGAGGCACCGGAAATTTCCGTGAAAAACTTCAGGCCATTTTTACGGATTCGATCATGACGCTAAGGTGGTTCAACCCCCGACCCAGGATTCCAGTCACCACCAGGATTACTATATCTTTAATAAGAAAAAACCAAAACAACAAAACCCTTCTTGTACCACTGCTACTAGAAGGGGGGGGGCCGCACCCAAGGGGCAAGGCACCTAACAGGATCCTCTTGCACAGGCTTGGACTGTTTCGTCTTCTTGGTGACCTGGAAATTTTCTGGGAGCCATCTTCGAGCCGTATATCCCCCCCAGATGTTTGCGGGTTTAAAACTCCCTAGGCACAAAAAAACACTAAGATGACTAGTTGGAAAAAACAACAACCATTTGAAGCTGTATCTCCCATTAGAAAATGGTGATTTTATATGAAAAACACATCTTTCAAATGGTGGATTTTTCCAGCTAATTAGCCATCTTAGCTTCGGGGAGGTTTAAACACGAAAAAAAATGTGCAAAATCTAGTTGGTGGTTGAACCAACCCATGTCAAAAATCTGAGTAAATTTGGGTCATTCCGCCAAATAGAGGTGAACATAAAAAAATATAAAAAAATACCCTACGGTAAACAAACATAGCAATGGAAAGTCCCCATCTTGAATAGGAAATACATCTTCAAATGGTGGATTTTCCATTGCTATGTTAGATTGCCGGAGTGTATTTGAAACCACCAGCTAGAAAATGTGGGGCAGGGGCAGCACTGAGATAACAGTCAGGAACTCTGGACACTAGTCACAAACATCATCCAGGTTGAGGTTGATGTCTGGTAGCAAGGTGAGCCCCTACTTGGAGGATGGGCTCTCAGCTGGTTTCAGTGTTTGTTATTCAAGAACAAGCACGTGGGGGGGCTAAAACTTGGAAGTCCAACCTGGTCATAGTCATCATCATCATCATCATCATCATCATCATCATCATCATCATCATCATCATCATCGCCTTCGTCTTTAGGTTGGTTGACAGGTTGCACCATGATTCAACTAAGGGATTAACATCCATCCAACAATTGAAACATAAGATTCAGAACAGAAAAAAACACATCACATCAACCTTCTCAGAAAACACCCGTCTTTATGGTAGAAGCCCAAAGATGGGAAAGTAGCTGGAAAACAGCAGTTGGCAGTTGCGACGCTAATTTCCATCAACTTGAAACCTATAAAATCAGCAATCCAGTTGCCTCCCAAAAAAGTGGTACTTTCCTATCTTTTGAAGAAAGTAGGTTGAGTTCCGACACAAACTTGCTATAAAAATCGGGTGTCGGCTCGCCTCTTGCCAGTCATCGGCTGCTGGCTCATCCACACTCTCTGATGGCCCATCACCACTTTCTGGAACCGTGTGCTTCCTGTGACGGCGGTTTTCCGGTCAGACGGACCGTCGCACAAAATTCAAGACTTGGAGGAGTCTTACTAAACCACCATTTGGGGTGACCTCGACTAAGGCCACTATAATTTGCCTCCCCAAAAAATAGGGCCCACATTTCCCTAGGAAACAAAGTCCAATCTTATACGTCGTTTTATTGGGAAAAACTTCTCCGGGTTTCCTTTGATCTCTTCCCCTTGTCAATGATTTTGCCAACATGTCAAACTCAAAAATACCTCGAACTTCCCCAAAACCTCGGGAAAAATATGAAAAACAAAACTGGTTGGTGGTTTCAACCCATTTGAAAAATATTAGTCAAAATGGGACTCTTCCCCAAGTAGGGTTGAAAATTAAAAAAACTTTGAAACCACCACCTAGATAAACTTTCATAAACTGTTGAAGGCAAGGTTTTTGTGGGGACTTCTGGCTGGGTTGAAAGGTATGAGTTGGGGTCCTTTCTCTAAACACTGCAGGGATCCGGTGATCCTGAAAGGTTATACGGAAAATACAGGCCCTGGGCATAGAAACATCTTCAACTCCCCAAACTTTGCACCGTAAAGAATCCATCATTTTGCTGCCATATCCTGAAAGCTTTGATGTATGTCTTGGATAGCATCAAGCTGGATTTTTGTTAAGGGGGCCAATCACTCACTCAAATGCTGCTGAACAAAATTGATCACTTTTTTTTTGCTGGCTCCTTAGGTTATACCCATCTCCCCCACCAGCGATTTAGCTCAGTTAGAGTACTTGGATTTGCGTGTCACGATGCCTGGAAAAAGTTCCAAAGATATTCTCGCAAATGGTAGTTTAATGGTGATTTACCATGGTTGAAAGTAAATCCGGCACAACCAACAATTGGAAATGGGACATAAAACCATCCCGTTCTCCAGTATACCAGGTGGGCCCCTACGATCGTTGTAAGTTATAACCATTATATAAATGGCCTATAAATGGATAACTGGGGTTATAAACCTACTTCTAAGGGTCATAAATCTATGTATATATGACTAGTACAGGCCACCTTGTAGGTAGATGTTTTTGGGTGTGTGTGCGTTTCTTTGTTGAAACATCCCCCCACTTTCCATTCAGAAGCCCACCATCAAAGCTGCCAAGAAACGGATTCGTCTCCGTTTCTTGCTGCTTGCCGGTGGTCACGTTGGTGGAATTAAGGTCACCGAAACCAGGGAAATGTTCCTCTTCATCATCAGATTCAACATCCGCCCAACCTGGGTAGCCAAGTGGGCAAAGTGGAAAAACGGCAAAACTTAGGTCCCTTAGCCTTTAAAGGTCAGTCGACTCAAAAGGCTGTTTTGGTATAAGGGAAGATTCCAAAGATCCGCCAAGACCAGTTATATATATGTTATATGTAGGGGTGAGCACAAAACTCTAACTTACCCTAAGAATCCAGGACTATCCTGAAATATCCTGAGGATGAGATTGGATCCCGAAAAATACCACTCTAGGGAAGGGTTTGCCATCTTCAATGGCTATGTTGGTTTCAGGGAGGGTAAGGTGTCCTCACTTTGATAACTGGTAAAAGGCCCCAATCTGATTGGAAGATATCGCAAATATTTTTATTGCTGATGGACACCATACATACATTCAGTTGAGTAGTTCAAATGCAAGAAACTTTTAAAACAACATACAGTGTATTCAGAATGACTTCGATTTGCTTAAGATGCTTGGAAATAGAAAACATATTCCCCAAATAATATCTTACCATCCAAGATGATAAATCGTCTCCCCCATATGAACTTGCTTCGCCCAATTTCGAAAGCATCAACCTTTGGGACATGGAGATTTTTCATTACCTCCTGAGAGATGGTATTTTGGGTGTTGGATTTCCCTTACATAAGCCGTATCCATACAGCTTAGATAGGTGAGGATTCCTTCATTTTAGGGGAAAAAATTAGGCCCCGGAGTCAAATAACGGCGGGTTCACCTGAAAATACGAAGAAACAAAAAAGGAGAAACAAAAATGTTGTTGCTCTGTAACACCCCCGACCCATTATCAATTTTCAAATTTCAACCATCAAAAACTCCCTATGCAAAAAAACATCCCAACGGCCCATCGGTAAAAACCACATGCAGTGCTAAGAAAATGGTCTCAACTTGCATCATGATGACCACTGCCACCAAGGCCGGAACGTTTGCGGGCTCGAACCTCAGGGCCTTCTTCACTCTCATGTTGGCTGCCCTCCTTGCGAGTTGATGGGTTTTTTCAGGGGAACTTCAAGGGGTACCTCCCTGCCTGCCCATTCTTCATAGGGCTATATGACATAATTCCATTAAATCTAGTTGGTGGTTTCAACCCATTTGAAAAATATTAGTCAAAATGGGAATCTTCTCCAAATAGGGGTTGGTGGCCATATTTACAAAGGGATTATTGAGCATAAGCATCATTGCTTCCCAATAATACCACATTGGTTTTGGGGGGGTTATTTCGGGATGCTTGAGAAACTGCTGTTGCTAAAAGCAAAATTTATTTTTCTGGGGTCATTATATTATCAACCCAAACAATGCATTAGCCGCTATTACAAGGGATAATCCCTCAAAATGATCACAAAATTGCATGAACTTTAATCCAGCAAAAAAAAACATGGGTAATTTAATGATATTCAATGACCCCTGGGCAATTTGTTGATAGCCAAACCCAACAAAGAAAAACATATGCCAAACATCACCAAAACCGCCCCAACTGCAACGTTTTTTTTCTCGCAGACCTGACACTCTCCGGATGCTGCCGAGGTCGAACATTCCACCACCTGGCGGATTTGCAGTGGCCACCAACTGCCACGGTTTCTCGCATCGGTTTGTCCCTTAATAATCCCTTAAGGAAATCATAATTTCTCCGGAGGGAGGTGGGCCTCTTAAATTCACATGGCCGGACCATGAAAGTTGAAAACACGGACACAAAAAAACAAGTTGAACAGCTTGGGTCTTGGGAGGTTGGGGAGAAAACAAGTTGAACAGCTTGGCTCTTGGGAGGTTGGGGAGATTTCTCTGCAAGTTGTATTTTGTTCATGAAGAAGTAAGGATGAATAATGATCAAATGTGGACAAAACTGATCAAGCAATTCGAAACAATTTATGGCAGTGTTGCATGGATGTGTTGGATTTATATAATACCATTGGCTTAAACAAAAAAACTCAATGGCTAAAGGCAACCAGGATGAAAATTTGATTCATTGGTGATTCCGGTTTTATATCTCGTGGTAATTTGGAACTATGGAATTGCATTCCGACATGATATCCTGTTTCTCAGCCTGTTTGGCTAGTAGACATGCATGTTGTTTCAACATCTTTTCCCGTGAACTCCAGAAACTTCACGAAACAATTGCAAAAAAAAACCTGAAACAAGGATCAACAATCATGGTATTCGAAATGGAAACCATGGCCTTCTTGAACCTTTGATTTCAACGATGTCTTTTCAGCAGGGCTTTGCTCGGGAATCTTCTGTGGTTGCAACCGGGGGGCCTTGGTGGTTGACAAACCCACATTATTACCCCTACACATCCAAACCCCCTCCTGAGGTTCGATATTTGGACCCCAAAATGATACCATCGAAACACCAAACTCACCTCAGGAGGCATTCGCCTGGATGTCTAGGGTACCTTCCAAATAAAATTCTTCGTTCTACCCCCCTCAACACTGCAAAATCTCACCACCACCCTTCCAAAGTGAAAATCGCTCGCCTCTTCTTCGCGGAGCTTGGTCTCGACTCCCTTGGCTCCTGGTGATTTTAGACACCGGTAAATTGCAAGCCACCGAAGTGGCGCCGAAAAAACTCCCGAAACCTAAACATCATGGTTATGTTCCAAAAAGAAATCCAACCAGCTTCTTCAAAGTGACCTTTTGATCCCCCAAATGGAGGTCACTTAACCCCGAAAAAAGGTCACTTATGGATCCAAACGAGCTCACTTTGAAGAACCTAGTATGAGGATTTTGAGAGTTTATGTTAGTTTCGGGGGTGTAAAGTTCAGGACAAGCGGCTATATAAGCTATAGGAGTTATTACCAAAAAAACAAAGAGCCCATAGGATTGGAATATTTAGTCTACATGAATCCTGTGATATGCAAAAATCCTATAACCTATACGATTACTTCCACAGCACTGCGCCTTTTTTCGCAGTATACATGGACTGAAAATCCAGAATCCTGCACAACAATTACAACGATAGGAGGATTGGCAGGGGTTACACCCCCAAAGTTTAACATAGCCACTGAAAAGTTATCTCCCAAAAGGAAAGTAGTCTTCCGACCATCCATGTTCAGGGGTTTTGTTAAACTTCAGGTGTGTATAGGAATACTTCCAATATATACTACGATGTGCTTGGAAACCTGGGCGTAGCTCCTCATAGAGTGCTCCACATAGTGCTGGGTGGATGAAAAGCCCTGACCCTTATCCTTTGAAGAAAGGACATTTGGACCTGTTAGACTTGTAAATATAAATCCCTGGAAGTCCTTGGCCACCAATTTTATAGGTTGGTTGGTTTATGAACCACCTTTTTTATCATCATCATCCTAAAAAGAACCACCATTTTTAAAATGGTGGTTGACTTTTAGGGTAAAGGTTGTCTTTTCTATAGTTGGTGTTCCATCCCATCTGCAACCGAGTGGTCCATTGCAGGTAATCTTCCGCAAATAGTGGTGTAAAACTACTCTTGGATGATTCCTGCCCTCAAACAAGGGCAATATGACTGGTCGTGGCCCAACCCAAACCCGTAAGATCCATGGGACTTCATGCAATTTACTTGTTTTGTTTTTACAGTATCTGTATGGCGAATGTGGGTGAATATTCTCGTCCCATGGATCCTATCAAAAATGACCGTAGAATACAAGGTGGGCATCAAACAGCTACAAATGGAGTCACAACCCCTGTAAAAAGGGTTATAACCTTATACGATTTCACAAGGCCATTTATAAGGGGCCCATAACTCCATTTGTAACTGATAAGGGCCCACCTTGTAGATGTTTCCCCCATTTAATGGTTCTTCAACTGTACGAAAATCCCTGAAGGTGAACTCAGGTTCAACGCAGCAGTCCAACTTAGGATTCCCCACCTTTCTATTTGCCAGACAGCCTGGTAATATCCCAGATCCAATGGGACTTTTTGTGTATATCTACCTCATTTCAATGATACCATAAAACAACAACCAACCAAAAAGTGTAGGTCAAGGGCTACATTATGACATGTATGTCCCTGGAATTTGTATATGTGGCTACAACGACGACCTTCCCGTCCTTGAGTTCCCTTTCTTTTCGACATCGCCTTGGTATAAGTCAACATGCCCTCAAGAGCTGTCCGGACGATCAACTACGGGACGGTAAAACAACAATACTGTTGATGGCTGAAATCCCACACCACTTGATAGGTAGTTTATCCCATTATTTAAAGGGTTTCATACATCCCAGGTGGTGCAGGATTTCGTCCATCCACCGGATTAACCCCTATAGCCTATACAGCTATGCAGTCACTCGATTCCGAAACAACCATGCTAAAAGCGATTGAGACTGGAGTTTCTATGGCGACCTTTTGCGTGAAATTGCGCCTTGGGTTTTCCAAATGCTTTCAGTACAGTACCTGAAAAATGCTCAGCATGTATGTTCCCGACAAAAGAAACAGCTCCCACCTGAAGTTTGTGATCATTCCGCTACCTTTGGATACCTGTATAACTTTATCATAACTAGGGGGGGTGCCCTTGCTGTGGTGCGGCTTCATTAATTTGACGACTTGTAGATTGGTTTCACAGGTCGGCGGTCCCGATGGGAAAAATCCATGGCGAGCTGGTCAAAAAAGGATCCAAACTTATGTATATAGTCGGTGGTTGATCCAACCCACTTTGACGAAAAAACCGTCAAATAGATTCAAATAGGACCATTTCATACCATTTCCCCAGATAGGGCTGAAAATTAGAAACAAATTGAAGCCACCAGCAAGCTGAACCAGTTGCGTTCTTTGTTACATGAATCATGAACATGGCAGCAAGAAAATTAGGTATCGATCACCAACCCAAGACTCACTTCCTGACATAATTTGAACATCTAAGAAGTCCAGTCTGGTGCCTACCAGGCCTACCATCTAAGGATGGGCCCTGCAAATGGCCCCTTTTGCTCCCAGACTTTGCAAATGGTGAAGGCAGTCACACATCACGAGACCCCCTATGCAAGATCTATGTTTTCCAATCTTGCCTGGTAGGGCATAGAGATCCATATATTGGACAAGGAATCAAATCATTGGTGGTTCACTATCAAATTCATTCAGTGGCTGAGGCATATTGCCCAGGTTTCCGTCCTTCCTTGGGCAAAGTTGGGAGACCTGGTGGTGGAGGTAAACAATTTGGCCCGTCACTGGGCCACGAGGGCACGCCTACCTTGGCTGGCGGCGTCTTTGGCCGGCAAACCTCCTCTTCTTCCAGCGTCTCCAACTCAAAGGGCGTGAGGTGATTGCGGATGTAAAGGCCATTCGCAATGTGCAGAATACTGACCAGCATGGAAAACCAAAGGGACAGAAACGTCCACCATTCATCATTCAAATAAAAGGCTGCAAAAAACTGGAAAAATAATGAAAGAGGCGCTTCACAAGTTTTCTCCTGCAGTAAAATCACATGCAATGCATTGTTCGCAAGCCCTGTCTGCCAAGACTTTTTAATAGCCTTCCAAGTAGTGCGAACGTCGGTGGCGCGGAATTGCAGAACGGCCGAGAAGATAATGATAACAAGTTGGCATGCAGCAAATTCATATGATTCAGCGAGGAAGAAGTTCACACAGCATACAGCAACAAGCACAATATCAGCTGCAAAAAAAAAGAGTTTTGATTCCAGCATTCTCCGGCTCCACCAGAGCGAATTGTCCAACTCGCCCTTCTGCAATTGCTCCTGAAGCTGCATGGTTCTCCTGTGAACCGATCGCCGTAACTTTGCGTTTTCCTGCACCTGCATTGTCCTGAAGTTCCCGACAAAAAATGCAAAGATATGGATCACAAACATGAGGAATAGGCCAGTGCCTGGAATCAACATGTACGAGAGCACTAAGATATCTTGACTTTCTACACGGTTACTCGTCAAGTAGCTACAAACCAGAAATGTGGGATTGCAACTGTTGGGAAGCCAGGCGGCTGTGAGGCAGGTCTGGTACAAGATGGGGTCCCAAGTCCCTGCCATGCAACTGTGTCGTGCCATAGCGGGCACAAGGTTGAGGTCTTTGCTGCAAAGCCCGCTGAAATTTGAAGATGTTGAAGTGGGCCATAGAAGGATACGATCACTCGAAGAATTTGCTCCCCAGTCTAGCATCGAAGTTGGCACACGTGGCCATGTCGTTTCATTCCTTTGGCACCAGTCTGTTATCAGCTTCCTATCAACTATCTCCAGAAACACTGTGTTCCTGTTGGGGGGATCCTGATTATAAAAAGTCGGAATCCAACGAGTTGGCCATGAACAATCCGGAGGTTGATCTCTGCGATCAGAAGCGTATAAAGCCCACCTGTCGTGGCCCCAATCGTACGCGCGCACACAAAAGTGAAGCATACACCCCGGCTTTGGACATTCACCAGGCAACATCAATAGCAGTGGAAGGAGGCAAAGTCCACGCAACAACATCGTCGACCAAACAAATCGCACCACACCTTCTTGCTTTCGGCGCAACCCAAACACAGAGTAGTGTTGGGGAGACAGCACGGAAACCAAAGCAGTTCGAGGATCAGGTAGTTCAATGGAACGTGACCAATGTTCTCGATGAATGGCTATCAAGCTTGCAAGGAAAAAGGGTACTGCGATAAGACCAGCATGCGTATATTGTCCCAGTTGAATCATCAACAATGCACTGACCACTTCCCCAAAGAGAAGCATCTTGGCCACCAGCACATGGCACCGTGGCATTTCTTCCCCCACAACCTCCTGGGCCGCTCGCAGTTGCAGGGCTAACAAATAGGACTCCATCCCTTCGTGGCAGCGTGTCAAAGGATCCGCAAAAGATGCAGCTTCGAGATCTGGAAACGGCGGCTTCCGACATCACCATACAACATGCCCTTCCCAGTGAACAGCACATCATACGACATCATAGGTACATGTTTCCCAACAATCGGCCGAGGCTGCAGAAAAAAAAACCTGAAGATTTTTGCGTTTCCACTATCTGAACTTTCAAGGAGTGATTCTTACGATGTTTTCATTCAACATGCCTTCAGCATATGCCAGAAGGATATTCAGGTATGCCCTCTGGTAACATAGCACTGGAATACCCATGAATATCTACATGTTCACTAGGAAATACATCTTTGTTGCGGGTCCATGTTCCATTGCTATACTAGGTTCCCATGCAGGAGGGTACATGAAGCCTTCCAGAATGTGTCCCCTCAGAACTTCACAGCCATGGTTGTTGAACTCCAGGGGTGCTAATCACGAGAATCCCGGTAACAAATGGACAGTAATTATATACACCCCCGAAATTTAGCCACAGATTGGTTTTAGAGGACTCACTTACCTTTTTCCAAAGCATCAAAACATGATATCCATAGTATCCATGTAAAAAAATAGTGTTGACCTTTCATCCCACAAATTCATACACCAACTCATTGCTCATTTCTTTTGTGAAAAAGGCCATATCTGCTATCAAAAAAATGAGGTTGTGTGTGTGTGTGTGGCAACATTACCATATAAACCCCTTCATGTATGTGTAAAACGTTTCAACAACTCCTCCATTTTGAATAAACAGCATGTGAAATCTTCAATAACCAACTAAGATGTGCTTGAAAACCTGGAGGTAGCTCTACATCACTCCCTATTATGAAGGGAATTCTTGATAGCCCTAGCTCTACATCGCTCCCGTGCCTTCGAACCAAGTAGCACCTAGCAAAAATATGGAGTGTCAAAATTCCAAGCAGAAAAAACGAATTCAACCAGTCAGTTCTCTAGTTGGGTCAAGTAGTTTCAAACTAAGCAACATGAACAAAAATGCTTGGATTCAAGGTAACTTGCACCAACTAATCACTCCACAATTCCCGCAAACTTAGGTCCCCTGGTTAAACCTTTTAGTGGGATCAGGACTTTGCCCTTAAAAACGCCACAGTGGTGAGGAAACGCTCCTATTTGTACTGGCGTTTGCTGTTGGTTTTTGGGGAGGGTATTTTTTTTAGGGGGGTGTGTGGCTTACATGTTTTGTTAAGGGTTCGAGCTTGGCCGTGTTCCCCCCAAAAAATACTACAGATTGGCTTGTCACAACTCTGTCTCCCCTGCCCCCCCGCAAGGTTTCGCCAAGGCTCAACGGTAAAAATCTGTAAAATCCGTCAGGGGAGGGCCGTGAATAGATGAAGCAGCTGCTACTTGAAGCGAAGGAGGATTTTTAATTGTGTATCTTTGTCGAAAGTACATCTGTCAGTCGCTGGTGATGATGTGGTATGATGTAATTGAGTTGTTCAAATCTAGCGGAATATTCTCGAGTTTTGGGTGTCCAAATGGCTTCTGAAGTTGCAGGCCGCGGGGCTTAGAGCTTGTTCCGTACCGAAGGGTTACCGTTGCCGTTGATTCATGGGGTTTTTGAAGGTGCCTCAATGTAACCAACTTCCAGGAAACAAGGTTCTTGTTGAAGGCCGATAGAAATTGGGACAAGGCAGTGGGTTAAGAATCCCTGCCTGACGGTGGAAAGTGGGACAACCCAATGTATGATATATTCATCCACATTTGCCATACAAATCAACCTTCCAGAGTATAAGACCATGGAAACTAACTATACAAATTTCCCAATATATATCTTTTGGGTTTTTGATCTTGATTCGTCACGATATACGAATATTATGCAATGATCGCCATTGATTCTTGATTTGGTTTCAACCTGTTTGGGGATGGAAACACCTTGCATGATCCTATCGTGGAGTCACGTGGGAAACCGATGTCTGCATCATGACTGCGGTAGCACCATACACACGTCGTGTGCGTGTGTGCGGTTTCATGTGTTGCATGACTTGTTATCCGCCACTCAATTGAAACTTCCTAGTAAACCTGAGGAATCTTCCCCCCCAAATCTTTTCCTAGGGATGACAAATAGCAGCATGTTTGAAACCACTACCTGTAGATGACGCTGTTGATGGTGCAAAAATCCGGCAAGATCACCACCTTGTCATGTTTATATAGATCTGTTGAAAAAGTGGAATAAACTACCCAATCTCAACGGAAACCATAGCGATCTTATTGTGACAGCCGCTCCAACCCTGACCACGCGTCATTAGCTGACCCTACCCAATTCAAAAATATGAACAATTTGCAATGCCCTATGGAAGTTCATAGCCGAGCCTCCTCCCCCCCCAAAAAAGTCCCTAAACAAGTCTTCAACATATGGGGTGAATCCAACCCTCCGGTGGTTGGGGAAATCCCAAGAACAAAACACCGGGGGGCAAAACGGCACACCTTTTCCCATACCATCCATGGGACTGGTAAATTTACCTATTATCTAGTTGATTTCTATGTTGTAAAATGTAGGTAAATATAATAACAATCCATACATGCATGGATTCTGGATGGTTTTTTCCTGCGTCAGCCACAGTGAACAGCGGTTGGTGCGCGAGGTCCAGGTGACGAAATAATAGAAAGACAGATTCGTCCCCTTAAAAAAAAAAAAACGTCGCGATTGGCCGATGGTTTGATACGCGGCGTTTAGATGCCTCAAGGGGTGGCAGTTTTTAAACCAAGCAACACTATGACTATAACTTATCTATAATCCATACCATCCATGTATGGTATATTTACCTATATGAATGGGTGATGTTCATGGTAAATGTAGGTAAATATACCATACATGGATCCTATGGGTAATGCCCTAGAATTAACAGTTCGCCCCTGAAAATTGGCCCAAATTGACCCAAAAAAAAGCCGGATCATCTTCGAGTCCCATCCATTTTCAGGGGACATGTGAGTTTCAGGGGAGGGTATAGCATATTGGGCAGGGAGTGGCTGAAATGAAGTTGCTGGATGTCTTTTTCCTAACAGGCTCTCAAGGTATTTTGCCTTCAGAACATGCGAAGTAACAAGCTTAAAATCCCCTGAAACTACCTGAAACTAACAACAAATGCCATTGAAAAATAGGGAGTAACCTTCCCGAAAAGAGCTTAAGTTCATCTTCCAACCAAGGATTTTAAAGTTTCATCTTAGTTGTAGGGATGGTATATGTAAAAAAGTTATAGAACAGTGGCAAATGACGGGTAATAGGGTTCCCTTCACAAAAAAAACAAATTGATTGCTTACCCCCTGTGAACCGGGGTTTTGGCAAACCGCAAGGTAAATATTTGTGTTAAAACGACCAGGTCATGAAAGCTTACAAATTGACTTCCCTAAGAATCATGCGATCTCAAAACTGGTGGTTTGGAGATCCCAGACCCCTGCTATACACATCCAAAACCCCCTATAGCAGAGTCCAGTGATTCTTAGGGTTACACAATTTTTCACATCTCACAGTCGTCACACCAAAAAAACGTGTTTCCTGCATCGACCATGTCAATGACATACAAAAAATATGTTGCTTGCTAACCTAACTTCACAGTAAATATCCTTAGGGATCAGTTTAGATATAAAGATTCATGCCTTCTTAAGGCTCCTGATATCTCACAAGTGGGAACTATTGGGAACTGGCTTTGCCAGTTCCAGTTGGGTCCATCAACAAATTTGCTGAAGCATCATAGCCCCTCAAACCTGCGACATTGGTTGGTTCAAACGGAAAGTTGCTTCTCAACACCGTGCCGACCGGTCAGGCAGCGAAGGATTTTGTCCAAAATGCCCAAGGCTTAACGAGTTGGTGGTTGAACGAACCCGTTTGAAAAATATTAGTCAAATTGGGGATCTTCCCCAGGTAGGGGTAAAAATAAAAATCTTTGAGTTGCCACCACCCAGTTGAATATCCACAGAGGTGACGAATTTCAAGCTGGTTTTCATGCGTCGAAATTTCATGATTGCGAAGAAACGCTTAGGATTTAAATCTGCAAGGAATTCGAATTTTTCAGCCTGGAATTCATAAATGCTTCTTGTCCCCTTGATTTGTACTAACTATACCTTCCCTAAAACTAATCAAAACGCCCTTGAAAATAGGCCTAGATTGACCCAAAAGGAATGGATCATCTTCCAACCCTTCATTTTCAGAGGCGAAAATGTTAGTTCTTGCTAGTTATTCCCATAGAATCCATGGTTGTTATATTTACCTACATGTAAAACCATAAAAATCAGCCATTCATGTCGTTTTTTAGATACCATACATCATACATGGATTCTATGGGTAATTATTTGCTACCTTTGGGTTTCTGCTTTTATGATGCTATGACCTTAGGTCCCTCACTGGTTGCCCGGCGGTGCCCCTGCGTGGCCCCATTCTGCTTGGCAGAAGTTAAGGGGTCCCTGGGGTCAAAGGAGTTACCTCGAAAATGGCTGGCAAGAAAGCTGTTGGTGTGTCCGAGAATTTTTTTGTAAAGAAAAAGTAATTCATAGACCCCCGAAGTTTATCCTCCAGGGAATTAACATATCCCACCTTGGGAAAAGGAAAATCATCTTCAAAATGCCATCTTTGGGGGATATGTTAGTTCCCTGGAGGGTAACAGTTCGCCCTTTAAAAAGTTAGCATCCCAAAAGGAGAGGATCGTCTTGTAAACGACTATTTATTCAGGGGCGAGCTTTAATTAAACTTTCAGGGAGTACGTTTAGATTCATGTTCTCTTATAGTTCCAAGTAAGTTTCATGAAACCTCTCTAGTTGGAAACACATTAATACAAGCAAAACACTACATATCATATATCAGGGGTTACTTAACCCATACCATCCATGTATGGTATAATATACCTACATTTAGTTGATTTTCATGGTACATGTAGGTAAATATGCCAGTCCAATGGATGGTATGAGTAAAATGACATCTCAATTCTTAGCTCCCCAAATTGTAGGGAAAAAGATCTATGGCTCTTCCAACGCAAAATCATGCCCTGCGACTCGTGACGCATGGGGAAATTCCTACCCTTGGATGTCCCGGGAAGTTCGTAAAAGGTCAGCAACTGGGTATAACTGGGTTATAAACACAAAGGAATACCCCATTTATAAGTAGGTGAAATAACCCATAGATCCTAACTTCCTGGGACATCCAAGCAGGGAACAAACGTATCCCACCGAAAGGGAAAAGGAAAATCATCGACTCAAAAGTGCCGGTGGGAGGGGATATGTTAGTTTCCAGAAGGGTGACAATTAAAAAGCAACATCCAAACACCAATTTCTGAAACATGTATTTCTTAAACATGCAAGGTAACACATGTATGATATTATTTGACGGGTATTTTTCTACGATAAGAATAGCTGTTGTTTTTTCCATCATGCACCCGGGATGTATCATAGATTAAAAGCAAAACCCTGCAAATAATGGGAACAAACTACCAAGCGCAACTGGTGAGCTGGATTTGGGAAACAACAGTACAGGAAGTGCCACAAATCATCGATTCTTGTATCAGTGAATTTGGAAAAAGAAATCCTCAACTAATATCTCGGACTTATGTAGACCTTATGAAGGGATAATCAACCACCATCATCCTACCCTAGGGATCCTGGCTCACTTTATCAGAGGATACTTGGGGTGTCCAATCGCCACCAAAACGCAAAGTATCTAGGTTCCATGAAACCATTCTCAGTTTCGGTGAGCCAGGATCCCTAGGGTAGGTGGCGAATGATTGGACACCCCAGCCGTATCCTCTGATAAGGTGATTGGATTCCTAGGGGTAAATAAGGCCCTATTTAAGGCCGGCTATTTCCTGGCAAAAAACGTGGCATTTCCCCTTAAATTTCCATTGACATTCCTGCCATGGTGAACCCCTTCGACCCGAAAAAAACATACACAATTCTTCAGCGTTCACCACTCCGCTCAGCGGACGATGGGCGGCCTGGCAATTGGCCATTTTGTGTCGAGAGTTTGGCTGCTTCACTCAGGGGTTGGGTGAAGGATTTGTAGGGAAGGTAGTCCTGATGACTCACTGCAGCTGAACTAAATACTAAAGGTAAAGGGGTTCACCTGAAACTTTTGTACAAAAGACACCCCAAAATATCCCTGAAAAAACCGAACGGCGAATTCTGAAGCAACTTGAATTTCATGGACCAGTGTGGAA
This sequence comes from Breviolum minutum Mf 1.05b.01, assembly GCA_000507305.1. Classification (NCBI taxonomy): domain Eukaryota; class Dinophyceae; order Suessiales; family Symbiodiniaceae; genus Breviolum; species Breviolum minutum. The sequence goes on along the minus strand of DF239071.1, from coordinate 121,450 downwards.
AAGGGAAAGATTATAGTCGAATCGGAAGCAAACCTCCATTTTTGAGGTTCCAGCCGTTAGTTAGAATTTGCCGAGTCAACTGCCACACCTGTAAATGATGATTGCTCCGTACAAGGGGGTTGAGTGAATTTCATGAATTTCCCACAAAAAAAAGTTGGGGGAGTCATCTATAGCTTATGAAATGGAATACTCGCAAATCGAACACCCCAAAACGTCCAGAGTGTCTCTAGGAGCATTTGTTTCATCGCTTCCAGAGTGTCTACCCGAATGGTTGTCAACCACTTTTGACCCTGCCTTGTACGACCAAGGTTCACGAAGGATGGCGTGGATGATAGGGCTGGTAAGGAATTGCCCCTGGCAATTTTTTGAGGTTGAGCTGCGGGTGGTCACATAGCAACGTCATGATCATGCTGACCATCATCATCATCATCATCATCATCATCATCATCATCATCATCATCATCATAAGAATGATAGCTGACTTACCGATGACTTACCGATGTTTTTCCGAGGTTTTTCGCATTTGACAAAGGCGAAGTTGAGTCACGACCTGGAACCAATGACCGAGGGCCCCATCACGGCCAAGACTTGATTGATGCCAGTCACCCCCAGGGCTCCAGGAATCAACCCAGGACTGAAAAAACATGTCATCCAGCATGTCATCCTAGTGGTTCGGGACCCCCCAAAAAATCCGAGTGAAGACGAGTTTTTCCTTTGAAAAAAAAACATCTTTTTTTAAATGTTGGCGGCCCAAAATTGTAAATGACCCATTTGTAAAGAGAAACTTTCGGTCTCTCCACTTTAAGCAGGTCATTTTGGTTGTTCATTTTGATCATTTTTGTTGACTCCAAACCTCCAATTCAAACCAACTTGAAACCAGCTCAGCCGGGTCAAAAAACATGCGAGCAAAAAAAACGCGTCGAGAGTCGAAACCTCCCTAAATCAAAACTTCCCAACATCTTCATGGCCTTTTAAGGCTGTTTGTTGTGGGAGCGATCTGTTTTTTTCAAATGTTGGTTGCTACCATACTACTTACATCACAGTGAGTACTCGCATTTCGATTACATGACTAGTTGGTGATTTCAATCCATTTGAAAAATATGAGTCAAAACTGATCATTTCCCTAAATACGGGCGGAAATAAAAAAGTATTTAAGAAATTTTAAGAAACCACCAGCTATAGATAAACAAACATGTTGGAGAAAAAAACGACGCTGGCCATCATGCCCAGCCTGTCTTTGCCGTCTTTGCGTAGCTCCCCAGCACTTTGCGACTGGATACGGGGCGGTTTGGTCTACCCCTCCAATGGCACCCCAACCAAGAAATAAGGCTTTATTAAGGCCTTATTAGGGCCTAAGAAACGTGGTTTTCATTAGGGGGATGACGGTGGTTCATAATCACATTGCCTTATTTTGTTATTCGGGGTGGGCCCCCTTAGATTTATGATGATTTATGTAACCCATCTGATTTTTTACCTAAGTAGTAACTATAGGTATACTGTATACTGTTGATGGAAGAAATCCTGTAGCACCTGGGATGTAAAAAACATATCGTAAAGAGTGGGATAAACTACCTGTCCCTCAACTGGTGATCGCCGGATTTCTGAAGCATCAACGACAGGGGTGAAAATAATGTTGGTCACCTCTTTTTCGTGGTGGTGGCCAACCCTGGTGGCCATTTTTTCGGTAAGTAAATCCAGGTTGGAATTAATTTCAAATATCAAATCACGACTTTACTACTGGCTTCGAAGATCTCAAAGATGTACAAACAAAGCACCTACTATACAATCTATATTTCGGCTATATCCGGATGATGCTATGAGGCTATATTTTTTCCTTCCTTGAAATTCCTTCATTCCCCAAGTAGCTCCACGAAGCACCATAAAATTGGTACAAAGTTGCTTAGAAAATTGAACATGGAGCGTTAAAATCGGCTAGGTTTCTTTACAAATGTAGCATCTACAAGGTGGGCCAACCCCTATAAACTGGGGTTACAACTACAAAGCGTTTATACAAATGCTGCTATTTTTGTTCATGAAACATGTACATCTATCAGTTAAACATAGTGTTACGGTATAACCCCTCTAAATGGCCGAGAATAAATGGATAACTGGAATGAAATAACATCTATTAGGTGGAGTTATAGCCTCATTTATTATAACTGGTAGAGGCCCACCTTGTACTTGAGTGAATCCTTTTTTTGGGGGGGATATCCTATCCTAGACATCCAATCATACTGTCAGAGAATGATCGGTTTGGGGGTGTCCAAGCACATCCGAAACGCATAGGCCCTTACAGTTCTTTAGGTTCAATGATCATTTTCATACCTTTCCAAAACCAGGTGTTCTATCCGTTTCTTGGAAATTCTCTTTGATTTCTTGAGATAGATATTGAAAAAGTGAAAAGACTTGTTGAAGAAGTGAGGAACAAAAAAACATTGTCCTAAATTCCGAAACCAAAGTGTTGCGATTTACCATGATGAAAAAAGGCTCATCTCATGGGTAGAAAAACTCTCTGACACAACAAAGCATTTTCACAAAAAAGAGCAAGATAAACTCCAATTTGTGTGATACAAATCTAGTTTTTTGTGATACAAACTGCAGGTTTATCAATTTTATCAGGTTTTGTGAACCTTCGAAAAGTTCTTCAAATCAGTTTCTCCATCCTGTTGACGCCCCTGGCCGTCAACAGAAAACGTTGAAGGTTGGCCTTGGATATGCCCCGTTCGCTCAGGAGCTGCATGCGGAAGGTGGGTTGCTTGCGTGCCGTGCCTTGACCTCGATCACAGAACCATTAACCATGGGGAGGGGGGGTACCTGGGGATGTGAAAGCCCATAGATGTGAAATATTATGCGTTTATTGTCTTCTAGCTATGGTTATAACTGTATTTTACCAACAAAAAATCACTTTATAGTCTTTATATTTACAGGCATTGATATCAAATGATGTTAGATTTTGTGTGTAGAATCGTTTTTTTGGAAGAAAGTGGTGAACAAAAAGTTATCACATACCACTTTATGACAGGTGTTAGGCGGGATATCTCATCACTGGCGATTGGTGGCATATATCATGGCTAGTCAACGCATTCCCGCCCCCCCCCCCGGCGGAAAACCGTTTAACAAGGCCTTCTTAAGATAAACCAATGGTTAATAAGCCCTTGCCTTATTTCTGGGGGGACTACGTTAAGGGGCGTAGGTTGACCAGTCATAAATATAGGACGTGAAAGTACCGGGCGTAGTCCTTGCATTCTAAATAGGAGGCTGACATGCTACCTACCACCTACTATACCAGAACAACCTATTGCCAGAACAAGTCATCACAGTAATCACTAGTGAAACATCATCAAGTGTGTAAGGTACTTGAAGACATGTCCTTTTAAAACACTACTTGGTGAATAAGAACTATGTCCCAACTACTTCCTACAAAAACATTATGGGTCCGATTACCTTCATTGTAGTAGTTGCTTGGGTGCATTCATGCAGGTAAATAATGGGGTAAACAACTAAGTCACGAAACACATGTTCTATCTCATCCCATTCATAAATTGGACTTAACATTTAAAAGATGGATTCCTCATAAGGTGCTTAGTGCCTACTAAGCCTCCCCCCCAAAAAACGAGGTAACTACAAACCTCTTCTATATCTCCAACTAGGAGGTGGATCCAATTTTGAAGAATCTGAGTCAAAATCTGAACCCCCCTTCCTACCAGTTTCTTCCAGTTTGGGTGCTGTTTGAACCCTAAGGGATGGTGTTTTTCGGCACATCCATTCACCTTTCCAGGAGTTCAACTCTTTTCCCAACCACCTGCTGTGTTTTTGCTGCTTGGTGGGGACCCCTACCCGCGTCCTCAACGAAACTGAACTTCTCGACCCTCAGCGTGCGTTGTTCAAAATCTTCTATCTAATCAGAGTTTGGCGAAGGATTTGTGTCCCCGAAAACCATCCTGCAAAGTCTAGCGGAGTGTAGATCTTGAAGGATGTGTGTTTTTTGGGGGGAGGGGCTTTGATGTTACCCTTACGTTATCTTACAAGAATCTTACATTAATTAGCAATATGAAAAAAGTCACCATGTTGAAGAGAAAATGCAGCAACATCTGCATTAAGTGAAGTTTCGTTTTGCCAGCCAAGCCCATGTCAGTTCAGCTATGCCTGTGTCCATTCTAGTTATATGTGATAGATATTAATGATTCAAATACATATCCATAGGATCAATGTACGAGTATGGAAAATATCAATGTACAATTAGATAATCATCAAGGTAACTTGTATATGTATATCTTGTATACATTAAACATCTATATGTAGGATGTATACCATGGATCCTATGGGATTCAAACACCTTGGAAACATGAGTTGGCTTGCTTGCCGGTTCCGGCCAGAATTGTAGAGCCCCAAGGGGAAGCCCAAAAAGAAGCTGTCTTGTAACATGGGCCTTAGGGAACCCATAAGGTCTACAGCCAGCTCGATGTTAGTTTTCCGGATGGTACCTTTTAGAGGCCTGGTGGTTTTCTTCAACGGATGTAATCTTCAAAGAATCCACTCGAATCTGCGGTCGTGAAGTATTATTTTATGATGATATTCACGTTACAGTATTTCCACATGTTTTTGCATGTCAATTTGAAGTATCTTAACCATCATCTAATTTTAAAAGCGTGAAACCATCAAACTAAACTACCGTGTGAGAAGCCATTTCTCACCACTGGTGACAAAACACACCGCCGTTGGCCGCACCAGTTTTGCGTCGAATCGTTGGAGGACTTGTGCCCCGCCGAACGAACGTAAACTACCGAAGGAACTACGACCTGAAATTTCGCGACTGCCAACCATTTAGAACTCAAGTTTTCGCTGGGGGGTCACCCTCTACCTCCCAAAAACACATGGATGTGGGAAAGAGATTCTTTTTGCAAGACTCCTGCGTTTCCTTTCCAAGCTTGGGATAGGAAATCCAAGAGAACCATGATTATGAGAGGAAGGGTACCCTCCCTAAAACGACCCATAGCACCTGAAAATAGGCCATCCCAAAAGGATGGCATAGTGTTCCTACCAACAATTTTCAGGGGCGATGGCTTTTGGTTTCAGGGTGAAAGTGGTGAAAAAAAAAGAGTCTAAGGTCTCCCTTGTTGAAACACCTTTCGAAAGGCCCCACTTCAAGGAGACTTTTCCATCTGGCAATTTATGTTGATTCACAAAAAAAAACGCTACTTTCCATTTTACTGGTTGGTTAATAGGGATCCTTCTAACGGTTTATTATAATCCCTATATACCCTCCCAGTATAATCCCCTATATAACCCAACCAACCAGGTTTTTTTTCATTGCTCATGTTGATTCACCGGTTGAAACAAATGCCATAGGATCCAAGTATGGAATCTTTTGGCATGCTCCCCTACTCAGCAACAGTGGCAATAGTATAGAAGGTTTCTGGTGGCCACTGTTACTGGGAGAGGGAGCATTGCAAAGCATATGATATATATAGCTACACTCCGTAAAACCAACAGTTCGCACCTGAAACTAGGCCATTCCAAAAGGAAATTTGTGTTCCAACCATCCATTTTCAGGTCTCATGTTAATTTCAGGGGTATCTAGTTACACTTGCTTGATTTTCATGATAAATGCTAGGTATACGGAGTTCAGGATTTACCACCACTTGACAACTACTGCAATCACTGTGCATTTTTTGGTCCATCGATTGGTTGATGGTCAAATCCAAAAAGGCAAAGAGAAGCAGTTGGAATTGGCTGCTTACAAAAAAGATCTGGTGTTTCATACTTTGAATCACCTGGTGAAGGATATCTAGGATATCATTCGATACTGTATGATACTGTATCCCATAGAATCCATGTACGGTAAACTTGCCTTTATTAAAAACCAACTAAATGCACGTACGTACATATGCCTTACATTGCTCCTATGTGTATATAGATGTTCAATGATATAATATATATATATATATTCACTTGATATACAGCATAAGTTTCACATAGAAATCCTCGGTTCATCAACTTCTCTGTACTACCAATCTCGAATGGAATCTTCGATCAAAGGACAAAAGTAAAGGACGTCCTGCCACCGAATAGATGTTTCTTCAGTTAGGATGATGCCAAAGGACCAACCATCCCCCACCAAAATGGTTGGCAATCAGGTTCCAACTATGAAACCCTTAAAGGAGCAAGCTTTCCTGGGTGAAGGAAAATAATTCTTGCACTTCACCAACAAGCATTGAGGCCGACACTGCCAAACAAAGGGGTTTGAGATGGAGGAATTCTCCCAACAATATTCCCAAAATGAGATGAAATGTCAGGTTTAGAAAAATTTGTTGGCTTTAGCTAATTGACGAACACCTCGAGATTTTACCACGCGAAAAATGCGATGAGTTGTTTTTTTTTGGGGGGGGGGGGAATTCAGTTGCCTAACAACAAAAAAGGGTACTTTCCCATGTTTTCCCACATGTTTTTTTTTCCGGAGGTCTTGGCAAACTTTTGGCAAACATGCCAGCGTCGTCGTCGTGAGATTTCCAGTTTCAGCAGCCATCGGTCGTTTCGGTCAGCGTCCCACTTCGATCTCGGTCGTGCATCCATACAGTCAATGCATAACGATCCGCGTGTGACTCAGAAACCTCGTGCCAAATCTCCTGGCGAAGGAAAAGATGGATCCAATGGACCTTGTGTTTTTTTGGGGGGGGGTTCCAAGTGGACCATTTAAAATAGACTGGTATATTTAGCTATGATTTATTTACCATAGCTAAATATACCAGTCCCATGGATACTATGGGAAAGTCTTTGGTTGGATGTTATATATCTGAGCTCAAAAGGCCTGAAGTGGTGATACTATCTCACCTCTTGGGTCACGGCATCTTTAATGGTTTCCTCAACCCGCAGCTCCCCAAGAGAAACCCTCCAACAAAAAATGAAAAGAAATAATAAAACAACTCCACAATTCCCCAAATGAAAGAGTTTAACTGGATGCTTCTGCCAAAAACACTTTAACAATGAATATATGAAGGTGAAAAACAGGTGCCCTTCATAAAAAAATCAGACTAGATTATTTACACCACTTAGTTCCCAGGATTTTGGCAACACCTCCCCAATACTTTTTCACCATTTTTTAAACATCTATGCCTCCTACCCCCCAAACCCAAACGGTTTAGATACAACGACAATGGCTCCTCAGAAAGGAAGACCACCAAGCGACCAGCTAAAGGCTCAATGACTTGAGCCTTACCACGACCTCTTGGGACTCCCCGTGGCGGGCCATTCCCATGGTTGAGAGAACTTCCTTGGATGCTTTTATGGGGCATCTTATAGAAATATCGGTTTATAAAATGATACTGTTGATGGAAGAAATCCCAAACAACCACCTGGAATGTATAAAACCTTGTAAATAATGGGATAAACTACCTAGCAACTGGTGCAGGATTTCTTCCATCAACAGTATTCCAGCAACTTTCTTTTAATGAAATGTATATTTACGTAGACCGTAGACCACCCTCCAAGAGTATCAAATTTCAGCCCCCAAGGTCTGTTCTAGGTGGTGTATTGGGGCTCCAGTTTTACACCCCCAAGAACTTGATTCCCACCCCAAATTAGTACGGCAGCAACCAGTTGCTGTAGAAACTAGCAAAAGCTTGATGAATAGGGGTCTGGATTCCTCTCATGGGATTGGACCACTCAAATTGTACTTACTAAATTCATCTTGTAAAAAAAACCTGAATTTCTACAAAAAAAACGTGCACAGCTCCTATATGAGTGAGCTTTTGTCACAAGGTTTTTTCCGGAATTTTTATCCCAAACAAAAAAATGACCTTAATGATCTTTCCAGCACCAAAAACAATCAACAAAAAAAAACATCTCAAGATGTTTCATGAACCCAACTCCACCTCTGATCTTGACTGAAAAGTTTTGCTTCCAAAAAAAACACGCAAGTCCCACCTTGATCAAAAGGTTCCCAAGTTCGTAGTTCACCACCCATTCGTTTCTCCCAAGCATGATTGCCTAAGGAAATAGGTTGACGAGTCATGACTGAATGCAAGCCATGTGAACAACTTGACTTGGATAAGCAATAGAGATACAGGTCTAGCAGCACTGATGATGCTTGATTTCTTAATTTTTTTGGACTAAATTGTTTCATTGACAGCCCAGCCGCACCTCACATCCACATGAAAATAAGCCCCAAGTGAGTAAATATACCCTCCCTGAAAACTAACGGCTGGAGGGCCCCAAAATGATGGGCCTTGGAAAAGGTAACTCCCTTTCAAAATGGCAATTTTTGGTATCTATCTTAGATTTCCCGGGCGCATTCCTTATTTTAAAAAAGAAAAAATGTGATATCTGTGGGTTGTAAACACAACAATCATTTTTTTCCACCCAAAAAAAATGCCGACAAACACCCATCAACAACGCTGTGCAAAACCAAGACGCAGTACAACAACACGGTGACCTTCCTAGGAATATCATCCTTGCAACCTGCAACTAATCGGTGGGCTCGGTTCATGGGAATCCTCAGGGTAGGGTAGCCACGCCCCCCAGAAATGGCCGGCCGTAATTTTCGGGTTACTTTTCCACCCGAAAATGGGATCCATGTGCCATGTATGGTATATTTACCTACATGAATGGTTGATTTTTGTGGTAAATCATAGGAAAATATACCATGCATGGATCCTATGGGACCTATGAACCCTAAATAATCCCTTAGGAAGACCGTATTTCTTCTGGAAACGTGGCATTCGGAAGTACCATCACATTTCCAGGACTTATGGCATTTGTAATTCCTACTTTCCGGTAATCTTACCATGGCTGGCCGGACATCACCATTTTTTCACCTATAGGTAATCCATAGATGTATATGGTATAAAGGTCGGTTTTCCAATTGTCTTAGTTTACCACACGTTAAATCAAATCACTTTCTATCTTTCAGATTTGGAACTTTCATCAGCATCTCTTCAACTTTGGAACATCACCACCTGCCGTATCAACTTCCCTCCCTCCTCCCTCCTCCCTCCGCCCCCGCACGTGCACCTTGTAAAAAATAGCTATCCAGGTGCATCTTATATGCTGCACGTGGAGGATAACATGCTGCCATGGCAGATTGTGGTACTGCCAGCCTCAGACCTGGACAAAATGATGGCTGATTGGCGGAATCTGATGTTATTTTGTTTGGATCCCTAAATCTTCTACCCTCCCTGGAACTGACATAGCCGCCATAGCCCCTGACAATGGATGCTTGGAAGAGGAAAACTCCTTTTGGGATGGCCTATTTTCAGGGAAAATAACTAGTTGGTGGATGTTGGTGGTTGAACCAACCCCGCTGAAAAGATATGAGTCAAAATGGGTCGATCTTCCCCAAATTTCTGGGTGAAAATTCTAAACATATTGAGTTGCCACCACCCAGATAAAATGGCTTTCACCAGGGCTATAACCCTACTCAAAGGGGTTGTAACCTCGTAGCCCCATTGAAAATTGTTAGGGGAGAAGCCTATATCTGTTGGGGATTGTTGAGGTATACCTCACTGGGAAAGGTTGAGCGCCCAGGTCAATTTGCCAAGTTTTGTTTGCCTGCCGGGGGGGTGGCGCATTTTAAGTCCTATGTCGGATCAATGGGAACAGTATACTTAGATTAGTTGAGGTTGAACGGGAAAAAGTAAAACATATTCAGAATTTAATGGTGAGTTTTCATGATGGTAAGAAGTAAAAAAGTCACCTTAAACAAATCCAGCTATAGGCTATATCATTCTACATTTGGTTGATTTTATGGTGATTTCCATGTATATCATAAAATGGCAAATGTAAGTACATGAGAAATATTCCGTCACCGTCCCATGGGATCCAACTAATAGGATTCAAAAAACTGCCAGCCTTTCAACTGAAAAGCCGGCAAAACCAGTTCCTTATTGACTGAACATGTCCCCGTCACCAACAAATGGGTGATTAATTTTCACCTCATTTTTTTCTCGAAAAATAGAGGAAAATAATCCCACAAAAGGGACTTGCCCAGGGAACTTAGCGAGTAAAGATTCAGAGAAGTGACGTGATTTTACCTATACTTGTGCTAATGAGCATTGCAATCATGTTCCAGCGAACAAACTGATGACATGAATGAAAATCCCACTGGTCACAAGTGCCATAAAATTAACACTGGTGACACACAACTCCACGCTGTTAAAACATCACCAAAAAAAGTTGAGCCCGCACAATGCATCATTTTGAAGCTTTCAGGAAACCTACTTCTTGCACAGCCTGTCAAGAATACTGACCTGTCTTCTTTATAGGCCACAAATGGTGGAAGGAATCTGTGCTAGCTAGCTTTTTTGGGGGGTTGGAAAATTTTCCCGCCAGTGAGTTAGACCAACCACCTGCCTAGTTCATCTTCCAAAATACACGCCAAGCCAGCCAGCTTTTGCATCACCTGTCATTGAACTTGTCTTCTCGTTGGACTGATTATTCGCTGGTTGGGAAAAAGTTAAAACGTCGGGATTCCCCAACACCAAAAAAAAACGTTGAGAAAAAAACAACATAATACCCCTTTATAACCCTTAATACCCCTTAATACCCTTTATAAATAGCCGAAAAATAATTGTGTACATGGGTTTCACTGGGGTGAAAAAAATCATCCTTTCAAGGGTTATTTCACTCCATTTGTAACTGGTTGTTGGGCCCACCTTCTATAGTCTCTTGAAGTCTGACCAGGTCAAAAGTGTTTTTTCAAAAATGGATGAGACATCGGCCGTATCACCCGGTATAAAACAAACATAATCAAACAGACAACAACCATGGGCTTTGAAAGCCTGTAGTAGGGTGATACTAAAAGCCAATTCCTCCACCAAAAAGAATATCATATATAAATAAATATAAATAACATGTACATATCGCTTAAACTCCTCTTCACTGGTTCAACTTGTTTTTTTCCTCATGTTCTGTGTGATAGATAACAATAGAAAGCATCTTTTCGGTTGGGGCAATCCCCCAATGAATGCTCATCACTCATCACAACCAACAGCCATAAGATGCCATAAGTGACCTCCATTGTGGTAGGACACTTTTCTCGAAATTCACGTGCGGCTTCGCCAGCCGCAAAGGGTAGATATTTGGCCTCCTGGCGGGAATTTTTTGTTCGAAGCCAGGCGGTAATTTTAGGAGATTTCCCCCCGAATACCACCGGGAACCCCCAAGAAATAAAACCTTCCTTAAACCATAGGATTCAGGGGACTGGTATGAATTTACCAATAAAATCAATGAAATGTATAGGCACTGACAAATCTTACCATACTCAAGCCCTATGGGCAAGGAATTATGAACCACCTTGATCCCTTGAGGCCTTATTTCCTGGGTGCCGCTGGAAAATTTTCATTCCCATCGGGTGTCTGCTCGAGTTGCTTCTGACCTCTCGAGTTGCTTAGGTCTCAACCTCGAAACCTAAGAATCCTGTTTGACCCCTCCCCGATCCTATAGGATTGATGGTCGAAACATGAAAAATCCCCAGGTAATCCCTTTTTAGGATATATCTGGATCCTGAGGGTCACACTAATGTGAAGGATACGGTCACCTGATGGCTCAAACATGCCGTGATGGATGTGGCTTATAACTTATCACCACACCTTCAACTTCACAAAACCTTCATCCGGAGGATAGCATCCAAAACAAAACGTTGATAGAAAGACACTGATCTTTAGAGTAGGCAAAAAATGATGAATTGTGTTTAGCTGATCAGCCAAGATGGGATCTCATAATCCTCCATAGTCACCCGGATCGCTCATTGTGGTTTAATTGGCTGGAACCGTGATATCTTCGATTCTTTTTGGAAGATCTTCCCATGTAAAGACATACACCCCCAAAATTTGACATAGCCCCTAGGAAATGATGGTTGGAAGACTACTTTCCTTTTGGGAAGGCCTATTCTCAGGGGATATGTTAAATTTTCGGGGTATATTGAAAATCATTGATCCACATTTTCCAGTTTGCGATCCATTGCGAAACATGTTGGAGAAAAATCCCGCAAGCCTTTGGAACAGTATTGAAGTTAATATAGTGGCCATGTTTCCAGAATGATTATGGAGATGCTTGCGAATCCTCAAAATCCATGGTTGGTCCAAGTGGCAAAAAAAAAAAGATCAACCAGAAAAACACGTGTTGGAAAATGGAGGATTGTCAATCACCATTGTACATCTACTTACTAGTACTTGGTAGGTTAGTAATTCTAGAGTGTGAAACCACCATGATTGAGTGAAATCAGTCCCCTAAACAAATTCTACCGCATTATACCTTTACGGTCACCATTCTCAATTCCAGCAGGCCATCATCATCAACAACAACAAGAACAACTTGGACAACCAACCAAAAAAACATCATCACCATCATCGTCAACAAGAATAACAAGAAGAACAACAAGGACAACCAACCAACCAACCAACCAACCAACCAACCAAACAAACAAACAAACAAACAAACAGTCAAACAAACGAACAAACAACCAAACAAACAAACAAACAAACAAACAACAACAGCAGGTTTTTTTGGTTGCAGGTTTCTCCTGGAGAGGGTTGCAAACATCGTTGGTATCATTCCTTGGCTGCTTCCGGTTTTCGGAGTCCAAGTTGGCGGGTGGTGGAAACCTCCATTGATGGTCATTTTGGACAAAAAGTAACCTCCAAAAATCATGGCTACTTAGAGGTTCAGGATACTTAGTAACTGGTTATATGTAGGTTTATAACCCTGGTTGCTATCCACTTACTAAGTATCCTGAACCTCTAAGTAGTCAACCTCCCCCCCCCCCCTAACGTCCCTAACGTACAGCTATGCTTATAGTTGGTAGTTGCTAATCTAATTAGCTGGAAAAAAGTAACATTCAAAAATTGAAGAGGTCCCCAAATTACAAGGAATACAAACGGACGCCTTTTTCAACTTACCAGCATTTTCTAGTATCATCAACGTCATCAACCAGCATCGTCCACTTTGGGTGTCACTGTATGAACTCCACGGAATATACCCTACAATAAAGTGCATAAGGCACCCAACAAAAATCAGTTTTTTTTGGAACATCCAAGTAATGATAACTTTTCCAGGGTGTAGGCACGCCACCCCCTCCAACAAAAAAAACATCCCTTCAGAATTTCTCTTTTGGGGGAAGATCCACACTAGAAGGGTTCACTTGCCCTGTAATCCCCAACCAATTTCTCAACGTGCTCGTAGTTTGCAATGGCCCGCAAAATGTTCTTGCAACCATTTGCCTTGCTCGTCACGATACGCACTACCCTGGAAAAACACTTGTGGTACTCTTGATGGTTCAGAAATCCGGATAACCAGTTGATATGGCAATATCCCACTTTTTTGAAGGGTTTTTACATCCCAGGTGATGCAGGATTTCTTCCATCCACATTATAACTCAAGCATCTGCATTATGCCAGCACCACGAAGTCTTTGAAGTTCAAGTTGCACCTTCCAGAGTCCGTTTCACGGGGTCCGACTGCAGGAAGCTCGTTAAAATTTGCCCCTAAAACACCGGGGGGATTCATCAAACTACCATTGGTGGAAAACCAGAGGTCTGAAAAAGATTGAATAGGTGTAAGCACCTGGCAACTCTGTGGTGAGTTTACGTCACCCGAAATCAAAAGTTGTTGGGGACCTCCAACGATCGGTGAATCACCTGGCAATGGATTCTACTTTGTGTTGAAAAAATTCACCACTGATGCGTGGACAGCTTTGATCTCACTTCACAATGAACTTGATGGCCGAGGGGGTTGGCAGAAAAAATGCAAACAAGCTTAGATGCGACCATGAGTTATGAACTGCAAACTGTCGGCAAATAACTTACCTGCACTGTTTTCTGAAATTGTCTGATATCCCAGATTTGAAATGCATCCTACAAAAAGTGTTCATAGACATCACATCAATTTGCTTCAAAAATAGTTGGCCAAAAAATACAAACATCTTTCCCAACTGATGCTTTGGCAGTGATTATGGCCAGGAAGAATCAAAGAATCACCCAAAGCATAAAAAAACACATCCACAAGTTCCCCTATGAACTTTCAACCACTTACAAGTACCATCCCTCACCGCCCAAACCACGACTTTGCCATGCCTTAGCGACCGCTTCCAATGGCACTGCCTCATCCACTACTACTAAGCGTTTCTGCATAAGCCGCTGTCGAGCATCTTCATTTAAGAAACCTTCAGCAGCTGTAGTTCGCAGCGCCTAACGAGGACCGACCGACGGCGTGATGATGATGGAATTTTGCGGGGCGATTTTTTTTGGGGTGATGATTCTGGTGGTTGATCTTGGCAACAAAAAAAAGGGACAGGTCCTTTAGAAGCTCTGAAAAAATGGAGTCGAAGATGTAAACCCCCATGATCAACTCAACATTCACGGTTCTCGGCGTCGAAGGGGCGAATTTTTACAAGTTTTGCCAAGTGATGAAAAAAAATCCAGCAATTTCTACCACCTGAGATGTACAACATTCTACATATTGACTGGTGTGGGATTTCTTCTACAATTACGGAGAGGTGTGGAAGCCTGTCCATGACACAATTACAAAAAAAATTACATTGGAAGAGATTCATTGTTTTAACTGTTAACTGGTACACCTTACCCATCAATTTGGCTGGCTGGTGAGGATGTTTTCTATACTTTTATACAAATCGGATATGCACCCCACCCAGTCACCACCAGTATTGTTATATTTTTAGTATAAGGAATCCCTATAACCTTCATTGTGTGACTGGCTGGGTGGGAGTCCTTCCAAACTCTACCACCTGGCAAGATGATGTCAGTGCAACTCGGGAATGTCTTCTGGAAATATTTGGTTAGGTCCTGCGCCTGAGAAAATCTGATGCCAGTTCCTACCATTATAGAGTTATAACATAAATCACAAATCGGAATGGCATCACTTTTTTGCCTAGATTTAACCATAAAATGCTACCCTCCCAATAAAATAACAACCCGCTGGCTGGTTCCTATCCCCATTTTTCAATAGGAAATATATATCTTTCCTCAAAATCTAAAGGGTCCAGCCATTCCAGCTACCGCTACCGGAGTGTAACTAGGTCGTGTAGCCCTGGAAATTCCAAGTTTACCATTTAAACAATGGGTGGATTTATATAACCACCATTGATTAAACAAGGGTTTTCACCATTGAAATTGGGGCAAAAACCATTATTTTAATGGTGGTGGTTTCGCCCAGGTACCGTAGGTTTTCCATTGCTACCAGGTCCAGCGGATCTGATAATAAACGGTGTCCCAGGAACTCCCAGGTTTTAATGCAGATTCCAGGTGATGAACCTTTGGCGAAATGGGCCTCCTTAAATCCTTGGATGTGTGTTAAAACCACCTTGGAAATAGAATATAAGAAATTCCTTCAATATGTATTTCTAATGAAGTTATTCTTATTTGTTGGTTAGTTAGTACTCTAATTTCAGCTAAAAACAACTTGGGCAAATTCACAAGAAAAAACGAAGTTGTTCTTTGTGTAAAGTCATGGAAACATATGAGTCAAAAATTAGAGGCATTTTCCCACCACACTTGGGTCCATCCATTCTAAGTTGATGTATGACCAAAGGTAACTCCTATCAACTGGTTAGCCGGATTTCACGCCCATTTATACGCCATGGGCCGTGGATATTTAGGCCATTTGGAAGGGGTTGGCAACACTATCCTCAGGGGAATTACCAAACATGGTCCATGGTTATTAACCACTTACTACAGTAAATACTGAGTTAAACCCTGCAAATAGTGGAATAAACATGGATAAACTATCTATACTTACTGATGCAGGATTTCTTCCATCAACAGTAATTGCAACAACTACTGCTCCCAAAATTTTGCAGGACATCTGGTAGCAAATGTTCCAAAAAATAATTCCCAAAAAAAACCTGACTGTTTAAGAGTCCCCCATTTTGGGCCCCAGGATTCCCTTAAAAAAACCACCAGCATTTTTTGGAGGGAAGGTTTCCCTTCCCTTCGCGGGAACTGGGAGACCCAACCCTGGGAAGGATACATCGATCAGCCACACCCATCCTCAGCATCGATGATGTGTTGGCTGCTTGTGATCGTCTGGTGACGGGGTTATCTTAACGTAAAGAAGTTCCCCTAACGAAAACTTAAAGATGGCTACCAATGTGGTTAATAAATCAATAGGAATAAAGGTGAATGATTTTTTTCAAACATGAGATATATTACGTATTGTTCCCTGGTACAATCATCAATTTCAAAATTAAAAAAAGTGAAATGATCATCCAAGAGCAAGACTGTGATGAGTCTTCTTTAAAATGCTCTGTTGCCACGTCAAACGTGAAGATTGTTTTCCCAAATGTGTCACTGGACAAGTTGCAATGATATTAGAGCATTTTCAGGGGAATATCCGGGATATCCTGATCCAAGAAATCACCAAGGTGTGCTTGGCGAAACCGCTTCCATTTTTAGACAATCCTAGTCCAAAAGACATGCAGTAACAAAATTTCACCAAACATTTCAGGTACCTAGAATGGAGAATCCACACCTATATAAGCTGTATATAAGGCCTATGCAAGGGAAAACCCACCTGCCTCCCAAACAGCCTTGTAAGGTTCAGTACCTTTGCTAAACCATGCCGAATCTCTCATACTAAAAACAACCAAGCAGCAAGGCAAGTTGAGTTGAATGACCCCGGCCCACCTGGGTCAATTCACTCCCAGGCCATACTAATTGCGAAAAAGTTGCAGGCCTTTTTTGGGGGGAGAGATTCCGGGAGCTTCAAATCTTTCGCCAGCCCTTTTTGGTAAAACGTAAATCCAAAAATTCATCCCTAAACTCTCCTACTTTTCAAGGTCGCTCTCCCCCTGAATCAACCAGATCAAATTGGCTGAGTCTGCAAAGTTTAGTCAGGAAGCAGCAAGCCAGCACTTGCCAAATGCCTTTGCAACTTCTTGTTCATGCGATACCTGACCGATATTTTTCCCACACACGCTGTTGGTTGGTTGTTTTGATGGATGTACCCACCACATAGCTATTGGCAAGGCTAGATGGAGGATGGCTTCGCCAGTTGTGAAAACCATCATTTCCGAATCCCCAAACCGATGCTGGCGTGATACCGGTGCAGGAGGTTTGGAGGAGTCAACGAAAAGTGATGAGAAATCAGTCTACTTGAAGTACCTGGTTGGCAAATTAACATGGTTCACCTAAAAAATGCCCCAATGGAAAAGGACACTTTGAACTGCACCCTGGAGAATTATTTAATTTAACATTTTGAAGCCAAAAACGGGAGATTTGGAAGATGGTTCTCCTTTTCAATTGGATGACTTGTTTGGCTCCATGTTAATTTTCCAGGGTGTACCATTTTTGTTCCTTACATAAAAATGTTTGTTCAAAAAGGTGAAAAAATCTGCGAGCTTGTCATTATGCAGACTCTGCATTCTGAATCCTCACCCAAGCACCATTTCATGGGAATGAACGCTACCCCAGCACTATTTAATAGCTATGTCCACACGGTTTGTCCCCAATAAGCCATCAATCGAAAAAGGGGCCGGGCTATTTCCGGGGCTGCAACCAGAGGCAACCATTGGAATTCGATCAGACCTTCCCGACCCAAAAAAACATTTGCCACACCTCAATGCTACGACACTTGCTCTTCTTGCGACTTCTGCTGGTTTCAGCAAGTTCTGGTCTCTTTGATGCAAAAATCCTGGAGTGTTTTTTTGGGGGGTTGTTGAATGTTGGCTGAAAAAATAAACGAAACAATGAGTTGCTGATGGGCAAGACACCCTTCATTTTTTCAAGCTGCGATTTAGGGGTCAGGACTCCTGGCAAATACTATGAATGGCTGAGTTTTTGAAAAAAACAATGTGTGAGGACATGTTTGTTTTTTTTTGCGAGCCCTCCCCGAACTTTTTGTCTTTGAAACAGGGTGGAGGGTTACAGAAAACACACACACATTCATCAGGAGGTTGACGAAGGTCTTCTTGGGAGGAGTTGGCCGTCTGAACTATGGAAACCTGTGGGTTTTTCTGTCGGGTTCCTTTACGTCATCATTGATGATTCCAACAATCTACCCTCCCTGAACCTAACATAGCCCCTAAAAATTGATGGTTGGAATACTACTTTCCTTTTGGGGAGGCCTATTTTCAGGGGCCATGTTACTTTCAGGGAGGGTACCCTTTGGCAATGTGGAAAATCAACTGTTTGGCTGGATGCATGTCCTTACTTGAAAACTTGGATATCTTGGAGGCTTTCAAAGATTACTGGAGGGGTATACACCCTAAACAACTGGGAGGTGTCTCGCTCAACATGTGCGAAAAAAAACCTGCTGGGATCGGCTTTTTAGTTTCGAGGTATCCTCTTGATACCTCTCCTCCAGCTGTCATGTGGGAATCTAAGGGGCCTACCGTGCCACCCCCCCTTTCGTGCCAACCCAGGAAAGAAGGCCTTATTCAAGCCTTATCAAGGAATCATTCATAGAAGTGCCTAATCTCCCTTAAAGAAGAAGGCTGTGGCCTGATTTTTTTGGAGAAAAACATGGCGCCCTGGAGGTGTGAGCCCCCTTAGATTTGACCCATGACATCACCTGACCCATGAGTTCATCCTCCCTCCCTTTGGCTGCATCATTTGGGTGTTTCCAAAAATAGGGGTACCCCAAAATGGATGGTTTATAATGGAAAACCTTATTAAATTGGATGATTTGGGGGGTACCACTATTTTTTGGAAACACCCATTTCATCCTCCCGCCCTTTTAACTGCATCATTTGTTGTCCTTTCTGGATCAACTCTTTTTGACCTTCAGCTGTTCTGCTACACTCGCCCACGCAGCTCACCCAGTAGCCAGCCTGGAAAGGGTTGAGTGGAATCAACCATGCCAACCCCCCCCAGAAATAACATCCAAAAAAAGGGCTTATTCACCTTCATTGTCCCTTAATAAGCCCAAGAAATAAGGCCTTATTTTCCGGGGGGAACTTGGCATTTGGGGGGTGTGGGTCCCCAACTCGCGGAAAGTTCAGTGACCCAACGGCCTGGCAAAAGCTGAATTTTCTGGTTGGTGGTTGGAACAAAATACCCAGATGGAGCCCATGGCAATGGCCTAAAAAAACCTACAAAACGGGGTTTTGTTTTGGGGCTAAATTATGCCGGTAAATATACCATACATTTTTGAGCATCTTGGGATGTCCGAATTCTTCTCGGAAAATTCGGGTGAAAAGGGTGAGGAATCCCATGTGTCCCTCGAATCCGTAAAAAATCATCAACGAAACGAACCAAAAAATAAGGTACCCATGAAGCTACAAGTTCTTATACGTACAAGCCCTCTGTCGAAAACTTCAATGGAAATGTTCCATTTTTTGTCTGCTGATAAAAGTTAGCACAAGGAAAACGTGACATAGTTGGACCAACAACTTGGCAACTCCCAGCATCAGTGGCATCAGTGGCCATCCACATCTACAGATGTTAGACTTATATCTGCTTGGTGCTCAACCACCAACCCCCACCCACCTTGTTCCGACCATTTGCCCGTGATTTCAATAGGGAAAATGATCATTACTCATTTGCTCATCACGAAGCACCGCACAGCCCAGCTATAGGAACACATATCTATCAGCCACAGTTTCGCCCTCCATGTTTTCTCCATGTAGCCACAGCTCCATCTCTTTTTTTAAGCACACCCAAATCCTAGATGGTAGTTCAACCACCCAAAATGTTTGATCCAATTGGCTTAATTCTTCCCCAACAGATTCAGAAGTCAAAGTAGAAAGCAACAATCAAAATTAAACAAACAAAAAACACAAATATTTACAAGTACCAACTATATAGTTTATATAACTATATACATACTTCAATCTTTATCATTTTTTCATGTTTGCCTTCTTTTGTTCGACCTTTCGAACCGGTCAAATCTTCAGAAATGAGATCCATCCATCCAATCCTTCGTCCGGCGAAAGGCAGCGAAAGGCACCTCTTCATCTCCAAGCAAGGCACCCATTCGTTGGATTTCTTCCACTTGCACCTGACAGAAAGTGGACAAATGGTCCTATCAATATCTATCCCCTAGTGCTCCAAATACCTTTTCAGTAGGTATTTAGACCCTTAAAACCTGCCCAAAATACACTCTCAGAAGGGTCTTGCAGCACTAGGGATCGTTCATGAACATGAATTCTCGAGTATTTTGTGTTTGGGGGACACTTCTCTTACCCAAATAAAGAACCACCGCGGTCACCGGTCGCAATGAATGAAATGTGCACAAGACGAAAACCCACCAAACAGCTGAGGTTTCAAGGGGTAGAAGTGTCTTTTTTATAAATCTGTCAAAAAAAAAAAGAAGCAAAATGTGGGTATAGATTCCCCAAAAACTACTAGTTGGTGGTTTCAACCCATCTGAAAAATATGCTCGTCAAATTGTAAATCTTCCCCTATTTTCGGGGTGAAAATAAAAACTATGTGAAACCACCACCTAGAATATGGAACCCAAGAAATGGAGATTTGGAAGATGATTTTCCAAACAGGTGATTTTTTCAGTTTCCAGCCGTTGGTTTTTCGGAACCTGTATATTCCCTGAAACTAACAGATTTTGGGGCCCTCAGCTGCGAGCGAGCTGCTAGTTTCAGGGTTTCAGCTTTTGGCAAAAGGGGAGTTTTGAGGCATCCAGGTATCCCAAAAAATGGTCAAAATCAACAAATTGATTACCTGGCAATTCTTTGTGACCTTTTTGGGATGGTTAAGTGACCTTTTGAGTGCCTCCAACTAGGGGATAAAAAGGTCACTTTGAATCACCTGGTAGATTTATTGCTGAAATTTGAAGATAGATCCAAAATCACGCCATATTTCAAATCAGGAGATACATTTAAATCCATCACTTTAACATTTTGAGGGAGTATTTTTAGATAGATTACCCTTTAGCAGTTCGTTCCCTCAATTTTCACCTCCTAACATGCGCTCAACCTATATAATATAGTAGATATACATGGTGGATGCGCCACATGAAACGCACAACTGCTTCCCGTTGAAACTGGATTGCATCGATCCAATGTGCGGGGCTCTTAAAACATAGTCAAACAAACATTGACCCTGCTAGACTGTCCATGGAAATGATCGTTTAGCGTAACGATCATTCTTACGTCTTTTTTTTCACATATTTATATGGGATGTAAACCACCTATACTTACAGTACAGTATATAGGCGTCATACAAATTTACACAATCCGTTTACTAAGTACGAGTACCAGCAGGACATCCCAGTACCCACCTGTGCATTGCCCAAGTCTAACTCCTTCTCTCGTGCTCTCACGCGGCGCAAGCTCTCCAAAGTAGCTCTCTTACCACTTTCGACGGCCAGCCGTGCTGCTGACTTGAAACGTTCCTGGCTTTTTGATCCCTAAGGATTATGAATTATGGCTAATCAACCAACCCCCCCCTCCACGTAACCCCTTCAGAAATCAGGGCTTAACAAGGCCTTATTTGAGGGAAACCAATGCTTAATAAGCCCTAAAAAAGGACTTATTTTTTGGGGGCACGTTAGAGGGGGTGGGTGACCAGTCATAATAGGGATCCAATCACCTTCCGAGAAGGGTAATGGAAGCTAAATACTTTGCATTTCAAAGATGATTGGACACCCCAATCATCCACTGACAAGGTGATTGGATCCCAACGGAATTGCGAAGACCAAAACGCCCACACAATTTTGTTCAACATGTTCAAATGAGACCTAGCCCAACAGATTTAGATACAAAAAACTTCTTAAACAAAACTCGAGTGTCATTTCCCCAAAACCACTCAGTTTATTGGTTTAACCTCCTGTCTTCCATGTCATCCATTCCACCCGATTGAGCCTCCGCCAAGTTCAGTAAGCCTAGTGATTCTAAAGCTAAAGCACTGGTCATACCACAACGCCAGTGATCCGCCAGGCGCAAACCACGTTCACATGCTACCTTGGACAATAAAAACGCTCGACTCACTTGAATCAACCTGGATACCCTGAAGGAAATGCCATGACAAATCGACATGTAGGTTCATATACCAGCTCCGTGGATGGTATAGACTTTGAGGATATGTAAGGTAGAATGCTTGACTACATTGTAGTTCGGGGTTGTTCTGACATTTTCTAGGGTCAATGAGCAGGGTTAGGATCCCCCCTCCCCTTTGAATAAGACCCTACAAAGCGGGCCCCTACGTAGCAGTTTGAAGTAGGGGCCAAAAACTCATAGGGGAGAAAAAGACAAAAACAGTGAAACCCATTTATTTACGGCGTTTTATAGGGCTTAATTGCAACTCCAAGGGCCCATCTTGTGAGGAATGACATCTCACGAGGTGACAAATTCGTAATTGCAAAACGAAGCAGCCACAAGCTAGTACGAACATGACTGGTACAACAGAGGTCATTATATTACCAACCCAAACAATGCATTGTTATAAGGGATATATCCCTCAAAATCATCATATAATTTGTATTGTTAGAATTCCCCCAAAATGGGTAACTAGTTGGTGGTTTCAACCCGGTTGAAAAATATTAGTCAAAATAGGTTCATCTTCCCCAAATTTGGGTGAAAATAAAAAATATTTGAGTTGCCACCACCCAGGTAATTTAATCACCCCTGGTACAAAAATCATGGATCTTCGGAAATGCACTTCTCCAAGTCGCTAATGCTTCCAACACCTCTGCGGCTTCCAGGTGCGCTGTGCCGCAATCAGCCCAGGCATCGGCAGCAACCGCAGCGACCGCAGGCATCGGTGCCCTTAATGGCTGGCAGTTGGCCTACCCCTCCCCTCTGTTTAGGTACCCCTTCCCTTCCCGCCCCGGAAATCAGGGGTGTATGAAAAATATTGGTTTCCCTTTAACATGGCCAGCTATTTAACGCTTCTTTCTGAGGAGGGTATGTTGGGGGGGATAGGTTGACCAGTCACTATAACAAAGGTGGAAACTGTGGACTTTTTTGACAGAATGGATGGAAAGGGAGGATGATTTTTGAGAATTGAGATGGGGATCAATATAGGTGATATAAACAGTACATAATGAATATAAGATAGTTACAGTTTATAATGTGCAAAATCTGGGATAGATCACCGCATTGATTTCCCATGTAATTTTTGTGGGAACTTTTTTTGGCCAAGTAAATAATTCCGTATTTCCGTTCAAAAAGGGACGAGACAGGAGTTTTAGGAGATTTTTTGTTGGTGTGACTGAAATACTACCACCATGCACAGTACAGCATAGAATCATAGATAGCCTGTGAATGAGGGGTAAAAGGCCTGGAACAAAGCACAAGTCTTTATTTAGACATTAACGGTGCCAAAAAAAGTATATAGTTTGAAATATATTGTTGGGGAAGGCACACGCCACATTGGCATCTGAAAATCATGAAAAATTCTAGGAGGGAGACAAACCATGAATCCATTCGTAAGTGTTCGTGATTCTAGGAAAAACTACGGCAAAAATGGCAAAAAAACCGACCTGGCACAAATAAGCCACAAAAAAACCTCTTACTTTCCATTGTGCCGGTTGATTCATAGGGATCCCTTTTTATGGCCTATCAATGGGCCTTGCTTTCGGCGTTTTGTTAAAAACATAAGAAAATGCATGGCTTCCCAAGGACGACTTTGCAATTATCACCAAAAGTTTTAGGCACCCAAAATTGATGTACTGCACCTTGTGTTTGGCTGTCGTGGGGGTGGGGTTTCCTTTACATAAGGGCGGGAACATACAGTTTAGATATATTGGTGAGGATTCCTCCATTTTAGGTACCTGAATTTTTTGGTGAATATTTACTGCAGCAGGATTTTTTTTGCATCAACACTCTTTCACAAACAAGCTCCAATATCTCGAAGTGTACATACCTTCCCTGAAACAACCAGCGAGCTGGCACAATTGAAAAATTTGCCGCCAAAACCCCCCAAAGCTTGGAATTGAATATTTCATGGGTGGAAAATAGTTCCAACTGTATTCATATACCAAATGATGATTTTAGTGGCGAGTTTCTATGGTGGAAAGAATGCAAAAAAATCACATCAATGCCAAGAAAGGAAGCCGGAAAAGGTGTCGTTCACCCTATCAACTTTGAGATATGTCCCCCCTAGACATCACAAGAAATCTCGGTGGAAAACATAACCATCAATTTCAACCCTTTTAGAGTGATGTGTTAAAAAATCTGCCCAAAAAAGGGGGGACAACCTTGCAAACCCTGAACCGTGTCACTTACCATGGGGTTCTAAGTTACCACCCCCCCCCCAAATGCCATCGCCGGCCTTATTAATAAGGGATTCTTAAGGGATCATGGTGGTTCATAACACGTTGGTGGATTCAACCACCTTGAAAAATAATATTAGTCAAAATGGGAATCTTCCCCAAGTAGGGGTGAAAATACAAAATACTTGAAACCACCACCTAGATAACCGTTTTAAAAAGGCCGACGACGTTATTTCATTGGAGAAAACTTGCAACGGGCTTTGCGGGTGGGAAAGGCCGTGGGCCCCGATCGATGACTCCCTGTCGGGCTCAACTTGGGTGTAGAGCATACTCTTCCAGAACGGACGGTTGGTGCTTAGGATTGGCCCTCCCCAATAATAAGCTCTTGGAGTTCTGTCAGTTTCAAGGGGTGGTAACCACAATCCCCACCTAGTTGGTGGTTGAACCAACCCCTTTGAAAAAATATTAGTCAAATTGGGAATCTTCCCCAATTTTCGGGGTGAAAAGAAACAAATAATGAATGAAACCACCGACCTAGCCACTTACTGTTGGGGACTTAGTATAACCATGCATGGTTATGAACCACTTACTTCATCCTGGTATGATCCTCCAAGTAGAACCGTTTTTTCAAACAACCCATTGCGCTTAGAGTTCGGACACCCCTCAATCAGCCACGGAAAATCCGTGGAACATCGATCAGATCGATCAACCACCGTATTTGGATGTCCCAGGAATTCTAGTAAAAGGTTCGTAACTGAGTTATAGCCCCAAGGAATACCCCATTTACAAGCAGGCGATAATTACCCATTGATCCTCACCATTGATCCATCGACTTCCTAGGAGGTTAACCAAGTAGGCCCAAGGCGCAGCATCCTCGCAGCTTCTCCAAACAATTTTGCTGCTGCTGAATGTCGACCATTAAGGTCTGCTGCACGAGCCGCCTGCGGATCCCCGGATGTTTTGGCGGGTGACTTTTAGGGTGACAGGTGGTTTGGTGGTTTTTAGGCCTGAAAACAAGATGTTCAACTTAACTTGGAAATCTGTTTCTTCAAGTTCGGACATAAAGACTTTTTTGGCAAAACATTTATATATATATATATGTGCGAACATATATATGTATGAAACCACTAATAAGCTTTTTCATGATTTTTCAATACTGTACCGTAGTTGTTTGTTCCAAAAAAATTTTACCTTAGTGGGATCCAAACTTTTCTCTCAACAAAAACTCCAACCTACAGATTTCAGGAGATCCTTTCATATTTGTATTTTGGGGTATGTGATGGGTATGTGTAGTATATGGGGTATGTTCCAAAGGTCTGGAATCCATAATTTTTCCAGAGATTCTCCGAACGAATTTTGAACTGACGATCTTGTCCAGTTCGACATTGAAAAGTAGTAGTCAAGTCAAATTGGAATCTTCCCTGAAAAAAGGGATGAACATTAAAAAATTGACCTACCCTGTGATTTTGAGGATTCTGCTGTTCTTTAGCACCTCATTTAGTAGGAAAATACATCATTCCTAGCTCCAAATCGCTCCCCCAAACAAATCACAGGGTTTTGCTCTACCACCACCCAGTTGTTTCCTCGCCTCCAAACAGCCTTCAGCTTTTCGTACTTTCCTCTCTCGTTGGACTTCTTGCACAGCAGCATCTCTGGAAGTGCAGCCTGGCCACCTTGTAGGAAGTTGCCGGTGGGTTGGGTCTGCCTATCATAGGATTACTAGTTGGTGGTTTCAACTCATCTGAAAAATATCAGTCAAATTGGATATCTTCCCCAATTTTCAGGGTGAACATAAAAAAAATTGAAACCATGTATTTCACTGCAAAGATGGTTCACTAAAAGTTTCAAGGTATCCAAAATGGAGGTACAAAGTACCTTTGGTTGGGCTGTTTTGGGGGTGGGGTTTCCCTTACATAAGCCGTGTCCATACAGCTGAAATATTCCAGTCCAATGGATCCTGTTGGTGCATGATTCTCTGGGTAGACGAAAAAACTACTCAGCTTCTTAAACAGTAAAATATAGCTACACATCTGGGTAAACTTAGAAGTACGTTCTTTCCATCCCAAAAGAAAAAAGAAATTGACATTTTTCAAGTTCAAATGATTGCACCCGCAAAAAAACGACCAAATCTTGACGAAAAAGGCATAGAGGTTTCTTAGAAATACTTGTCCTTCTACAGGATGAAATTTCAAATTCCAGCCAGTCATCGTTTGAGGGCGGGGAGTAACAAAAAATCATAAAACTCAGAGTCGGTGGAGTGTCATGAATAACTCCCTCAACCCCCCCCAAACAAAAGAAAAAAAAAACACATCCCCATAGTATCCATATGGCGGGACGTTTGTATATTCACCTACTGATTTACCTAATGAATAGCAACCATTCATGGACAGATCGGTGAAGGACGGATCCAATCCTTATAGATCCGTCCATTGGAATGAAGTCGTCAAAGTGTTCGGGGGTCCACTACTCTACAGTAATGGGCTTACCTAGTTGTACCCCCCACCATCCAAAATAACTGCACCATGGAAAATCACCATGTTTAAAAGGAGATACATCTTGTAAATGGTCATGTTTCCATTGTCATGTTCATTTTCGGGTGGAGTATATAAGATGTTTGAACCCAGTAAAACTTACATTCATCACCTTAGTTGTAAGAGGGTAGAACCAGTTCGGGGGCTCATTACTGCTGTGTGTCACCTATGCTCCACCGAAAACCACCTATGCTCCACCGAAAACGGACGCCTGCCATGTACAAGTCCACCAACCCACTTCGCTGCATACATCTTGCGGCAAGATCCATGGCAGCTGCTCCATGGTAGCTCCATTCAGCTTGGATTTGTTTGACTGCTCATGTGCTGGTCATTTATTGGGGAAAGTGCTTCATCCGTTACTCATTTGCTCATCACTATAAGCACTGCCTAGTTATATAAGACGTTTGAAAAAAAGTTCCGAACATATTCTCCCTTAAATGGTGTTTGTTATTTTGGTGATGTACCCCATGGTAGAATCTGCCAAAAAAAACACCCACTAAACAAATCCAAGTCAGTTAGAAGAGAACATGTCGTCTTTTTTGTTTTTTGGGGGGACGTGGGGAAAATGTGTCTGTCGCCAGGAGCGAATGCAACAAAACTTTCTATGTTTGCGGCCTTGAAAAAAATGGAAAAAACACCCAACCAAGGTGCAGTTTGACAGTTCTTTATTATATATGCTAATTTCTGTCTATAGAACTGTACTGATTCTATCATTTCTTTAAAAAACAACATATGTGTGGTTTTTTGGATGGGATGCCATTCCTTCCTCCAGGTTGGGTTGAAAAATTTAACAAAAAATGGGTGGCTAGAAACATTCATTGAAGCGAAGATGAGATATATAGGCTCCTTGTTTTTTTCACCTTTGCACAAAAACGTCATAAATTTGTTTTTTTTGGAACTTTCTTTCATCCCAAATTGTGGTGTTCTGGGTGCTATTGCGGCAAGCCAAACTTCATGCATGCTGCATGGTGCATATGTTCGTTGTTCTTAAGCAGACACTTTCCTCGATGTCTGATCCTGATGCAAGCGGAATGCGCCCCGGACCCAAAATTGTGTGGAATTTAAAAACCTGTTAGCCAACTTTGCATTTTACCAGCCTGCTTTTGCATCCCCACTTTCCTTTTTAGACACATCAAATCACTCAAACATGTTTATCAAAAGTTTGTTTTTTTCCCTTCATTTGTTAGGGCACCACAAAATTCATCAACCCCCCTTCATCCAAAAAAAACGACTTCCGGGGCAAGCCCACAACAAAAAATGGGCCCCCACACATATCTTCATCTCCCTAAGCGCTTACTCCCTCCGTTCCCACCGTTGCCACACCCACCGTTTCCCTCCACGTGACTTGGGTCACCCGTGCTTTCCCTTCTGAAAGGTGGCGCGTGTCTTACGTAAGAAGGCCAAAAGCTCGGCCACGTCCACACCTGTCGCCACCCATTGGGGGGAAGCAAAGGGGGCACTTATTTATATATATATATATGTATAAATATATGTAACTATACATGTAAGTATGTACGTATGTATGTACGTATATAAATATATATAGTTTGTTTTCAATGGGGGGGAAGGGGGAAGAAGGTCAAAAGGGAAGAACAAGAAAACAACCCACGATACTTGGAGGATCATCCCAGGACTTGTAAGTAGTTAATTGGACCATAGGTTAATAAGTCCCCTTTCAGTAGGGTTGTTCTGTTCCCCTTCCAAATAGCCTAAATGGCTTATAAATGGTGGTTACTAACCACTTACTAGCTGGGATGATTCTCCAAGTATGAACCACCATGCTTATTAACTATCTAGGGGTATAGCTGAAAATAAACACCACTTATATCTATACATATATACCTGGAACTCCAAACAACCAGTTTTTTTTGTGGTTGTTTGAATTGGATGATTCCAAATCATTACATAAAAAATGGTTGTTTCACCAAACATCCATTATAAAATTGCTGTTTAGGGTACCAGGCAATCATGGTAATTGAAGGGTTGCCAGGTTGCCAAAACATTGTCAAAATGCTGTAAAGTCATGAGAGTCTAAACCCCCTGGCCAAGAAGTGATGCTCTTTATGAAGGGGTTATCAACCACCGGCCTGTCCCTTAATAAGGCCTTGCTGATTGGTGGTTTCACCCCATTTGAAAAATATTAGGCAAATTGGAAATCTTCCCCGAATAGGAGGGAAAATAAAAAATATTTGAAACCACCAACTAGCCTTGTTATTAAGGCTGCCTATTTCCTGACTGGGTCGCTTTTGGGGTCATGTGGGCCCACACGCGAATCGCATCGAGAAAGTTGCTGGCAATCCGGAGAGAAGCGAATCGCATTCCCAAGATACAAAGTGGGCTCCTAGCTGATCGGTATAAATGGAATGAGATAAAAATGGCTGAAAATAAATCGGTAAACTGGGGTTATCATCGTACTTATAGGGCTTATAGCTGCATTTATAACATGCTAACTTTTGGTCCCACCTTGTAGAAAAGCTCTCGGATCGGGCAACCGGGGGGTCGCTACCATTTTAGGGCATTTAAAAGGCACCTTTTGAGATACTCTCTCCCGTCCCCAGGATGCAAACATGAAAAGTGTGAAGGTTTAGCGAATTGAATCCCCCGGTTGCCTTAAAAAAAGTATAAACCCCCGAAACTAACATATCCCCTGAAAAGGGACCACTTCAAAAGGAAATTCCTCTTCCAAAGCATCATTTTTTGGGTTCATGTTACATGTTAGTTTTCTGGGGAGTAATTCGTCATCCTGGTGCTGACTGGAATCCTGGATGAATGCGTATCCCAACGGGTTGGTAGTTTCTTTCAACCCATCTGAAAGAAAACTTCGTCAAATTGGATCATTTCCCCCATTTTCGGGGTGAAAATAACACATGTTTGAAACCACCTAACCTAGCCGAACTACATTTACCAGTGGATTTCATGGGAAACCTGTGGGATTTTAGTAGGAAACGTCTTGGTTTTGAGGCCCCCAAGTTTTGGCACAATGGTATATGAATCTAAGGCTAGTAGACTACACCTTGGTAGTGCAAGCATCCAAAACATCGCCGTAGCAACGATGTGATTTCCTTACAGGTGAGTATGATAGGGATTTGAACATGGCATAGTGCTATCATCCCCTATCAATCCCTTATTTCATAATGTATCTAGTTGTGGGGGTCATTGCCACCCAGTCAACACAGTCATCATGTTTCAACTTTCGGAGTAAAAACGAAGAAAACTATAGGTTGGTTAATGGAGGGTTAACAAAAATCCCCTTTTGAACAGGGAAAAAGTAGAATCCTAGAAGGGATGGATCCTATCCCCAAGGACCATAGGACAAATCTATGGTTCATTTACCTTGTAATCTACCGTGCAAAAATCCGTTAACTAAATCGGAGTATGCCATTCCCATGGTATATTAGTTGGATTCCCATGGCAATTTTCCATACCAATCTTTAAATTGACCCTAGTTACTACAATGACCTATTAGAATATGCCATGTCCCATGAATCCTATGGCTATAAGGTTAAAAACACCCCGGAAACAAACATGACTGGATGAAAAATCCCCTATTTTAACAAATACATCCACTCATTCATGGTGGAATTTTCCAGCAATCGTCATGTTAGTTTTTCGGAGGGGACTATGC
The DNA here is from genome assembly GCA_000507305.1 of Breviolum minutum Mf 1.05b.01. NCBI lineage: Eukaryota > Dinophyceae > Suessiales > Symbiodiniaceae > Breviolum > Breviolum minutum. Next base: position 91,178 of record DF239071.1, on the reverse strand, counting down.
CTAACGGGCACCATGTTCAACCTACGGTGTTACGACTCCAAACGACCCCGCTGTTAGTCCCCCGGCACCATCTCCATCAGAGTCCATGGTCTTGTAGAAGGCTTTGAGTTCCTATTGTTGAGAGTTTTCAGTGGAGAAATTGCGGGAGGATCATGGATTTTCAGTCAACCTGCCCCCCATGGCTCAGGTACCTCCATGACAAAGAAGGCCGAAAAATAAGGGGTTACTAACCATAGTTTTTCCCTTTGAGGACGTCTCTACTACCCAAAAAAACATATCACAAACAACTATAACTACCCTCCCCTCCCCCAAAAATTGTTTGACAAAATCCCCTGAAAAGGGACTACTTTAAATCCGGAGATGTCATCGAAGATGAATGTACCTAACTTTGGATACCCTATTTTTCAGAGAAACAAAAGTTAGTTCTAGGCAGGGTATCTGGTTCCATCGCGGGTACCCCTAGAAAAACCACCATGTCAGAGCCATCAGGCGCTACAAAATCCCAGGCTTCCAGCGGCGTCAATGTTGAATCACAGCTGAAGACTGAAAAATAAAGAAACAGGTTTCGGGTATATAGGGGATTTTTCTGCGCCCTCCCGAAGGACTTGTAGCGACGCCACTAGCAGTCAAATATGCTGCCCACTTAATTACTTATGTGGGGATAAAAAAAACATTATAAGGATCCCATAAGGATCCCTACTAAACAACCATCTGACACATTTTCTGAATGATCTATACCACCTGGAAAGGAGCGATGGCGATCGCAACTCCCATTAGTCTTGGGTTTATCATGGTCTACTTTCACCACAATGTACTTGTAAATCTTGTAACTTCTTAGGGTGACCAAACCAAAAACTCTCACCTTTTACATCGACGTTTACCTGCCCACAGTATAACCCATCGGATCCATGTACGGTATGTTTCCCTACATTTGGTTGATTTTGATAGTAAATGTAGGTAAAAAACAGTCCCATGGATCCTATGGGTAATTGACCATGTCGGGAAACTTCACAGTCACCTTAAACAAAAAAAACTCACGGTTCCAGTTGGCCACATTTGGATACTCCCTAGTGAGCGAGGCCGGTTGGGTTTATAACCCTCATATAGAATCTAGGGGGCAACGTCAAACCCCAAGAAATAGCCGGCCTTATCCAACAAACTGAGGGGTCATGGTGGTGGGCCACCCTTGGATTCGCATGATATATATCTACTTAGAGGTTCAGGATACTTGGTAACTGGTTATATGTAGGTTTATAACCCCAGTTAGGGGACATATAACCCACTTATAGAGGTTATAACCCTGGTGACTATTCACTTACTAAGTATCCTGAACCTCTAAGTAGGGAGATTGAAATTGCGTTACTTGCCAAACCTGTTTTTTTCTGTTGCTCGGGCATTTTGCAGGAATTCCCTTCCAATCACCAATTTTTTTGGGGTGACCAACCCGGTTTTTTGGTCGCTATAATTTGCCGCATAATATTTTGTTGCCCTCTAAGTCAAAGACCATTATAAATCCTTCCTAAATTAATATGGTCCGAAAGAAAAACATGAAAAAACATTGAATTTTTAAGTTTTCAAACTTCCAAGCTGTATATTTACATATATAAATATAATGTTTATAAATTTATAAACATTATAAATATTATAGATAATAATATGGCATATAGGTGTCCATCTCCTAGTTCTTCTTCGGCTTCCACCTCGTTTACAAGTCTAAATAAAACCACCACTGGCTTCATTGCAAAAAGTGATCTGAATGAAAGGCTACAAGGCTCTGATTCAAAGACGTCCCATTGAGAGAGCTTCCTCGGATAGCTCGAAGCGCAGCAAAGGCAAGGCATGGGCGTTTCGTTGTTGCGGGCACCAGCTGTTTTTAGTGGCGGGGAAAAAGATGGGAAGTTGAAAAATTCCGAGAATTCTCTCACGAAAAAAAATAGGACTCCAGACCCTCTGAGAACATACCCGAGAGAACAAAAACAGGAAAGTGATTTCCTGAAATAAAACAGGGCTTGTGATGAGTTTTCCTGGGGGTATGTTCCAGGGGTCTGGAGCAGAGTTTTCTTGGGCAGCCGTTTTTTTTGGAGATGTCTTTGGGAAGAGCTTGATATGGAGGTCAATTGCTCGTGTTGCCCCATGGTTTGGCCTGATGGTTACTTGGGAGCACCAGTCCATTTACGAAATGGTTTCTGATTTTTTTAAGAGAGTTGCATTGTTCTTGAGATAGGGACTTCTTGGATTTGCATAAGATGCTTGGAAGAAGAAAAACCGTGTTCCCTTCAAATGGCAATCTGAGATAGCCGTGAGATAGCCTGGTGAAGGCATCTGAACTGGTGATTTTTCAATGTGCCGCTGCCTTGATTTCTTGCTGTTCCTGTCTTTTTTTGCGTGAAACCCACCCCCCAACAAAAACGAGCACACGCCGAAAAAAACCAAGGGGATGTCAGCAAGTACACCCCCGAACACTAACATGGAGCCTGAAAATCACATGTTTGAAAAGGAAAATCATCTTCCAAACCTCCATTTTTGGGTTCCATGATGTTCCATGTTAGTTTTTCGGGGAGTACTCTTGACCCAGGTAAAGGATATCAAAAATAGATTACGTACTTGGAGGATCATCCCAGTTAGTAAGTATTTATAAGCCATTTGGCCCATTTGGAAGGGGAATAACCCTACTTAGGGGACCTACTAACCATGGTTATTAACCACTTACTAACTGGGATGATCCTCCAAGTAGTGAAATGGTTCGCAACTGCGTTGTCAACCAGACTTCTAAATGTACAGGAAGGTTACAACTAACACCCCCGTGTTGCACACCTCAGGCTATCACCCGTTCGCCAATGATGGAAAGGATTCACGGCTACTAACAGCCTGTTGGTAAAGGTTTAGAGGTGTGTTCCTTCAGAAGGTGTCTTGAAAAAACCTGACTGAGAAAATGTGGTATATTATATCCACTCCCTGAAACTAACTGTTCGCCTCTGTGAGTAGGGTATCCCAAAAGGACCGGATCATCTTCCGACCAATTGGAAATTGCACTAGTTTCAGGGAGAGTATAAGCCACATATATTAACCATGTACATCCATTTCCTGGGACATCCCGTGGTTTGTTTCACCATGAGTGGCCTGCCAACTAAATTGGAGCGACTTTGGATTGACAATCATTTTACAAAATCCATTTGGATCCGATTTGGGCCCATAGAAGAAGCGGCAGGTGGTACTGTTGATAGAAGAAATCCTGCACCACCGGGGATGTATAAAGCCATGTGAAAAAATAGAATATACTACGTATCAACTCGTGCAGGATTTCTTCCATCAACAGTATCACTTAAGAAGTGCACACAATTGAAAAAATTGAAAAAAAGATGCTCAAAAGTAGCTTCAGTTCAGTTTTTTCCTTTTGGCCTTATTTACACATTTTTTCTGGTATTCAAACCTTGCCTTTTAAGAAAATCACTCTTTTGTCAGCAAAGAGGGGAATTGGGGGCTAGCACGCACACAGTTTATATATATATATATATAGATATAAAGAAATATAAGATACATATATCGATATTCCCACATCTTCCACACCAATATACAAAGAACTATCTTAACATCATTTTTTCAAGGGGCGAAAACATCCACTAAAAAAAAAACAACCGGATTCCCGGGAATTCCCCAGCCAACCAACCGGACGGCCGGGCCCGTTCGGGGCCCCAAAAATCCAAGTGGCAAATCTGAACGAACAAAGCACATCAACTCGTGGATCGAAATCTTACCTTTCAACTTTCGGCGTTTCGAGTCGATGGTAAATATACATATATATATAAATTATATAAATATGCCATGAGCCCCCAAAACCATGAAAAACAACGGGTTTTGGCCACCTTTGCAACCAGGTCATTTACCATAAAAACCCTATAAACATGTAGGGTTTGGGGGGCCCATGGTAAGCCTTTATAAATGGCCCCGTATGTTATTAAATGGATTTCAGTGGGGTGAAATTTATAACTGGTGATGGGGACCCACCTTTGAATGCTGTGGCTTTTCCCATGCTTGGATGGTGGCCTGTTGAGTGGTCACAAATGTTTTCTTTCTGTGGAGAAGGGTATGGGTGCTGTTTTGCTCCAAGACGTACCAAGGAAAGTGATTGATTGATGCTGGGAATGGATTCTTGAAGTGTAAGCGGAATAATGTTATGAAGTGGGGAGGTTATATACTGTTGAGTTTCTGGTTGCCCACTGAATACTCAAGGCTGGACTTGTTTCAAGAAAAATTTGAGAAACGTTTCAAAGAACATCTTCCAAACCTTCACTCTGTTAGTGGGTGAGGGGTAGATCCAATATAGAAGGCAATAGTTTTTCTCCAGCATTTTAGGTTCAGTGGTAAGAGTAAGTAGTCCCCGCCCGCAAGACTACGTACAAGTATACTTAATTTTACCATGGGGTCATTGTCACAAATGAACTAGGTGGTGGTTTCAAATATTTTTTACTTTCACCCCTATTTTGGGAAGAATCTCATTTTGACTAATATTTTTCAAATGGGTTGAAACCACCAACTAGTGACTAACAGTCACTTTCCAGGGATTAAGGATGGATAGTTCCCATGCAAAAAAACCCTTAGGTCATGTGGGGGAAATCCCAACTGCCAGGAACTGGTCACTATAAAAAAACTTGCCCAAATGATATTATCTATATATATTCATGGCTAGTCATCCTACCCCTTCAAAGGTACGAAGGTAACCGCCCCCCAAAAAAACATAAGGACACTCTTTAGGCGAACTTATTGACCATTGGTTTCCCTTACTAAGGCCGGCTACTAAATCAAATTACAATCCCATAGGATCCATGTATGATATATTTGCCTACATGAATGGTTGATTTTTATGATTTTTATGGTAAATGTAGGTAAATGTGCCAGTCCCATGGATCCTATGAATTAACCCTTATTTCTGAGGGTGCCCCGGTGGACCAGCCATAAGACTCTTTAAGATATGCCCACTGAAACCGGGCTCGAGGTGCCATCATCACCTTTGTCCATCTTCTCAAATAGCTTTTGCACAGCCTGCAGATCTGCAACTTTTCGAGATTTGCGACCCGATCTGCACGATGCGGATGGAAAAAGTGAGTGAACCCAAAAAATCTGCTCCCAAATGGTACGTGAATGATGGTGATTTTCATCCTATTGGATCCAATCCCTCAACAATCACCGTTCCAATCACCAAATCCAAGTCGAGTGGCACTCGGCCCGCAGGAATTCGAACCACTTCCGTGTTGGCAAAGAATTGGGGCCCAGGGGTATTTTCTTGTTGGGCACCCGTAACCAGGGTTCCCGGATACATATCCTACCCACCAAAAAACCTGAATGATCAAAATTAATTCGAAATGGGGAAATTCATGGAAAATCACTAAGTATATTGCACTAGCCATGCAGGGTTTCTCGCTCAATTAAGTTGAGCTCACATTGGTTGCGCGAATTTTTGCACGCTTTAAAAAAGGGGGGTTGAGAGTTGAGAGACTACTTAGTTTTTTGGGGAGGCCTATTTTCAGTGGCTATGTTGGTTTTAGGGGATTGCAATTACGGCAAACGACCTGAACACACTAAAGTATCCCAAAAATATCCAAAAATAGCATGCCTGCTGCAAAACAGAAACAGGAAATCTACAAAACGCTTGTCCTCTGGTAAACTAACATAGTTGGCTGGAATATCCCCTTTCAATAGGAAATGCATCTTCAATCCGGGTCCATTTTTCATTGCTATGTTTTGTTTACCAGAGTGTAAAACTTTGCATGCCCGAGGTGGATGTGGCCGATATGCAACTCAACAGCCTCCTGATCATGAACACCGTGATAATCTTGATATTATTGTATTCACCACGCATTCATCAAAAGGATTGTGATCAAATGTATCGTACTAATAATGTTCATCATCATCATCATCATCATCATCATCATCATCATCATCATCATCACCATCACCATCACCATCATCATCATCATCATCGTCGTCGTCGTCATCATCTTCCTCTATTTCTTCTTCTTCCCTTCTTCCATCATTTGCCCATCAAACCCACTGTGACAAACACCAACAAAAAGTTTATCCAAGACACTCCTTGATCCGTCCTGAACGAAAGTTCAGGACATGTCAACCGGCAAATGGACAAACCCAAAAAATAACACGGCACAAATGACAAACAAAAACTATAGGAATCCCACCGTAGACCCCCCCTCCAACAAAAACTTGCATTTGCTTGTTCGATGCTCGGAGAAAAAAACCTAAAAAATATTCTCGCAAATGGTGGCTTGATGGTGATGAATCCCATGGGTCCCTCGAATCCGTAAAAAATCATCAACAAATCCAAGAAAACACCATCATTTTTCAGGGACAAACCTTCGCATCAGTACCGAGACCCTAGGATCTGGGTTGTGGAGTTGGACCCCCTCTGGCCCTATTCAGGGCTTAGTAACCATTGGGGAAAAAACCACCTGGAAAGTAGATGGCACAACTCCTATCTATAGGTGGTTTCAACCCATTTGAAAAATATTAGTCAAATTGGATTCTCTCCCCAGGTAGGGTGAAAACAAAAAATACTTGAAACCACCAACTAGCTATGTATTGGTTTATCATGGCCCTTTACTATTTGCCACCTTTTGGGAGTGGCGATCGCCATCGATCCTTTCACCACAGTGTATCTTTCAAGCAAGAGCAAATCTTAGATTTGCATCAAGTGGTTGGAAAGAAAAAAAATCTCCCAAATGATGGTTTGCTGGCGATTCACCATGGCAGAAAAAAAAACCTCCAACAAACAAAAGGAAAGACAACATCATTGCTAATACAAGTACATCACTTATCACTGATCACTCATTCTCCTCACCTGACACCAAAAGCTTTATCCCTCGAACAAAGGGGCCATCCTATACCAACATATCAAGAAAACTTGAAGCTAAAACATGACCCCCGGACCTGGGATGTCCCAAGAAGTTGGGAAAATGTGGGTTCTAAATTCAACTTGTAAATGGGGTTATAGTTTGAGACCCCCGGGCCCCAGGATTCCAGGAGTCACAACCAGGGAATCCTGGAGCTCAAAACCCTGAAATGAATGCCTTGTGTATCCTACCTTTCTAAGGGTTTTGCGATAGCATACATCCCAGGTGATTCTGACGTCATTTTTTGGCAAAAAAAACAGCGATAGCATGTAGATATGCAGAATCGAAAAAAAACATCTACCAATGCTACTAGGGTGTATGACCAACCAGGAAGGTCAATAGGACTATAGTATATAAAACCCAACGAATTTACCATCTTAAATCCTTCAACCCAAAATTCAGGGTTTCAGGTGCCTAATTCGGAATTTTCCTGTACCTTGCTTTTTTTGGCGGTGTTACGGGGTTGGGAAAATTCCCTTAGGCCGTATCCATACTGCGTATCCGTGAGGTGAGAATTCCTCCATTTTAGGTACCTGAACATGTGAAGCAACATACTTTGATTCCCCAACCAGCCACGCTTTTGGTCGGTCGCCGAGTGGCTGGAACTTGTTGAAGGCCAATCTCATATTACCTATAGGCCGAAACAAACAAAACCGAGAAAGGGCGCCCAGTGTTTTCGGAAAACTTCAGTAACCTCGGGGAAACAAGTGCTGGACCACCACCAGAGGCAACAACAACAACAACAACAACAACAACGACAACAACGACAACAACGACAACAACGACAACAACGACAACAACGACAACAACAACAACAACAACAACGACGACGACACTGTTTTCATGATGGGCTTTCCTTTTAAAGATGGATGATCAATCCCCCACATATTAAAAAATGGCGGTCAAGGACTTCGGGGATGCAAATCAGATTCCGATTTTTTACATCCCACAAGAAATAAGGAAGTATTAAGAAGGCCCTAAGGGCTAAGGGGGCTGAGGGATTAAGTGATGGGCTACATGATGGGCTACATATCAGTAACATTTTATATCTTTAAAACCCAGCTATTTCTGATAGGAATAGCTTTACTTGAAAGGAAAAAAAATATATATATATATTAATAAAAAGTTCATGACCAAACCCCCAAAAAACAAAGGTGCTTCGCAAGGGGAACTTCGCCCCGAAAAAACCCAATGGAAGTCCAGTGACGATGAACACGCTTGGTGCGCAAAGCAAAGAGCTTTGCTTCATCTTCAGGACGTTTGGGACCACGTGCCACAAACCTGCGTTTTCTGGTTGGTGGTTGAACCAACCCCTTTGAAAAACATGCTCGTCAAATTGGAAAACTTCCCCAAATAGGGGTGAAAATCAAAAATATTTGAAACCACCACCCAGCTGTGGTTTTTTTTGGGTAAGAAGTTTGGGCACAAAACCACGACGGAGGTCCAGACTTCATCCGAAAAAAAAAACAAAAAACATCGTCGAGAAAGGGACAGAGTTTTTTTGCCCAACAAAAATGGTACTGTTATGTTTTCCAGGTAGTAGGTAAATATTCATCACAAGAGCCTCATGGATCCTATGGCATTATGGGGTATGGTCCGTTCATGGGCAAACATCAAGCTGTGTCACCAACAGGTGCTGAAGGAACTCCATGCTTGGAGGTTTAGGATATCCAGCTTTGACATGAATTTGACCTAATGTGGTATGTCATATATAAATATAATCCCTGGAGGTCCTTGGCCAGCATTTTTTCATATGTTGGTTTATGAGTTGAACCGTTCTTTTAAAGTAAGAGTTCATATCATCATCCCTGGCCAGCCCCAAGGAAGTCCTTGGCCACCATTTCTAGAAAATGGCATCCTTGGCTTCCGGGGTAATATTAAATGTAATCAAAACATATCCAAATCTATGCAATTTCGCCTGAGTGGTGCATACATATGCAATAGTATCAGTATCTGTGATTAGTTCCATCCACGCAACAACAGGACCCATAACAAAACGAATCAGACAAATGACTTGCTAGAGACTTAGCCCCTTACATCATCGTATGAGATCGGATCTCTCTCCTTTTTTAGATGCATCTGCTGCAAAGTTGAATAACATATCCATATAGAAGTCAACCACCATGTTTGAAATGCTGCACCCTGGAAATTTACCATGGATACCCAAAATCATGACTTGTAAAAGCCATCTCCTTTCAAATACAGCTATTCTGGGTATCTATGCTAAATTTCAGGGTGTATATATTAATATTTTTTGTGGGATCAATGATGATAAGCCCTCCGGGAAAACAATGCTTCTTCCTGAACCAAAATTAATAGGACTTCCGATATGTCAAGCAAACCGTTTAAATGAATGGGTAGATCAATTGAAATAAAACTCGTGCCAGGGCTGGCATCAATTTACGGCGCAATAAAACAACATCCCTGGTGCCTTAAAATCCTTAAAACTGGTGAGAATTTGAAAAAAAACAAACACGACCAAACTTGTGGCGTTTTTTCTGATGATTTGGAACCTTAAGTTGAAAAAAATCCTCTAATATTCAAAATTGTGATTTGCCATGGTAGCAAGGATCAAAGGATTAAAAATACCGTGATGTTCCAAATCCTTCAGTAATAATATATTCACCTTTTCACTTTTTCCAGTCGCGGAAAATAAACCATGAAAACATCCAGCACGTTTTGGTGTTTTTTGATCAAAAATCCTGGACTCTGCCGTGATTTTTTGTTTGCTAAGGAAACCCCATGGAAAAAAAATGTTCGGCTTCAAATTTTCACACCTTTCCACCAAAACCTTCGGCAACAACTCCAAGCAACTGCAGAAACTCTTGCCAGTCAATTGTCCCGCTCCTTGGTTTTCTCTATTTTTTTGTTGTGGGGAAATGTGACGGGATGTGGCTGCTGTTTATGTATCTTGAATCTGGAAAGGAATTTAAATAAATGTACATATGAATATGTAAAAGTCATTAAAAGTCTATATGTATATAAACAAATGATATATATATATATGTAAATGTATGTATATATGTCTTGCAAGAGATACTCCACGGAAACAGAATTGAAAGTCTCGGAGTCCAATCAATGCAAGTTTCAGTGCTGTAAGCATGTCTGATGGAATGGATGCATGTTGGTTTTTTCGCATTTCCGGGTGGCACGTCTCAGCTGTTTCAGAACGCCCAGCATAGTTTCGAGGGATGCGTAGTATTCGTAGTCTTCTCACACGTGTTGTGGCAACGTCTTATATTCTATAAGCACTTTCTCCACCCACTTGGGTTCGTGTCAAAAACCCCCGGGCACCACAATCTGACGTCCTACCTTTCCACAAACCTCCACGTCATGACACACTTTCGGCATCAGTGCTCCCAGGCATCGGTGCTTGGCCACAACTTCCGACTCCGTGTTTTTTTCCGCCAAAGCTACGTGTCGATTCAACGACACTTGGATGTCCATGGAAGTTAGTAACTAGTTGGTAAGTTGGGTTATAACCTATTTAGGGGACTTACAACCTACTTATATTGGGGTTACAATCTAGTTACTAAGTACCATGGACATCCCAGTACCCCCCCCCCTTGATATGGATATTTACTGCTGAGATGCGCCTGTTCAGTGGTTGGAAAATACTAAGCATCTTCCCCAAAATGGTGGTGAAAAATGGTGATGATTGATCGAATCCGTAAGAAAATTACCAACAAAAAAATCTGAAAAGGTGGATTATTCTGTCACCAAACCCCCCATAGGATCCCATAAAACCCTCACGTTTATGAAGATTTCGACCAGTTACCAGTTTTACACAGGGATTATAGTACTCCCCCAATCCCATATATCTTTACCAAGTGGCGAAGATTACATCCCAAACAGCACAGGTCACGTCTTGTGTCAACAACGTTGCATCGCAACGGTGACAAAAGGTGTCGAAGTCTCCCAAAACCGGCAGCGGATTGGCATTTTGAAACATATAGGTATACATAGGTCACCTTCTTTTGTAAATGACGAACTGAAGGGCCTTACTTCTTTTTGGCCTTACTTGAAGAATATGGATGTGTGTTTTGTGTTCCAGTTCGTCATGATAAAAGAAAAAAACGATCAAACAAGAATCATAAAAATTGAAACAAAATTGAGTTGGACTTCCAGGACGCTGGTTTGTATCTTCGGAAAATAATCAATCCGTCAATCCGTCCGTGCTTAGCTGAAGTACAAGATTCCTTACGTTCACCCCCCGAAGATTAACGAATCGAACCTGAATCCATGATGGTTTACGGTTTGGTTCAGATGATTTTCCGGATTTCCAGGAGGGCCCTTATTCTCAGGCGAACCAGACGTTCATCTTCAAGGGGGGTATTCATTCCAAAAAATCAGTTCATCATCACTACCTGTGGATCGACCCTGGAATTCCAGGTGGAACCCCCCGGGTTTTTGAAACATTGGCACGGGGAATCCCGACCTTTAAATAAACCTTTAGCCTTGCCAAAATGGCATCCTGGGGTCCCGGGGGGGGTGTAGATCTATAACCTATCCCCGCAACAAAAGGAGTTTTTGTAAAGCAATTGGTTTGAGAGACACAGGTTTGCGAATGCCCTATATCCCCAAGTACCTATACCTATATCATCAACAGATGCCACCCACATGGAAAGGCCGGTCAAGTCAAGTCGCAATTGACCTATATCCCCAACTACCTATGGAAACCCCAACTGCACCACATGGATACAGTACCCGTCTAGTCAAGGACCGAGGTTCTGATCTTCATCAACTTCATTGTGAATCGTTTGGATTTCAAAGTCCGAAAGCCTCGGTTCCGTTGTTTTTTTTCCGTCGTTTTTTGTGAGTTGTTTTTCGTCGGTTGTTAAGTCAGATCTCTGGATGCTTGGTTGGGTGTGTTGAAACATGGGCGTTTAAAAGAAAAACATATAGGATATATAGATAATATCGTTAGATAAATTTCTTGAGATGTTCATGTTTTCCAGTAACAATGACCACCAGGATGACATTACATGCTCCGGAATCTCACCATACGCTTAAATTTATCGCTATTTCTTTCTGAAAGATCGCCATGGTCAACAACCTTCAACACTAGGCAAACTCACTCAAAAACAGTTGGTGTTGGGCCCAAAAGCCCTGCATTTTTTTGCACCCATAGGATCCAGGTGACTAACCGACCTAGCTTCCTACATTTACCACAAAATCAACGGGCTTTGTGCTCAGGACGTCCAACCAAACTCGCATAAAAATGGCTACCATGTTGAACGGTTTCCAGCCACATTGAAAAACATCTGTCAAAGGATCATCTCAATCATCTTGATCATCAGGGGGGGAAAAAAAAATATAGTTTGAAATTCCCCAACCATAGTAACTACCGAATTCCTGCTTTTTGCTGGAAGTCTGTTTGAATAACAAAAAGTTCGCCCGTGGAAAAACATCCCTCCAGGACTAAATAAATGGACAAGTCAAGGGACGCGGCCTCACAGATATGCAATTTCTCGCGGAGAACCTCAGCATCTTTTTTCACGAAAAAGATCCCATAGCTGGCTGAAATGTCACCATGTTCAATAGGAAATAATGAAATAATGTTGACCCCGGATTAATAAATCCCATGGTTGTTTAATTGGGGGGGTCCCATTTTAAAGGGGATTTGTCACTTTTGGGGGTACCCCCCTTAATAATCACTATAAGGGTTTTTAATCCGAGGTTGACATTACATCTTCAATTCGGTTCCATTTTCCAGCCAGCTATGTTAGTTTACCGGAGTGTCACCAAGATGGCCTTTTTCCTTCCAGGGTGTTTGTTAGTTAAAAGCACACGCCCCTTTTAGGCGCACACAGATTCTCTCCCCAAGAAAAATGACGAGACTATCAACTATCTATTTTCATTTGGTGATTTCGATTAGGTGGGACGCAAATCATAAGACACAGCTCACATTCCCAGCTCCATCGAACTTGAAAAGAACACCATCAAAAAGCCAGAAAAAAACCTCTCAACATTTGGACTGGACCCTTCTCGCTCACTTCGAAAATATATTCACAACTTTCCAATTGTATATGAAGAATTCATCTTCTATCATGCTGGTTCAGTGATTTCCGACATGAAAATAAGGCTGTGGAGTCTAAGTTCATCTCCAGGGTCATTTAATACCAAGCCTGGATGGGTCAATGAAGATACAGCAAGATCAAGGTCTGTCAAGCACCAAAACCATCAGTTCACATCTGTACCATTTTGACTCTTTGACTCATCACCCATAAGATCCACGTACATGGTATTACCTATAGATGAATGGTCGATTTTGATTGATATGATGTAGGTATTCACATATATACCATACGTATATATACATGGATTCTCTGGGTTTCAAAGAAACAGAACAAAATAACTTCCACATCCATCATCCAGCAATCTTTTTTTATCCACATAAACCGTTCATCCACCGCGCTTGGGGCGTTTTTTTCACCCAAATTTATCGCCACCGCAGTGAAATTCCACACGGGAAGCGGCGGCTGATTCCAAGTCATCGGCATTCAGCAGAGTTGAAGGAATATGGGCCGTGGGCGCACAACCCAACCAGTTATAAGTAGGGACCCTACCAACTCCATTTTTTAATAGGGATATATAGTGATTTCACCCCAGTTATAACAAGCCCATCTAATTATTAATATAGGCCAAATTTTATGGGAGTTATACGTATAATTAATAACTCCATTTATAACGATCGCCTCGGGGGCTCCTTTGCAAGCGGAATCCATGTTCACTTTCGGGAGTCGAAGGTTGAAGGTCGTCAGGTATAGACGACACTCTCGAGGCTTCCAAAAGAGTCCAGCAAGTCAAAGGGAGATTGCAAATCTCGTGCCGAAATCGCCTCAGAGAATTCCCCAACAAAAATGTTGGTTGAGTTGGTTGTGGGGAGGCGAGGCGGGGGTAGCTTCAGTATACCTATCTTATTATCTTGACGCTTTATAAGGCTGCGACACAGGTGTCACTAGAGCATTGTAGCAACGCGAAGACATGGAGAAATTCCTCAGCATTATCATAGATTTGCATCACCGTTGATCCCTCCAAAATGGGTTTCCTTTGGTCATCCCTTGAAGATTGGGGGGGTTAGATACATTTGGTGGAGAATTTCCCTTACAAATCACAGTGGTGAAGTAGAACCTCCATTCGTTTGGGTGAAACTTTTGATGAGGCGGTGTCACTTGCTGCTCTTCTTGGTGAGGCTTTGTCTCAAAACAACCTTATGCCATGCATATAGGGTCTTACATGTATGAATCTGGCCAAATTATAATACTTCACCAACCTAGATTTCCCTGAAATAAGGGGATTTCCCTTCCTTAGCTAGTCGTGTGAGGTCGCTACAATTTGATCAGATATTTAATATATAGGGTAATTTTATACCTGCTATACCTTCACAACGATGTGTACTGTATGGCATCTCAGGTACTCTTAGATCATCATGTTCTCCAGTTGGGTAAGATACTTGGGTGTCCATGGAAGTGATTGTAACTATAGTTAGTAAGTTGGCTTATTTCGCACATTTAGGGGACTTATATCCAACCGAGTAAAAACAGGGGTTAATGATCCATTTACTATAAGTACCAGCAGGACATCCCGGTACGAATCCAGACACCTCCTGATTTTCGTATGTTTGATGGTCTCAAAATCCTATGGGTCCGATATTTTTTGTACGGCATCTCAAGTACTCTTAGGTGATCATGTCTCCGGGTAAAATACACATCCCAAAACTACACCATTAGGTAAACCTTTCTCATCTCAAACGCAGGCCATGCTGAGAAGTTTTGAACCTCAAATATGTTCCAACCGCGTGGCATGAAGCTTCTTCCCATTATTTTCAAAGGGTTTTATGTATATATGGGTGGTGCAAGATTTCAGCCAACAATATTTCATCCTCAAAGATTCGTAACAAAAACATATATGTGGCAGTTTCTCATATTTAAGCCGTAAAACCGCGTCAATTCTCCAGGTATAAAACATCCAGTTCCACGGATTCTGTTTTTTTGAGGTAAAGCTGCCTGAGAACGAGAGATCTTGTAGGCGAGGAAACCTGCCGTTTGGTTCGCAAATGTTCGCAGATTTTTCCACATATAAACCAGCTTCCTGGGAGTCCAAATTTTGCATCAATTCAATTCAACTCCCTGCAGTTCACAACAAGAAAAACCAACCAAAGTCTAAGTCGCCATACATTCAATGGCCTTTGGGAAAAAAAAAACTTCATTACTTTACTTAGAGGTTCAGGATACTTAGTAATTGGTTATATGTAGGTTTATAACCCTAGTTAGGGGACATATAACCCACTTATAGAGGCTATAAACCTGGTTACTATCCACTTACTAATTATCCTGAACCTCTAAGTAGGATTTAAGATCAACAATTCCAAAAAATCATCTTTGATGGTCGGCTTGACTTGCGGGAAGTTGCTCATTTGCATTTAGTCAATGGAGGTGTTCCGGTTCTGGTAACAGGTGGGCTTCGTACTCTGACTCCTCAAAAAGGGGTATCTGCCTGCATACAAGTGAGCCACACAGAAAGACCCACTCTTACTTTCCATTAAACTTGTTGTTTAAAACAGGGAGTTGTTTAATGGTTGTTTGTAATCACCATTTAGCTGTGTAGCATTTCATCCCCTAAATACCCTAAACAACCATGTTTTTTCTCATTGCTCAAGTCAAGAGGCAAATGTTTGATGAGTAACTCCATCCCACCACCCCATAAACAATCAACCCAATCTCCCTCCCACCACCTGCCTGCAATGCTTTTTTCTCTCCTTAAGTTTCTGAGTGTTTTTTTCTCCGGCAATGTTGGGTAAGCGGAAGCTGCAAAACAAATCGTCTTGTTGGGGAAAACTCGACACCCTTGAAAATTAACGACGGAAGATTCACCTAAAAATCACGACCCAAGACTTGAAATTCGGAAAATCATCTGAACCATCCACCTCCATTTTTGGGTGTCAAAATCTTTAAAAAAAAATCCAGGGGGTGTAAGATATGGGTTCGGATCGGAAAAAAACATGGAAGCTTGGACCTGCTTAGATCTCTCCCTTCCCACTTGGATGCCCCAGGAAGTTAGTAACTGGTTAGTAAATGGGTTATAACCTACTTATAAACGGTGTATATTGGGGTTGTAACCCATTTACTAACCTTTTACTAACTTCCTGGGGCATCCTAGCATATCATTCTGAATGGATTTTAAGATCTATACCCCTCCCAGCTCCCTCCCTTAGCTCCCCTTCCAAGAACCAGCAGTGACCAGTTGGGGTTTTGCTGGTGATTTTGCTGCGTATTTGGGAGATTTTACGGGTATACCCATGGTTTGATAGGAATGGAGGTCCCTGCATCAAGCAAAACCACACACAAGGGTTGGGAAAAAAAAAACTGGAAACAACTTCTCCCTAAATGGTGGTGGCTTTTCTTGGTGACCAGCACCTTCCAAGGGGTGCCAAATAAACCCTAAGGGATGGTTAATTGACACCCCTTTTTAAAACCATTCGGCACCCTTTGGAAACTTCCAGGGATGATATTTTTACCATGGTGGTAAAATCGGGTGGAACAAAAATCATCGAATAAATCCAAGAAATCTCCAACAGGACCCACTGAACGGACCCCTAAACCTGAGTAGCTAATAGCTCTAGCAACTTACTTAGGGGTCCGTTGGTAAGGTCCCATTCCATTTTTGATGGAATAAACAAATCATCCAAGTCCTTCGGATCCATTTTTCGGGCAGGTGTCGGATTCACTTCATGCTGGTTCCCCTCCGTCACGATGCTCCGAAAGAGGCCCTTCGCTTCCGCATGCACGAAGCGGTTGTAGTCCTCGAAGTTTTTTGAATCCACGGCAAAGTGACAGGCCGTTTTTTCACCATGGAAAAGGCTGCTTGGATCAGATGTACTCAGGATATATCACATGATGGGGGAGGGGGGAAACTTCAGGAAAGTTATTTTGAAAAAACATTTCGAAAAAATAATGCCTACTTGGTCCTAGTGAGTGAAAAGCCTGAATCTAAACGTTTACCCATCTTGACCCAACACAAAATCAAGCCTGGTGATTGGATATGGCATCTTCATCCATCTGATATCTTCCGTGCTGATTTCATTTCGATCTACTTGGAAAACATCAACTTGAAACCACTAAAATCCCTAAAATCAAAATCCAGTTGCCTAAACTTAAATGTTATACGTTTTCCAGGTAATCAAATAAAAAAAAACCTCCATGTCACCTTTGTACGAGTTACTGGTAGCAGCTTTGTGCCAACTTGGATCATTTGCGATGGGGAAATGTAAGCCATGGATTTCACCAAAAAATGAGCTGAAAGGAGGTTCGAAGTGTTTTTTTGTTTCAGTTCTTTTTTGCCCCGATTTTTTTGTTGGAAATTATGCTGACTCATGGCAGTCAGCAAAGGGCCCCATAAAATCCAATTGAAGTCGGTATTTACGATGAAGAAAAAAAACGCCTACATGTTGGCTTGATCTTTTACTCATGCCATCCATGGGAGTGGTAAAATTCCTTACAAATTTCCATGTAGGCCAATATGACAGTGCCATGCATCCTATGGGTTATGGTACAGAATTGGTAAAATCCTATGGAAGGCCAGGGATGGCTAGAGTAATTTACTTAACACAATGAGCAACGTTCGAAAACCCTTGGCTGACATGTCATTTTACTGGTTGGTTGGTAGAGATCCTTAATCATGGTTTGATCATAATCCCTATTTGAGTGGGTAGTATAATCCCATATGGTCCCATACAGCAACCAACCACGGGGCACCAACTGATCACTGCTCAATGGCCCCCACTAAGCCACGGAAATGTCCGGTGAACCACTGGTCCAAACCTGTCCTGAATCCTTGCATGTCGGCCACAGGCATGGAAACAACAAGGATCTTCTTCATGCAGCAATTGAACACCTGCAACAAAAACTTCTGCAAAATCAAAGACACCAAAACTTGGATTTGCTTGTACGGTGGTTGGACAAACATAAAACCAAAAAAACAATCACGGATAACGCAAATGGTTAGATGCCAAAAAACAAGTGACGTTTTTCACCTAGAAAACACAAATCGTAGATCCAAAGTATCTTTCATGCTGCCCAAGCATCTTGCACGCTGTTCTTCCAATGCAGCCAGAACATATAATGCTGTATAGTTACCTAGGGTTGGAAGGGGAAGCTGCACAAAGTATACATAAAACGACCAAAAAAGACCCTTCAAAAAACCCATCATGAAGCCTTGCTAAGCCGCTCATGTCCGCTGGGGTGTAGCTTTGAGGGGATGTAGCTGGCTTGCAAAAACAAACCCATGGGTTGATCAGAAATTGCTGAGATGCTTTGTTTTGGGTGAATTTCTGCTACATTCTGGTCAATCTAGCATAGCTAACAGGCCAACAGGAAACGCTGTTGTTGCATGTTTTTGCAACAAAAACAAGCCAAGCAAAAAACAATGGAGACGTTCCATTGCTATCTAGCGGGGATTTGATGTATACATCAGCATGTGAATGTACCTTCAAGATGAATCTGGCCCCCGACAAGTTAAGCGAGCGATAGGTTCCTGCGAATGGATCCCAAAACATTTTAGGCCTTTGCGGGCAAATCCTTTCCTGAATGGTAGATTTACTTGCAGTAATAGTAATCCATTTGAAAAGTAAAAGTGCACAGTATATACATACATCATATATTAGTCAAATTGGATGAAATGCCCGAAATGCCCACTCCCCCACAAAATAAAGTCTTATCAAATAATAATCCCCTATAGTTCTTTGGGCCCGGGGTGGTAGGGCCCTTAAATTCCCATGAACATTCTTCAAAAATTCAAAAACGTCATGGATTTATAGTACTCATTGAAGTCATGAAACTCATTGAAGGTCTTTGGGGATTCTTTTCCCAAAAGCTCAGCCAAAAAGGATGTGATCATATTTATGGATCAGCTTATTTCCTGACAATAATACCAACCACACATAATTCATAATAATCATCCTAACAACACTACTTACAGCACATCTTCGATGTATATATATATATATATATCATATATCATTATATATGTAAAATCTGTGTTGAACTTATATAACCCCCCAAAAAAAAAAACGTCTTATCCCAACATCCACAACATCCATACCTTCCATCAAAATCTTCGGCATCACCAGGCCTTTCACCGTTTTTTTTTGCGCCAAGGAACCAATGTTGGCCCAACGGTCATCGCAGTACTGCTCAAAATCCCAAGACGTATGCCTCAATATCTGAGTACCCTCCCAAAGTTTAACAGCTCGCCCCCGAAAAATGATGGTTGGGAGATTACTTTCCTTTTGGGAAGCTAACTTTTCAGGGGCTATGTTAAACTTCCAGGGAGTATATAGGGCATTAAACATCTAGTTGGTGGTTTCAACCAAACCATTTGAAAAAAATATGCTCGTCAAATTGGGATCATGTCTCTAAGTAATTAGGGTGAAAATAAAACATCATTTGAAGTTAAACCACCACCTGGAAATCATGAATAATACATAATTAATACGACCTGGGTGAAACACCATATCATATATCAAAACCCTTTTAAGATCAGTCAAACCGACAACATTCGACACTCAACCACCCACCACCTCCCTCCCCCAACCAACCAAAAAAAGAACAGCCAAAAATGTACCCAGCAACCGACCACTCAAACCACATATGCAGTAAGGTTGCCGAAAGTCACAAGGGATGCTACCAGCAATAGGCATGGAGAGAACCTGGGAGGTCTGGGGGGAGATGTCTAACAGTTGTAGCTTCGAGTCATCACCCCCCCGACAAACTAACCTAGTGTTGATGGTTCAGAAATCCGGCGAGAAAACCGCCGTTTGGATGTATAAGACCTTGTAAATAATGGGGTAAACTAGCTCTCAACTACCAGTTGGTATGGTAAATATATCGTTATTTACAGGGTTTTATGCATGTTAGGTTGTGCAGGATTTCTGAACCATCAACAGTATCAATTGAAAATTGATGGGTGGAGGACTACTTTACTATAAAAACATATCCCTTTTCATTGGGGCATCTGAATTTTTGGAGGTGCTTTATAATTAGCCTTCCTCCTTTTTCACCGGCTTCTGTGGAAAACCCGGGGGCGGGTAGGATTGTTTCAGCCTACTTGCTGGTCGTTGAATTTTTTTGGCTGAGCCTATTCTAGGAAAATCTCCCCATGGGGATGGTTCTCGCTTGAAAATGTGCCTTGAATAATAAACTATTGTCACAGTAACTAATTTGTGGGCCATCGCCATGCATTTTTGCCAAACTATGCGCAAGTCGATTTAAATTGGGAATAATTTCTCCTAAATATCAGGGTGAAAATTGCAAGATCTTTGAAAGGTAACTACCAACCAACCTAAGATGTTCTTAGAAACCTACGAGTAGTTGCTCCAAATCACTCCCTTCCGTTCGCACCATCAATCCACGAAAATTACAACACACCCGTAGGCGCAACCCCCCGTTCGCGCACCATGAAAGGAATCCCTTTCTTAATAGCCGGTTGGTAAAGGTTGCTTGGGGTGTGTTCCAGTTCGGGGTGTTGAAGCAACCTTAGAATCAACCAGCCATTGGCTAATTTAAGAGAAATACTGGTTGGCTAATAGGGATCCTTATCTTGGTATATAAAAATATTGTGTCCCCCTTTGGAGGAGCCAAACGATGCTGCCATGGCACGATCCGTGGATCCACTGCTGCTGCCAAAGTGGTGGTCCAGCCACCACCACTTAAACCAGCCATGACAATACGTTCCTGAGATGGCCGGATGGGATACTGATACTGTTAATAGGTAGTTTATCCCATTTGTAACACGGTTTTGTACATTCCAGGTGGTGCAGGATTTCTTCCATCAACAGTAAGATAAGTTGAGAAAACTGTGAATTCGAGAATGGATGAATGATAGAGATGTGAATGATGGGATTATTTTTGAAGATGATGCATGAAAATCACATATTGCATGTTGTTCTCTTGTTTGTTTATGAAGTTTAAGCCTGTATAAACAAACTGTTTAACACACGGCCGAGATGAAAATGAATATACATAATTCAAATGAAATTTGGATAGCAGAATGAAATTGGTGAATGAAAGGGTGTTAATTGGGGTGTTCATCGATGAAGCAATGACTTGAGGAAGGGAAAATGATAGAAAACAACTAACGAGAGACCGGCCTCAGCCGCATGGTGGACCTCGACAAGAAATTTGAGGAACTGGGTGAGAAAAAAACAGTAACAGTAATGAATTCTTGACAATTGATACGGACTATCCAAGTATAGGTATCCAATTCATTCCCGTAACTTTTAAGCTATCCAAAGTTCATTACGATCAATCGACTATATCTTAAAACAAATGAATTTTGGATACCTAAACAACCTGCCTTACCAACCAAGCTGGTAAGTATCATGAGCCACCAAGTAAATGCTCTTCATCATAGGAATTCAAGGGTGCCCCCCGAATGCCTCCCGACAGGAAATTAGGCCTTATTAGCAGATTAGTAAGTAAGGGACACTGACGGGTTCATAACCCCTTAACAACAGCCCATGAGTGCAGCAACCACAACAACTTACATATCAAGAGATTATTAACCACCAGGATCCTATAAAAATCAAGCCTTGTTATACAAGGCCCAATGTCCTGGGTGGCATTCCCCTTAGATTTCCATATTTGGCCGAGCATCATATCCCAGGTGGTTCTTTGCAAAGTTGATGGTCTTGATCACCTGCAGTCCGGCCATCCATGATTTCTGTGGTTCCAAAAAGATGGAGCCACTTGTGTTTGGAAAAAATTGACATACCCTCCCGGGGATTAACATATCCCACCTTGGGAAAAGGAAAATCATCTTCAAAATGCCATTTTTTGGGGATATGTTAGTTTCCTGGAGGGTATCCATCCATACAGCAAGTTTCTAAGAATAAACTGGCTATTGATAGCAGCTACACCCCTGAAGTTTAACAGCTAGCCCCTGAAAAATGATGGTTGGACCGGAAGATTACTTTCCTTTTGGAATGGCTTATTTTCAAGGGCTATGCTAAACTTCCAGGGAGTAACATCACGTTATGTTCAACATTAATTTCCCAGGCGGGTCCCAACAAGAGTTGGAATGAAGTTTGAACATGTTGCTAATTGGGTGGGGCAAATGAACAACCAGCGGTTTCACGCCATTCTTTTGCGCAAATTTGGCTGTTTTTTTGGGTGGGAACTGATTTTTTTTCGGCTGGAACTGGCTGAAAATGGTGATGCCAAACCAAACCCCTGCTCGACACCTGGAACAACAACATGCCAACAACAACCATCAACAACACATTTCGAAACCGTTTTCTTGAATATTATTGTCAAAAAACTTCCTACCAATCATTACTTTTTTTACCTGGGTACATGGACCTCAGCTTCGGTTCCAACTTCTTTCCAACCAAGGTTCCAGTCACCTAGTAACAATGGAACGTGGTCACTTCAGATATCCCAAAAAGGAGGGACATCAATAGGAAGTACTGAGGCACCTCTTCCAAAGAATCATTTGTGGCATTCAGGTATGCATGTTGAATTTCCAGGCAACTGTTTTGGGTTGTTGATGTTGTTGGTTCCTCCCCTCCCAATAAGCTCCGAAAGGATCTTTGAAGGCACAAAAACGGCATCATCTTTCCTACAAAACATGCTAAGTGATGATGGTGATGGTGATGATGCCCAAGTGATCACAAGAGACAACGGAGGGACAACCCCAATGAACAGGTATACTCCCTCAACCTGTTTCACAGCCAGGGAACCGGCTCCAAAAAGAAACGCACCCACGGGATATTCTTCTCTTCAAAGGCTTGAAACCAACCCTCAGTGGGTTGGGTTGGCCACGAAAGGGTACAGGTATAGGCTGAACGACGGTTGAAACGCCACGACGTTGCCGGGAATGGCCGGGGTTTAACCGTTAAGCTACCCCACCAAAATGTAGCTGCCCTCAGAAATATTTTTTTTTGGTGCCGGCCTTCAGGGAAACTTTATGGTTTAACATAGCATTTGATAAAGGCCAGCTATTTCTGGGTAGCCTTGGTAGCACTACTGAAGGATCAATGGAATTCTCAAATGGCATTCTGGATGTGTTTTGTTTTTTCAAGGTAATGGATCTTAGTTTCAAGATTCATACAAACAAGATACATGGGACTTGTGGTACGTCTATACTACGACTATTAGTTGATTTGTTTGGTGGAAAAAAATAGTTATAAAACTCCCTCCCCATGGATTTCGTCTTGTGGGACTGGTATTATGATGAAAAGTTTCAATGATTTTGGTGAGCTAGAAAAGCTACTTTTCGACGATAGGAGCCACCGAAGTACTTGATTGAAGATATGGTTGAGGCTGGGGAACGGATTGGGAATAGTATATTCACCTACTTGGAGGATCATCAACCACTTACTAGATGGGATGATCCTCCAAGTACTAATTTACCACAAACATCATCCATTGCTGTAGGTAAATATACCATGGATCCTATTGGAATGAACTTATCTCCACTACGCTATGATAAGATATGCTGATGGAAACCTGGGGGTAGATCCAAATCGCTCCCTTCGAGTCGCTCCAGAAAGAAAGAAATGATGAAGTGGGGATGTGTTTTATTCGAACTACACCCTGGAAAATTAGCATGGAACCTCAAAATCACCTGTTTGAGTATGAACATCATCTTCCAAATCTTCATTTTGGGGTTCCATGTAAATGCTCAGGGATGTAAATCTCAAAATTTCCCTCCGTGACACTCTGAAGATGAAGACATTGAATTTCCTTCTTGGGCAGGCTCTTTGTTGGGGGATAATCTTCAGGGAATGTAAGGTTCGGGTATGTGAGGGTGATGTTTTTAGTACGAAAATTCACCCTTACGTTTTACAGCACATTAGCCGTTAGCACCCCAGATATCAATATAGTCAGTCAATGTGATCCATTTCACTTCGAATCCATTTTTTAACCACCGCAATCTGGTGGGGTGTTCAATCTCCACCTTGTTGCTCATGAATGCTCATCATGATTCGGCCCCGCCCAGGACAAAAAAATCACCCCACCCAGCCCTCCAGTCCAACGTGTCACGAATCCAAATCCAAAGGAACATGACGACTCGGAGGCTGATCCTTGATGATATTGCAATCCACAAATGGCATCCTTGGTCGAAAAAAAAACAATCACCGATGCTCAGCTGCTGACATACACTCCCGAGAAAACACGAACAGCTACCCTCCATGGAATAACTAACATATCCCACATTGGGAAAAAGGAAAATCATCTTTAAACATACCTTGTATAGGGATATGTTAGTTCCCTGGAGGGTATCGCACCATGAAAATTCCACCGCGGTTGGAACATGATCCTTCTTCCTACCAAGGGTCCCCGGCCTTCACTACAGCTAGTTTTCCCTAGTCCTTCACCACAGCTCCGATTTCTTCGAAAAAAAATCACCAAGTCGCATCATGGTAGCTACATCCAGACCCATCTCATTGAGCCAATTGGTGGTACCATCCGTATCTCCTACACCACCCCCAACAAAAAGAAACCAAACACATGGCACCGAACCAAACACATGGCACAGGGCCATGGAACCGTGCCATATCGTTTGGAGGTTCAGGAAGGGGTAAAAAAGCCCTTCCAACTTCATCACCAATTATCAGTAGGATGAACATAATTCCACTTCTAGGGCTGAAAAAAAAACTCAGTGAAACCCATGTATTTTCGGCCATTTATAGAGGCTATATATACCCATAACTCCATTTATCATCATCCCCTTGGGGCCCAGCTTGAGCCCCAAAAAAAAACTCATCCCACAGCCCCGAACCGAACGGTTACACAAGATCAACTGGTTGGTGCTCAACGCTCAACACCCCCACCTCATTGCGGCCCTTTGCTTATCATTTAGGGAAGGGGTTCCAATGGTCCTCTCAGAATTATCTCATGAATGCTCACGAAAAAAACCCTGTAGTCTTCCAGTCATATTTGCTGAGGTGGTTTGGTGTTTGGATTTTTGTATGTTTTGTAGGTCCAAAGACCTCCTCACCAGGTGTTTGGAAGCCTAGGGTATTTTTGGCACAGCCGGCACAGTCTAGTCAACAAGTCACTCACATCCCTCTAAGGTCGTTTCAACACACCTTTGGAGCACACCCCTAAACTTTTACCAACAGGCTACAAGATCTGCAAGGGGATTCCTGGGATTGCCTGGGGTGTGCTCTAGGGGTGTGTTGTAACTGTCTTGGAATCCCGAATCAACCCGATCAACACCAATCAACACCAATCAACCCGTCCATAGGTAGGGCATCCTTTGGATTGTCCATGACCGTTGTGAAAAATCACCAAGGTTTTTCCCGCAGTCGGTGTCCTGACGAGACAATGACGGTGACCATTTCTATACGTCGGGTAACGTGTAAAGTTGCCGTTGCTTTGGGGAAATCGATCGATAATTTAGCGGAATAACGCCAGGGTGATATACTCCCTTTTTCAGGGTTTTTTTCACCACCAACCAATCATTGAATGAAATTCTGGTTGCGGATGTGACACATCGTTACGTTGGAAACCCACTTCTAGATGGTCGTTGGTCCTGTTGAGCCACACCCATCTGACATCAAATATGACATCTTCCCCCCCAATGTGCGAGGTGAAAACTTAATAGCGTGCCTCCCTACCCATTAACATCCTATGAAATGATTACAGTATATGTGATTTTTGCCCACAAAAAAAGGCTTGGAAATTCGTAGATCGAAAAACAATAAAAATGGGCCATGAGGACTGTGTTAAGAACAGCTCCGGGAAAGGTTGACCAGTATATCTTCAAAGAACCACCTCCATCAGGGCAGCTGAGAGACACTGGAGCTTGCGGTTGCTCTGCTCCTTATGAGGCAACAAATTCCAGGCAAAAAGTTCAAGGCACTCTAGGTCCTGTGGGGGTTGAAGAACCCTTTTTGTTTAGATTTTTTAATGTCCACCAGGTGGGCCACATCACCAGTTAACCCTTTTTTGAGTGGGGTTATAACCCCAGTTACCCATTTATAAGACCCCAAAGAGGTTGGTTCTAGAATGATCCATGGGTCGCAGGGATTCAGGATCCTACCAAAGGGATTCAGGATCCTACGTATTACGAAACAAATCCTTGACAAGACCTGAGGCCATGATCAAGCTATTATAGTGTTCCAACACTACGCCAATTGCGATACTCTTTTCAGGTAAGTTGACTCAGCACTTTGATTCTTTGGTCATGTGGACTTCCAGGTAGTCGAGGTATTACTTGCAAATCTGATGGGTTTGGCAGAAAACCTGTAGGATCTGAGAATCTTGCCATTTACTGGGGTGAGGAGGAAGTCACTAGAGAAAATGATTGCTGAAGGCGTGATGGAAACCTGCTGGGCTAGCTCCGTCCATCGCTCCGCACCAGCTAGGGCAGTGAGGTTTCTGACTTACAAGGCTTTCAGCAAAAATCCCCAAGTAAATCGAAGTTTAAACACCACCAACTTTCACAAAAAAAACACACTTTACTTCGAGCGATCCCCACCATGACATTTCAAAACAGCCACTTTAGATTTTATGTCAGCCTGATCGGGTCAGGTGAGGGTAGACATACAACCTATCTCCTGAAATGCGTTCTGTTAACTCTTAACTTGGCAGACTGACTGGAAGCAACTTTCTGACAGTCTTTCTAACATATCTTTCGACATTCTTTCTGACATGTCTTCTGACAAATCTTTTGACATTTCTTCTGCAATATCTTCTGGCATTTTTCTGACATATCTTTTGACATTTTTTCTGACATATCTTCTGACATGTCTTCTGACATTCGTTCTGACATATCTTTTGACATTCTTTCTGACATGTCTTCTGACAAATCTTTTGACATTCTTTCTGACATTTCTTCTGACATTTCTTCTGACATATCTTTTGACATTCCTTCTGACATATCTTCTGACATTCTTNTCGCGGTTGAGGTCCGGCACGCCACACTGAACTCACACAATCGCGGTTGAGGTCCGGCACGCCACACTGAACTCACACAATCGCGGTTGAGGTCCGGAACGCCACACTGATCTCACACAATCGCGGTTGAGGTCCGGCACGCCACACTGAACTCACAGGATCGCAGTTGAGGTCCGGCGCAAGTGACTGACGAGAAGGAGGAAGGAGGACGAGAAGGACGAGAAGGAGAAGGACACGACTGACATTAAAATCTGACAACCCTCACCTGACAGGTGGGGAAAAACGCTGCCAAAACCAAAAAAACAAGAAGAAAATTCTGAAGAAAAATACGGACCTGATCCAAGCATCCCCAGATCCAATAACCAGGCGCCCATCCAGAAGTGTTCAAAGTCACGAATACTTTGGAAGTAATAGTTTTAGAATAACTGGCCTCAGCACGAGGATGGGCTCCCATGACTTGTTTCAGGGGCATTTTTTGCCCTTTAATGAGAGTTGTTGTCCCCAAAGGATAGGGTTAGTCTAGTTTCAAATGGCTTGGCTTTATCCCCTTTACCAACCACTTACTGGTCCTTCAGCATTGGAGTAACCGGTGAAGTTGAACCCTTGAGGGCTCACAAGTACCTCGTAGAGGCTTTTGTTTCTTGAGGGGGATGGCTGTGGCGCGGGGTACCCTTAGATTCCCTTGATGTTGATGGTTCAGCAATGCGCATCAGCAGTTTGGGAAGCGTGCAAATTCAAACGAAGGTGGTAAACTTGTAATATTTAGTGTGATGCAGGATATAGTTCCAAGAATTGGTACCACATTCAAATAAAGACACTTTCCGTAGACCTGGCAACTTTACCTAAAGTTGCTGCTCTCAAACCGAACCGAGCAAACTTCACGGTACCTGGCCCCAAATGTTACCTGGCCCCAAATGTTTTATATAGGCCAATCGAGTCACATTGACCATGAGGTCGAACCGGCGTTCCCGGCTAGCTTCCGGGGTTGTCCCCATTCCATCCCATTCTTTTTTGGTGGCCCAATGAAGGTTCATAATACAGGGATCCCCAACATGTAAAATATCTAAAACTGTCAAACATCATGGTGGTGACGATTTTACTGGGAAGGAGGGGACAACCCAATCTATCCCTATACCCTAGCTAGGCATGGTAAAAACATCGGTTGCCTTTGCTATATATGGTTTATATGATTAACATTGATTAACCAATCAACCAACAGGCGTCCCCCGAATGCCAAGTTACTTGGCACTGTTGTTTACCTTTTATTTAGAAAGCCACGTAATGCGGAAAGGTGGCTCAAATGAATTTTAATTGGCAAGTATCAAATGAATGAATTTACATAGTTTCACCATCACCAACCTGCAATGGATTGAAATAAATGGGGGATTCCCCCTACCCACAGGATTCTCGTGATTGGTTCCTTAAGTTGTTTTCAAACAAGGCAGGCCACATTCAGTGTCGCGGGCATCTCCCAAAGCAGCTCCAGGATCTGCAGCTCTTTTTCACAAGCACTTGGAGATTGAGACCCCCAAATCGACGACAAACAGTCCTGAAAATTGATCGGCGAACGGTGACGGCTCGAACTGTTCGGTGGATGAATCATAGGGAATCTATAGGGTATATGTTATCCCCTCCCCCCGAAAGCTGGAAAGAAAGGCCCTTTGATTGGGCGATGATAAAGGGACAATCCGATGGTTAAGGACCTGGCATTTGCTGGGGGTACCCTTCGATTCCCCATGATCATACTCTTAAGCAGCTTAGATTTAGATTCTCCATGATACGTTGGCTTCTTTCACGGGAGCTCACTTGACCCATCCTGGAAAACACCCCACGCATTTTTTGGGTGGAGACATGTATATATCCCTAGACATCCAAGCACATCCTGAGAAGGTATTTGGACCCCAAAACCACATCTAAAACACCTTCTCAGGAGGTATTTGGATGTCTAGGGCCTAGGGTATGTAAAAAGACGGGTTTTCACCAAGTCGTGCACATTTTAGATATCTTCGTGGGATCTCCTGAAAACTACCATATATCGACCCTATGCAAAAAGGAGATGAATCTTCTCCAGTTTGAGAGGGGGCATGTTAGTTCCCAGGAGGGTAATAATTGAGAGGGCCCGTCACAAAAAGTTCTCGAAAGACTTCCATCTTCTTCGCATCAAAATCCTGTGGTGAAAAAAATGTCCAAAATCATCCAAACCTTAGTGAAAAAATCACCAAAAAAACAGATCAAGGAAAACCAAACCAACAAAAAAAACGGGAAATTCCCCCAAACAATCAAGATTTCCAGAAAAACCAACCAAATTCCAAAAATATTAACCAACCAACAAAAACCTCACCGAAAATTCAACATACCGAGGCTCTGGAAATCGGTGCTTCACCGTGAAATTCCGAAGGCCTTGTGGCCTAAACGTCGCCAAGAAAAATGGTAAGTTTAGCCTGGATGTTTGACTGGTTGGTGGTTGAACCAACCCATCTGAAAAATATGCTCGTCAAATTGGATCCTTTCCACAAATAGAGGTGAACGCAAAAAATGTTTGAAACCACCACCTAGTTGAGTTATTTGAACCCTTGGAAGTCCAGCCGACCAAGCAAAGAATGCTGGTCTTGGAGGGATGATTCATGTAAAGGATTCCCGATCCTACTAATGGGCAAGCCGTTTGGTCTGTGGACTTCCTGGATAAGAGGAAATAAAGCACGTTATTAAGGGGTTGTTAACTTGTTAACCATCATTGGCTTGTCCCTTAATAATACCATATTTCCTGAAGGGCGGGGGTGGCATTTGGGGGGCACCTTTAGGTTCCCATAATATCCCATGATAATAGTCAGTTAATGCTTGAGCTTTGGTAATCTATTTCTTATTGTGGTTGGTTCAGTTGCTATTAGGATGTGTTTTTCCATGAGTTCTGTATCCCAGAAACCACGCAAGTTGCAAAAGAAAAGCACTGAAAACGGCATCTTTTGAAACCATAAAATCCTTGTTTCGCTAAAAGACGCCATTCCCATGGAATGTCAAAATCCCATCATGATAAAACGCTGCGAGCTCACCCCTTACCCATCATCCATGTATGGGGCATATTTTCCTACATGGATGCTTGATTTTGGTGGTAAATGGAGCTAAATAGTCCATGTGTGGATTGTTTGGACGGCTTGATCTAGGGACTATTTACCTACATTTCCCCTTGAATGTGGCCACATTTCACTTAATGGAGGTAGAGAATCCATGCATGGAGTGCCTGGGATATGATTTAATTCAACGACCCCTCTAAAGAAAGAACGGCCCCTCTAAGTAATAGCATGTGTGATCATCTGGATAGAGCTTCACGAGACAACCAGGCCACCCAGTGCCTGTCATCAGTAGGTAGATCATCTTGACCAAACATCCTGGGAGATACATGGGAGCTCATAAGGTCACTTAGATTAGATTCTTTCAGAAGGGAGAACAATGGGACCACCCGTCAGACAGTAGGAAACAAAACACATCTTGTGAATTTAAGGGGGACACGACAGAATTGATGATATTGATGGCTGGAAGTTTGAATGGCGAGCCTTTCCTCTTTATCTATTTCTTGAGGTGCGACACATGAGGTGGCCAAAAAACCTGTTACATTCTATTGCGCTGTTTGCTTCAGAGGGATTCCTGATTTACATCTCTTTTGACAGTCCACATAACACATATTGTAGGAATTCACTTGTAAAAACTAATACCCGTTTTCAACCAGTTTTGGTCTTTTGCTGTCCGTCATCCCCTGGGAAATACATTATCTTGACATCCCTCACCATCACTGCAACTCGCTCACGAACCACATCGGTTGGCTCATGAGGTGACTGAAAAATTAACGGAGCTTAACTTCTTGGAGATAACCCCCCAAAAATTAAGTAACAAGTAACAAGTCCCCTGAAAAAGGGACCACTGCAAAAAAGAACATGGAACCGAAAAAAAACTGGTGCTTTGTAGATGTTTCTCCTTTTCCAAGGAGTAATTTTGGTGGTTCTATGTTAGTTTTCGGGGGGCTATGTTAGTTTTTTCTGGGAGTATATATCGTTTTTTGTTGTTGTTCATTGTGCTTCAGGGTTCATGATGATTGTCTTAGATTCGCTTCCTGGAGATGGGGAAAACAATTTCCGCAAAAAGTTCCCCAAAAATATAATTCTCCAAATGGTAATTTACCTGGCAATTCTTTGTGACCTTTTTAGAATGGTTAAGTGACCCTTTTGGAAAGGTTAAGTGACCTCCAACTAGGGAATCAAAAGGGCACTTTGAATCACCTGGAAATGGTAATTTAGTGCTTGTGATGAGGATTCATGAGCAACGAATGTCCAAACATCCCGAGGACCAGGAACTGGGCAACTGGTTGGTGGCACGTGTCTCGCCCAAAAATCGTCACTTTACCATGGGAAGAAAGGATCAAACAACACCACCTGGAAGCCATACTTGGAAGATCATCCCAGTTAGGAAGTGGTTAGTAACTACCATTTATGAGCCATTTAGGCCACTTGGAAGGGGGAACAACCTTATCAAATCAATTAACCATGGTTATCAACCAAATGTAAACGTTCTTAACCAAATTTCAACCAAGGTTCTCTTTCACCAATTTTCGTCGAATATCCATCCAGTCGGGCTTGGCAGGAAGGAGCTTGTATCCTGATGTCTGGGTTGCCCGTTGCACTTGTCCTTTTGTTTCTTACCTCGGGTGTATAGAATCACTCATGAACTAGTGGCAATGATAGTTTGTTTATTACCCCAGTTATATACATTGACATACCATACCCATTTATTGGGCCATTTGGATAGAAAGTTTTTGCTCCAAAAAACTTATCCATTTATAACGATCGTTTGGGTCCATCTTGTGGGATTCCTTTTACAGGAAATCATCAATTCAAGGCGGTTCAAAACAAACGGAAAACAAATTGACAGAGCCATCTGCATTGGAAAAAAAAAACGATGGAAACTCCGAAGCAAAATTCAAATGAATCATGCAGGCAGGAACATTCGCAACTACAGTAGATCGAACAGTTTCCCCTCCGGGGTTTGCCATCCTAAATGCGCCATGTTACATTTATCCAAGGATCCCGGTGTTATTAGTAGCATCCTGCCAAAAGTACATCTGGGTCGGTATACACGGCCAAAAACACTCCTGAAATCTAAGACGGCTACCCAAAATTCGCCATATGTTTAGAGAAGTACTTGTTTTGCAAACCATTTTTTGACATTCATCTTAAATTTCTGAACATTTTCATCTTCCCCCCCCCCCACCCACAAAAAAAAAGAAGTGCTTCCCCCTTCTTTTTTTTCGAATCTATTCCCGCAGCAAAGGGCAAGACCTACTTTCAACCCTTTTGTCCTTGGGGACTGCAGCCATCAAGGGAAGAACCATTGGACGGACAAAAGTCGTCCGGCCAAGTGGGACGGCAAACGAAGGCAATGGCACCTACAGAGAAAAAAAACCGTTTGCATCCAGAGAAATGGTTGGTCAATTTCTAGCTATCTTTCTTTGAACCACACCGTTTGCTGGTATACTCAAACATTGAAGGAGTTGCTGCTTTTTTTGCTACCTCAAATTGTATCATCTTTCCAATTTCTTAGGCTGAGTTGGTCGAGGCGATCTTGAGGGAACGCGCTCCACTAAACTCATTGACTCATTTGCTCCTAAAAAAAAATCAACCACCACGACTTCGCCCGAAGAATCTCTACCAGCGGATTGTTTCAGGATTGGATGTTGTATGGTGTTGCACTGTTTCGGTGCTATAGGTCCAAGCACAACAAGTATAGCACAATATATTGACAAATAAAAAAATGAAAAAACATATGTCAAGAACCAGCTTTGAGCGCCTTGATTTTGTTCAAACATCCACGTTTTACAAAGGTATACTTACAAAAACTATTGGAGAAATGTTCCGAAAAAAATTGTCCAATATATGGGTGCTTCCAAAAATAGGGGTACCCCAAAATGGATGGTTTATAATGGAAAACCCTATTAAAATGGATGATTTGGGGGTACCACCATTTTCGGAACACCCATATCTCTTAATTTGGATCTTGTTTTTTGGTGATTCCTGAACTCTTCCAGGCCCGAATTCCGCCCGGTGCATCATACTACCCATATATATATATATATATATAGTGATCTTGCCCCCTCCCTCCCCTACAAAAAAAACACATCCGGCCTGTTGCCAAAGACCATAGCAAGCACCTTCAGAAAAGAAAAAGAAAGAGGCACAGGGTTCGTCATATCCCAAAGGAACCACGGGACTGGCATATTTACCTGCATGAGTGGTTGATATGGTAAAACATTGTCAAATATCAAATATGACAGGTCCCATGGATCCTATGTCATAGTTGCTTCATACAAATGACTTGGGTACAATCCCACGAAGCAATCATGGACAAGAATTTAACTTGTATCTAAAAGACATCCGAAAAAAGGGAACGCATTAGCCTTCCTGTTAATCTTAGGGGGTGTCATCCCAAAAAAAACACCCAAAAAAATCTTAGCCACAGCTATTATGGTTCCTTTCTTGACCTTGTGAAGTTCTTTTGGGACGTTGACCCTTTTGACAAATTACAAAGGATCAGGGATTGGGATGTTGGGTCAAGTTGAAGTGAATTACCTGGAATGTTCGTGTTTCATGAACAAAAAACACGTTTTTTGATGGCAGATATTTGACTGACTCACCGGCTCAGCACCAATAGCTACGTAGTAACACTCTACTTGTAGTGAGGTCCCTGTTGAACGAACCGAACTCTTGAACCCTTCGGTACTTGCTCCAAAAAATATCCGATCCACAACGGGATTTCCACAGTAATTACAGCTAGTAATGAATACTAGTGGTACATGAATTGATTGAATTGGCTTTTCCTCCCCATCCCCTTCCCTTAAAAAGAAGCTCCCCTCCCAAATTGCCTCCTGAACATGGATATTCGGCACGTGTGGATCCCGTGGAGATATATGGCGCCGGTGGAAACCCCACGTGGCGTATGCGGCAAGCTAAGCTGCAGCCAAAAAAAGTCATGGAAGCAAATGGCCAAGGACGGATGGGCCAATATATTACCCTCCCTGAAACTAGCAGTTCGCACCTGAAAATGGATGATGGTTTGAAGACGATCGTTTCCTTTTGGGGCCCGGCCTATTTTCAGGGGCTATGTTAGTTTTGGGGAGTGTATTCTTTTGGTAAATAAACAAATCACCTCCAACAATGGAACGGCTACAAAACACCTGAAAATGCAACCAGGAAGAAAAGGAAACCACATCTACAAAACACCAATTTTGGGGTTTCATGCTGCTCTCCAGGGAACTAACATGTACCTTCTTAAAGCACTTTTTGAAGATTTTCCCCAAGTGGGATATGTGAGTTCCCAGGAAGGTAATTTTCACCAACAATTCAAAGCAACCACCACAGATCTTGGCAGTCGGAATTTCCCGACAATACGGACGTGAGGGGGTCGGCGCTTTGGTCGGCTTACATCGTTTGCCAAGAAATATGTTCTTGAAAACCCTTTTGTCACATCATCATCATCATCATCATCATCATCATCATCATCATCATCATCATCATCATCATCATCATCATCATCATCATCATCATCATCATCATCATCATCATCATCATCATCATCATCATCATCATCATCATCATCATCATCATCATCATCATCATCATCATCATCATCATCATCATCATCATATTATCCATCATCACCCCAAGCTACAAACAACTCCCAATACGAATGTAACTAGTTATACAATTGTTATACCTCTGCCTTCCGGGTTGGTCGGCAAAGGCTCCAATGGCAACACCCTCCAGTAAAACTACCCTGGCAGGCTGGAAATCCAACCCTTTTCCAGTAGGAAATATATGAAATACATCGACTCAAATAGTGGATTTCCCCAGCCATTTTATGTTAGTTTACCAGACATTACGTCAAAGTTTCTTTTGCAAACCTCACCTCCTGTAACAGTTGGTTTTTTCTCATAGCTATATGCACTGTAATCCCCAGAACCCAACTGACCTCTTTTGTTGGGGTCAGTTGACCTTCCAATTTTGTGGGTCAAATATTCCAAAAGATGGGTCTCTAGGTAGAAATATAAAGATACGTATGTATATATATTAGCTGTGCTGAAGAAGTCGTAAACAAGGTTTTTTAAGATGAAGGCCTCGTAGCGCGCAACTACCAAATGCGCAGGTTACAAGTGGTTATACGGGTGATTGCGCAAGTGACTGCGCGGGTAAGCGAGTAAAGGCTAACAAGTGAACATATGACTAAACATGTTAGTGCGCATGTGAGTACGCAAGTAGCCGCTTCATATATGCACTTGTATGTCCACCCGTTCACTCACTCGTTCATATTGACCTGTTCATTTTTAAGGCCAACTTTTCCCCCAAAGTTGGCCTTAAGTTGGCCTTATAGGTGAACATGGGCACACATAAGGCCGACTTTGGTGGGAAAAGTTGGCCTTAAAAATGCGCAGGTGTTAATGAACATCTGGATGTGCAGGTGGAGGTGCAGGTGGAAGTGCTGGAAGCTTACTTGCTTGCGCACCTGTGCGCACCTGTTCGTTAGACTTGCGCGCCTGCACGCGCACCTGTTCATCCCATACTTCTTACACCCGTACCCGTTTCAAGAATTTTCAGTTTACGAGCTTTCCAAGTTAGCTAATATATATATATATAAATGTTTCAATATATATATATATATACGTATATATACACCACAGAAATTTAACATAGATACCAAACGTCACCATTTTCCCAAGCATCATTTAGGGTATCCAGCTTAGTTTTATATTACACCCCTGAAGATTAACTTGGAACATAATCATGGAGGTTTGGTTCAGATCATGTTCCTTTTCTTTTCATGGGTGATGGCTGTAGGTTCCAGCCGTTAATCTTCCAGGGTGTAGTTTTTCGGGTGGTGGTAAGGTACCCTTCATCACCCAACGGCCGTTACTTCGCCCAACAAAAAATGCCGCCAAAGCAGCAAGTTTCAGTTCCTTCACGTCTAACAAGCGGGATCTGTCCTGGCGAAAAAATAAATTCACCATGGGTGCTTTATATATATATATATATCTGTTTATTTATTTACTTACCCAAATGCTCAATGTATGGTATATTTACCTGCATTTTGGTCGTTTTGGGGGTAAATGTAGGCATATAAATAGGCTATAACCTACATTTTTAGGAGGTTTTGGTAGACATAACCTTGCTGAACTTAGCTGGCCAAAAACCTTGGTTTTCTGGGGAGGGATGGCATTGGGCAGGTACCCTTAGCTTCCCATGAGCTTAGATTTGTCTAAGTTCATTGGAAAAAACATCTTCCCCAAATACACCCTGGAAGATTAACATGGAACAGAATCATAGGGGTTTGGTTCAGATCATTTTCCTTTCTAAATGGGTGATGGAAGTAGGTTCCAGCCGTTAATCTTCCAGGGTGTAACGATTTTTCATAGCGAGTTGCCTTGGTCGAATCCGTAAAGAAATACCGAACAAAACAAACAAAACAAACAAAAAAGTGACCATGGAATGATCATCCGGTTGTTGGAAAACGAGTGGTAGTTACTTAACTCTTATGGCTAATCAACCTGCCTTCCCTGACGTACCTCCCCCAGAAATAAGGCCTTATTAACGGCCTATCAACCATGCGTTTCCCTTAGGGGGGTAGGTTGAAAAGCCACAAAACTGCGGAAAATATAGATTGTACATATTCCAACAGCTCCAAATCACTCCCTACAATCAACTAGTGAAAAAAGATATATCTATGTAAACGTATGATGACATATGCAAAAAAGAAATCTATGCATTATTATTTTATGTATCTTTATTTGTTTTATTTCCTATTTTTCTGATATACAAATATATACATATATATATATACTGTACCTTAAAAAAAAAAATATATATATACACCTAAATATAAATATATATACACACCTAAATTGGCCATATATACACTACAAATTTACAACCCCCCCCCCTCCTCCCAAACAAAAAAATCACCTTTTCCCCCAAAAGAGGCCACCACCTTTTCCCCCAGTCGGCCGATGTTTTTCGCCTTATCAGCTGCTTGAAACAACTCATCCCAACTCTCCTTGGGCACGAAAGTTGAATCAAACCATCGTCAAATTTCGGGTTGCTTCACCAAAGGATTCGTACAGTTACCTTATGTTCGGCTGTTTTAGGGGGGTGGAGATTCCCTTACGTAGGCCGTATCCATACTGCATATCATAGGTTACCTGAACATGTTGGTGATTGGTGGTTGAATTTCTGGAAGTGGCAGCTTGAAACGAGGCTAAACTACAACTTATCAACTTATCTTCAAGAATTCAGTATTAAGCCAGGAATGAAAAAAAACATGCTCATCAAATTTGATCATTTCTTGAACATAGGGATGGAAAAAAAGCTTTCAAACCAGCACCCAGATGTCTTTTTGATGGGCCTTCTTGGCTTGTGAATGCAACCCTTTAACCTGCCAATGGCCAACGATTTGAAGCCTTTTCGAAGATGTGCGCAACAGCACATCTAAATGAAGTTCCAGTCGTTGAAAAATTCATTAATTTCCATCAACTTGGAACCCCTAAAACCAGCAATCCAGTTGTCTAGAAAGATGCTACTTTCCTATTTTTTTCAGGTAGTTTTATTTTTCGTGATTCCAGCACTAAATGTTTTTGTGTGGTCTTGTAACAAGCAATGCTTGCTACACTCCCTGAAACAAACATTTTCGCCCCTGAAAATGGATGGTTGGAAGATGATTGTTTCCTTTTGGGGTTCCGCCCATTTTCAATATTTTCAGCGTTAGTTTCCGGGAGGGTAACTACCACTCGTTTTCCAACAACTCCGATGATCATTCCACGCTTGTTTAAACATCTTGTTTTTTTTTTCAGGGGTCATTATATTATCAACCCAAACAAGGCACTATTATATGGGAAATCCCTCAAATTTACCCTCCATTTGCATTTTGTTTGATCCCACCCAAATAGGTTTCCTGACCCCTGTTTTTTTTGGAGAAACTTCTCTCCCAGAACCGCCAGCCAGAACCCCAACTTCCCACATGAAAATCCCTGGGATCCTTCTGCCTTGCCTTGGCCTCGGGGCGGAAAGGTCGGAAAGTTGAAACCCAACGAATCCATCAACAAAACACAACGGTCCCCAAAACAAAACGGAGGAAACCATGAGTTACACCACAGTGAAAGTAGATGGCTAGCCACTCCTAAAAGGTGGCTTAGTAAGGGGCCATGATAAACCAATACATGGGAGTTGCGCCATCTACTTTCCAGGTGGTATAGGTGTGTTTTAGAAACCTTGAGATTCCTCAGACATGTTTTTGCAAACTTCAGCCATTGCAACCCCAAATTGCTCTGATTGATTTTTATGGCATATAGATGTATAAAACATAAAAAAATATAATACATTATAATATATATCTATATAATTATAAAGTGCACCCGGAATTGGACCACCAGTGATACTCAGAAGCATCCAAATATATGGGTTTCAATACAGGTCGTTTTTTTACAATCACCATAACCATGGGCACCTCAAATCCCTTCAAAAATTTCAAAAAAAAACAACTTCCACAAAGTGACCATCATTTCCGTAGTTTCACCCCTTGTTCCGGGGAGAACAGAAAAACAGTGAAACCCGTTTATAAGGTCATTTATAGGGCATATAACTCCATTTATAGGGGCCCCACTGTGCCCCACACCATTTGCGATTGTTTTTGCCGGTTTTCCCAAAGCCAAGGGCACTCCATTCAAGATCCGCCGTGCACGTGAAATCGTGGAAGCCGCTGATTCCATCATGGTGAACGCTGTTGTGGGGTAGTACTGGACGGCTGCAATAATGATGGCTGCCATTAGGCGGCTGCTATATAGCCAGTTGTAAAATGGGTGATATATCTCCCACATATCTCCCAATTCTTTTTTCTATTAGGGGTTTCATTATGTAGAATTAAGGTGGTTTGTTTTCGCCGGAATTCAAACAAGCCATCAACGGAAAGAGTTTGTGACACTTGATCAGGCTGACTAACCTGTTTCAATTTGGCTTAGAAATCATCCAAAAGGTATTGGTCATCTTGCTTATTTTGCTCGGCTTCTTTTGAAAAAGTGTGGCGACACGGAGAAAGTCATCATCCTGATAGAATGCTGTTTTGGGGTACATGAAGTATCTGATGACAGTTGTCATCCATACATCTCACTCCAAAACAGGAACATGAACACTTCATGGCGTACTTAGCTCACATGGGGACGCTCCTGGAGCCTTCAAACAACTTCGGTTTGGCACCAAAGCTCATGGGCATTAAAAAAACCGGTTCCCCGGAAAAAAATCCGACTTCCAGTGACTTCCAAACTTACAAAAATAGCCGGCCTTGCCACAAAAAGTCGGCCTTATTCAGGGATCATGGTGGTTAATGAGCCATGCTTCTTGGCAATGACGGAACTGCAGGGGCACCCTTAATTTCCAATAATAAAAAGTACATGCCAGCTTCTTCCAAGTGACCTTTTGATCACCCAAATGGAGGTCACTTAAACCACCCAAAAGGTCACTGGGAAGAACCTGGTGTACTGTTGATGGTGAATAAACATCGGGCATTCACTAGTTGAGATTTCTGAAATCATTAGAAATATTTAGCATATTTAGAACCTCAACTGCTTAGCCAATATGTTATCCATCAAAAGTATGCCACATATACACAAGCAATCTCAAATTTTGCACATCATCTTTTTATGGTCATGTTCTTGTCTTCTGGCACCAGAAAAGAATACGACAACGTACAAGCTCCATCCATACTGCCAAAAAAGAGTGATGGAAAATGAAACACCACGCCCACCATTTATTCCCAGAAACAGAAAAATCCATTAAAAGAATGTTTCCCCTCCAAGGAACCTAAATTAATTATCTTATTGATCAACAGGTACTATTGATGGAAGAAATTCGGCTAACCAGATAATGAGTAGTTTGTGTTTTTTCCAAGTCATGGCATGTTGGGGGGCCCCCCCGTACCCCACCCAATAACAGTTGCAACCACAAGATGGGCCACTACTAGTTGCAAATGGAGGTATAACCCCTACACAGGGGTGATGACCCCTACAAGTGGAGTTATTATAACCCTGCTTATAACTCAAAGGATCGACTTTTTGCTCCCGAAAGTCAGACCAATAGAAACCCAAAAGTGACGGTTCGACGGTTTATGAAAAATTAAGAGTAATACCTTAACCCTATTTTCCGTTCGTCAGCAAGATTGAAATATTTAAACTTGTGATAAATCCACCATACTTTTGAAATTACCGCAACATCCCATTGTGTCCGATAACATAGCTCAGGTTTTTTTCTTGGCGGCACTCTTTGGAAGTCTGGCTGGTTCAGAGTCAGAAGAAGACCTCAAAAAACAGCCAACACGTTCATTCCAATTGGGATCCCTCTGGCAAAATCAACATATATCACATACTACAACACCAGTAAATCAAAGTTTTCTTGTGGATCAACGGAACGACCGTTTTAGCTGACACAAATGATTCAATGATTCATGTCTCCGCAGGCTAGCCATGACCAAAACCAAATGACCCCATCAGCACGTTCGTTTGCACCTTTTCTTTCTACACGTCACATCGCTCTCAAACTATCTGTAAAATCCATTAAAATCCTGTAAATTGCCTCACAGTCTTCTGCTGGAGACCATCCACAAATTCCCACCTGGCCATCTCTTCTCAAGCTTCGATGGCTCCTGCCATGCCCATTCCCAGCCGCTGCGCCCACTCGCGCTGCGCCGAGAGCTGCACGAAGCGCTTCCAGTTGTTCACCAGCTCGGGGCTCGCCGACGGCTTGGCCTCGATGAGGAGGCGCAAGCTCGACCAGCTCGTGCATTTGATGTGGAAGCGGGTGGAGTCCAAGCGCTTGATAGAGTCTGTTGGCACAGCGCCCCGCCACGTCCCAGCATCGGATCGCCAACGGCTCGTCCACCATCCATCCAACATACCCTCTTTGCCCTCGGTCACTAGGGCATTTGCGTGCCACCCATACGGCGCGACTACCCGCGTGGTGATGGTTGGATAGAAGTCTTGTTTGGAAGATTGGACGAGTTGCCACCCTGATGGAATCTCAACAACCAAACCTTTCATGTCATCACCGCTAACGTTGCTGTGTGGCGAAGCAGGCGGCCAGACTGCAAAGGTGCGGCCGTCGTATTGGATGCAATTCTCGCTTGGCAGAGATGTTGCCGCTCACTCACCTCCATCGACTCCTCATGTTTCCCGTAGATGATGTTGATCTTGCCATCACGCTTCACAGTGTGGTAGGCTATGAATGTAGCAGTAATCTTGTTTCCTTCCTGGACCTCACGATAGTGCATGGCTTGT
Organism: Breviolum minutum Mf 1.05b.01; assembly: GCA_000507305.1. NCBI lineage: Eukaryota > Dinophyceae > Suessiales > Symbiodiniaceae > Breviolum > Breviolum minutum. The sequence goes on along the minus strand of DF239071.1, from coordinate 50,016 downwards.
CCTTCCTCACGCATTTCTGCATTCAGCAAAGCTTCTGTTTCAGCATCAGTAAGGCCAAGTTCAGCTTTGAGACCAGGGACTGCTTCCTTCCATTTAGAAGCATCATAGCCTTTGTGATTGACCAAGCTTTTTCCAGACCCCGAAGAGACGGAGCATACAACGACTTTGCCGCCACTCTTTTCCACTTTGTCTTGTGCCTTGGCTTCAGGTAGCAAACTAGCCATCTACTTTCTTTTCTAATCTGCACAACTAGGAATACCTTTCGACATGCCCGAATGCTAGGAGTCCTGTGCAAAGAATTGGTGTCGTGATTGAGCACGGACCTATCTTGTATCGAGCACGGAGCGTGAACAACACGATGGAGGAGGATTGTGCTTCCTACTACCGAATTTGTCAGGCTGCCTCCCGGAATGGGTTCCAGCAAGCTTTTACCAACTGTTTTGAGCATATACACATACCTTACATAAGCGACTTTCAACCACCCCATGACACCAGAGTCAGTGGCTGACATGTAGAATTAAGCCCCAACAGCTGCGCTGAACTTCAACATTTAGCATCTAAACAAACAGCTCCAAAAACAGAGCCCTCTATTCAAAAGAGTGGAACACAATCACTTGGAACCCTTACTTGCTTGGAACCTTCACTTATAACCTTTTGCTTGGAACCTTGGAGCCCTTACTTGCAACTTCGGAACTTTCTGGGAGCTTCGCTTGGAACTTGCTTAGAACCTTTTAAAATTAAAACGCAACCTTTACTTGGAAGCTTTACGTAGAACAGTGGAACCTTCACTTGGTATTCTTACTTGGAACCCTTGTGAAAAAAACCTGCTTGGAACCTCATGGAACTCTAACTTGGAACTTTGGAACCTTCCAAAAGCTTACGTGTACTGGAACCCCTTCTGCTTCCTATAGGAATCTGGGGACCTCTTGGAACCTTCACTCCGCACCTTCCGGAACCTTCACTTGGAAGCCTTTTTATAGTTGCTTGGAGTCTTCAACTTAAAACCTTTCGCTTGGAACACTGGAACCTCCCGGATCCTTGGAACCCCCAAGCAAAATGATTGCTCCAGAGTGCCCCAGGGCCTAGTTTGGCTGAGACCCCAAAGCTTTCAGCTGTTGGGAAAAAACATTTCATGTGCAGCTAGCAAGCATCTTTCACATCTTGGTCAGTGGCACCACCTTCTCCAGTCAACCAAGCTTTAGCCTTTTGGACTTTGATTTGGATGGCCTCTGACGTTGTCGGCTTGCGCCACTCCACCTGAGGATGAATTATTGAACCGCGCTGATAGTGAGAAGGGAAATTCCTACTCTGCACGATCCCAAACCTAACAGAGTTTAGACAAGTAAGGGGTTGGTTGAATAATACTGGATTGGGATGGGAAGTGTTGCAGCTGTGTTTGTGCTGTTGCCAGCATCCCTTTTGAGGAATAAACCTTGGAACAGGCCCGATCCTTCGCTGATTCTCCAACAGCCCAAATTTCTAGAAGGCCGTAAAGGAGTACAAACCAGGTACCCATTGTTTAAATGTTGCCTGCCCTGAAAAAATATCTGCTCAACACCTCGGAATACTAATGTTTTCTGAGTGATCTTTGCATGAGAGAATTATCGCAATGCTCAGCCCGATCTCAAACATCGAGACCATCCTCCTGCCTGCAGCTTGGGGCGTGAGTCACCACTGTGTTCCGTAAGAAATGACTCGATGCTAGGCTTTGTGGTATCCAGTTGCACCTTGTCATTATCTTCGTCAAAATAGTACACCTTGAAGTCAGCAATGCTTGTGTCTGGCGCTGCCCTCATGAAGATGTAATGTAAATACTCCTTGTCCGGTGCCCACGTCAAAGTCTCACGTTTCCCGCTATCTTTCTCGTCGAACACAATCTTCACCTTCTTTCCAGCTGGCCAAGTGATAGAACTGCTGGATTTTGGTCCAACCATCGCCAGGATCTTCTCCACCGCCTGTGGGCCATACCTCACGAGGCAAAAGACAACACATCACAAACACCCCGCTGGATGCGACAAAAATGATACTTCAATCTATTTAATCTATATCAAAGACGCCGCAACGCCGAGAGAGCAGCCGCCACCGTTTTGATGCTCTCTCGCATGCCAGGGCCATCATAAGCACAAAAAGCACGTGGCATGGCACATGGCACACCTGGGCGCCAAGCTGCCACCGAGCCCATGTGCGGCGGAAGATGCGCCGGAACATCGACTTCTTGGACCATGCCCGGGGGTGGCAAAGCACGAGGCGTCGGTGGGGTTTGGGAGGCAAATGCCTGCGATACCAACTCAGCTACCAGGGAGTCTTGTATGCAATTCTCCTAGGAAGGTGCTAGTCATCAGCCAACCATGTTCTCACCACCAAAACATCATGAAACGGATCCTTGGCACCAAGCTGGAGGAGCTGCTACCTGAGGTGTCAACATTGTCAGAAGGCTTCCGATGACAAACCCTTCGCCGTTTGAGAAACATCATTGAACAGAAAATGTTTGCCCGCAAGTATATGCATATGCATTCAAAAATTCAAACAATTTCGATCGTATTTGCAACAGGAGCTCTTTTCAGAACTCTGAAGACCTTGAGGTTCATTCCCCTCGGCCACACTAGACCCACATTCATGATTTTGAAAACTATCTCCATCAGCCTTTCTGGAAAAACTCACGCTGGTGGATCGTGCTTTCCAAACAATCCCTCTGGTGATGCAACAGCAAACCCGCTACGAAACGAAGGAACACAGGGTCAAAAAGAACATCGAGAGTAAGTCACATCATCGTACTTCAATAACCCTATCTTCTTGCCAACACGAAAGCCCAAAACAGCCTGACCTGCTCTTCGAGTTGCTTCACAGTGGTGAGGACTCAGGACTTTCAAAAGCCTGACACAAAGGCACTGAGATGCACCAACGACGAATGGAAAACCCTGGTTCCCCAATGCCGTAGTTGACTGGCACAAGAACGGTCAATGCGAAAAATCTCAAGGGCAGAAAAATGATGAAGCAAACTCTCTGATTTCATCTATTGCTAGTTCTGCCAAACCTACTTGCGAAGAATCCCGAAGTCAACCTTTCGCCACATCCTTCGTCCCCTGGCCTCGCGGAACAAGGGCAGTCTTCCGGCCCAATGGTCTGAGAGCCGCGCTACGGCACCACGCAGCACAAGTGGAAAGCAAAGCAAGCCAGGCACCCGACCCAAGCTCCCAAAACTGCAGAAGAAGAACATCTTCAGTATTCTTTGGTATATTTGTCTATAGTACGGATGTAGCCAGCGAAATCCCACTAACAAGTTGAACGTCTGACTGTGGGTCCTCCCTCAGGGATTCCGCAGCACAGCTTCTTGGCAATGACAGAACTGCAGGAGCACCCTTAATTTCCAATAAAAGGCACACGTACTGTTGATGGTGAATAAAAATCCGGTATTCACTAGTTGAGATTTCCGAAATCATTGGAAGCATTTAGCATATCTAGAACCTCAACTCCTCAGCCAATATGTTCTCCATGAAAAAAGTATGCCACATATAACATGAGCAATCTTAATTTTGCACGTCTACGTTTTATGGTCATGTTCCTGTCTTGTGGCACCAAAAAACAACACGGCAACTTACAAGCCCCCCTCATACTGCCAAAGAAGAGGGATGGACAATGAGACACCACGCCCACCAAATTTATTGCCAGAGGCAGAAAAAGTGATTGAAAAAATGTTTCCCCTCCAAGGAACCTAAATTGATTATCTTGTAGATCAACAGGTACTATTGATGGAAGAAATTCGGCTAACCAGGTAATGAGTAGTTTGTGTTTTTCCAAGTCATTGCATGTTGGGGCCCCTCACCCCACCCAATGACAGTTGCAACCACAACATGGGCGACTACTAGTTGCAAATGGAGGTATAACCTCTACACTGGGGTGATGACCCCTACAAGTGGAGTTATTATAACCCTGCTTATAACTCAAAGGATCGACTTTTTGCTCCCGAAAGTCAGACCAATAGAAACCCAAAAGTGACGGTTCTTGAAAGATGTATCTCCTTTCGAATATATGGCCATTTTGGGGGTATGAAAAATTAAGAGTAATACCTCAACCCTATTTTCCGTTCGTCAGCAAGATTGAAATATCTAAAGTCTTGATATAAGTGAGACATAAACACATTTTGACCGAGTCAGACATGTCAATCCACCATAGTGTTGAAGGGTTTAGCCATTGCCGCAACATCCCATTGTGTCTGATAACATAGCTCAGGTTTTTTCTTGGCGGCACTCTTTGGAAGTCTGGCTGGTTCAGAGTCAGAAGAAGACCTCAAAAAAACAGCCAACACGTTCATTCCAATTGGGATCCCTCTGGCAAAATCAACATATATCACATACTACAACACCAGTAAATCAAAGTTTTTTGATGTTTTTTGTGTAATCTTGAGACGCACTTACAATATGTCAGGCTATACATGTTGTATGACTAAATTTCATATGACATGACCGATCATTGCTCCCCCCAAATCTGGGTGGGTTAGGAGATCCGAGTAAAGTCAAGGTCGAATGTCAACACACACATACATTAGTTGATTGGTTGATTGATTAATTACTCCCTGGAATTTTCACAGTTCGCCCCCTGATACCTGGTCAATAGATGTAGGACCTGGCTGTTATCTTCAATGGTGAGGGGGCAGCCCCCCCAAAGCGGGGGTTTTACTTATGTTACGGCAGAATTCTGCGGATGGCAGAAGGAAAATAGTCTTTCAACCATCGTTCTTAAGGGGCGAGCGGTCAGTTTCAGGGAGGGTCATAAATTAATCGATCGATCGATTAATCGATTGAGGTCCAATTTCAGGCACACACTTCATCACGTTTCCATCTTATCCCCCATAACTGAACCAACATATAGGGTTTAATGACCTACTGATCTGAGGTTCTTCATCGTAAACCCTGAAATACTTAGATTTGCTTGTGCGGTGCTTGGAAAAAAAAAGCAATATTCCCCAAATGGTGTTTTTCTTTGGTGATTTACCATGGTAGAATCCATTTAAAAAACCACCTTAAACAAACAAGACAATATGTTTTTGTTGTTTTCCACCCGCTTGCTTAGAGCGTCGGAGTGTAGATCTAGCGGGTGGAGTCGCTAATTTCTTTGCCTGAAGAATTCCGGATTTACAAAAATCACGACCAGAAATTGTTGAAAGACCAGAAGCTCAAGGTTTTTGGTACAACTTGAATACCCGGTTCCGGTCAAATAGTCCGTTCTTGGAAAAAGAAGATTACCCAAAATTAACACCTGGAAACTGACAATCATGATTTCCAAGTTCAAAAGTTCCTCTTGCAAATGTCCATTTTCAGGTGTTCCGTATTAGATTTCCGGGGGAATGCAACATCACCTCCCCCCAAAAAACCCAGCGAAAACGACACCTTAACGACCTTCAAAAAAACTTGTGACTCGTGGGCTCCCCCTATCCGAACTCGTTTCCACCACACATCTGGGGCTACCGCGAATCTGATGCTGAGGCCTTGAAGTTTCATAGGTGGAGGATGGGTTCCCAGGACTTGTTGCAGTAGTTAGGGGCCACACCCCCATTTATTTTCGCCATGGAAAGGCCATGTAAGGAAGGGGTCATATCCAACCCTACATTTTGGTGACTTACTAACCATCGGTATTAACCACTTACTAATTAATTGGCCATGGTTTTATAGGCCAATGGGTATTATAGGCCATGTAAGGAAGGGGAACAACACAACCCAATCCTGAAAACGGACATATTAAGTAACCATAGGCCAATTAACCGCTGAAACAAGTCCTGGGAGCCCATCCTCCCAGTAGGAGGGGTCTAGTTGCTTTGTGGTGCTTTGGGTGGAATGTGGTAGATGAATACCTACATTTTGTTGATTTTTACTGGTAAATATTCATAAAAATATGCCATATACAATGGATTTAATATGGGCAAAATTATGCTTCACCAACCTGAATCTTCTTGGGAAATCATGGATCTTCCCCTTACTCTTCAATACCTTTTAGTAGCACCTTTCGGAGCAACAAGACCAGCTTCTTCACAATTCTCCCCCCCCAAAAAAGGTTTGAAAGTTGGGTCCCCGTTGAGCTAAAGATGGGTGGCTCCAAATTGATATCATCCAAGGGCAAACCACTGAAACTCCACATGTTGCGCCCATCAGAGTGACAACCATTTCACCCCGTTTCCCTTGCTAAGCCACCCGCACCTCTTGGCTCCTGTGTTGCATGGACCAGTTGCCACGGAAAGAAATAGGTATATAGTTGCATGATAATCATCCCTAAATTCAGATAAACGTTCATTTTCACCTACCCATAGCATCTGTGTATGGGATATATATATATATATATAAATATCTAGGTTTGGATGATTTCGTTGTAATTCATACCATACATGCATCCTATGAGCTACTGTAAGTGTTGGTTCTTTGCGGTTCTTTGGTTTGCTGAGATACACCAAAGTTTAAAGGCTACCCAGTAGTCAAGAATGAACCTCCCCCCCAAAAAAAACAACCAGATTATATACCCCCCCCCTTCCCGAAAATGAACGAAAGCCCCCTGAAAAGGGCCCATTTTAAAAGGAAATAAATCATCTTCCAACCATCAATTTTCACGGGTTGCGTTGGTTTTCAGGGTGGTGTGTCTCATTGTGATTTCCAAAAAACCTTCAATTCTTATGTTGGTTCTGAGATTTTGAATTGGCGTCCCATGGTGAAATCACCCCAAGGTTCTTGGATTTACACCATGGCCATCCAGTGGCCATTTCCGAACGCCCAAGAGACCCTGAGCTTCAAACGGATGTGATCGATACCCTCTAGCTCCAAATGGCGCCCACCGATGTGGTCGTTTACCTACCCTAAGAATCATGGGATCTCAAAACTGCCGGTCTGAAGATCCCAGAACCCTGCTATACAGGTCGAAGTCCCTCTTTTTCGCAGAGTCCAATGATTCTTAGGGTACTAATTTACCATAAATATAAACCTCACTCAAAATGGTAGGCAAATATACGGCCAGGAGCCGACGTTTGCCCGAGGCTGCAACGCCACTAGTCTCGGAATGTGGCAAATGTAGTGTAACTATCGGTACTTCAGTGTCCTTACCGGTATATGTACCACTGTAGCGGCGGACACGCTTTTTGGGATTTCTGGGACCGTTTCTTGTGTTTTACAATATGAAACTGTCGCCGCAAATCTCAAGATTTTGTGTTCTCATGGTGATGTGGTGCAAATCCCGTGTAAATAACGCTAGTTTAGGGACCTTCATGCACAAGTACCTTTCATGTGTTGTCATCCTAGCTCCGGCTTGCTGCAAGTATGGCACCATGTGGAACTTTCTGCTGGACAAAGGGTGTGACCTCCAACTTCGTCTCTGGCCCGAGCTTCTGCTCTCACCCAAGATGTGCGTGGTCCATTGTTTGGATCTTCTTGCCTTGAACAAGAGTTGTCGACTACCATGTCTGGCTGTGTCGACCTCGATGACATCATTGGCAGGAAAGGACAGGGCCTCGGCCATGTGAAACTCATTGTAGACCAGGGCAATTTTGCGCAGCCGGTAGAGTTGAAGATCCTTGTGCGCATCGTCTCTGTTTGAATACCCGGCATGTGCGGCATGGGTTGCCAATACTGAACCTAAACCCTAAAACTAAACCTTAAAACTAAATCCTTTCCTTTTCTTGGTTGCCGGGTGCACCCCACGCATCAGACTGCTCAAGGCGAAAACCACGTCTTGCTTGAAAACGACACGATTTAAAAACTGCCTGCTTTGGCAACTTCAGGAAGTTGGTGCCACTCCATTTGGGCCAGTGCCCAAAGAAACCTTTCTTTGTTTGTTTGTTTGTTTGTTTGTTTGTTTGATTATAGTTGGTGGGTAAGATACCTGATCAATAGTTGGTTGGTAAGATACCTAACCAATAGTTGGTTGGTAAGATACCCAATTGGTTGGTGGATGTGCGAACCCTAGCGCCTGGCGGTAAATATGCCTACAAAACCCATCAAAACCCCATATGGTCCATCCTACCCATAAACACCCAACTGCGCTCCTCACAGTGACACTCTTTGCTTTTGCCTTGGCTTGTACGAACTTTTTCAAGTCCGAGGCCTCGGATTTAACGGCATCGACAAGTTGTCGAAGAGTCGTGAGTGGCTCATGGAAAAATGACCAAAAGCATCTAAAGCATCCTCAATTGACATACCCAACACCTTTTCCAAAACCATGATTTTTGGTATCTAGCCGTTACATCTCGAGGGTTGAATCTGAAGATGATTCCATTACCAACCTTCAAATGATCTCTCGCCCAAAAGCCGCAAAAAAAAAAACACCATTGAGCTAAGCCACTGCATCTTCCGTCTCTTGCATGGTCTTCATCACCAAACGTGTAGCCTCAAAAATGGGGACACCGCGCCACTAAGCCATAGGGATTCCCCGTGGGACGAAGGGTATATTTATATACCTACTAATTTACCATAAAAAATCAACCGTTCATGTAGGGAAATAAAACAGCCTCATGGATTTTTATGGGTAACATAAGCATCAACTTTTTGTTTTTCCGGGGGAGGGATTCTTTTTTTCGGATGCGACACCGCGACACCCCTCATAGGATTCACCCAGTCACCAGGTAAGGATCATGATTTTTGGTTTTTGGGTCCAACAAACTCCAACAAACATCCCATTTATTTTCTAGTTGGTGGTTTCAACCCCTTTGAAAAACATTAGTCAAAATGGGAATCTTCCCCAAGGTTCGGGGTGAAAATTCCAAAAAATATTTGAGTTGCCACCACCTGGTTTTGTTACTTTGACCCAATGGAATCCTCATGAATCCTCAGAGGTTCACATCCCGAAATGGGGTTCGAGTTGCTAGGTTTTTTTTTCATTTCTTTTCTACACCAAAATCCATGGGAATGCCGTACGTTACAAGCGACTACTTTACTAAGGGGATCATGAATCATCATTTTTTCAAAAGGCCAGCTATTTCTCGGAGATCATGGCCCTTTTGTGCCCTGAAAAAAAAAATCCCATGGGAAAAAAAATCCCTTGGAATCCAAGGGTTAGGGCCGGGAAGGTTTCTTATGAAGCAAATGTGGTTCCCCAACTCTTCACTCACCCATGAGTGAACCCTCTTTCGAAAACTTACCGTAATGGGCCCAGATCTGCTGGGCTTCAATCTTGGAATCTTCATGGGGTTTCTTCGGGGCATAAAAAAAAGTAAGTGACTTAAAAAAAAAAAGCGTGACACACTACTTGGAGGATCATCCCACTTAGTAAGTGGTTGGTGAAGGGGGTGAACCAAGCCAGATATAACTAGACTAACCCGATCCTTAGGGGACTTACTGACCATGGTTATCAACCACTCACTAACTTGGATGATCCTCCAAGTACCCTCCCTAAAACTAACAGTTCGCCCCTGAAACTAGGATTTCCCAGAAGCAAATTGGTCTTCCAACCATCCAGTTTCAGCGGCTTAGCTATTGGTTTTATGGCGGGTAGTTGATTGAAGGTTGAGCCACCCCATCAAATAGGATGGTTTCCACCACTGCTTTCGGGGCCGCCCCCTTCCCGTTTAAAGATCTTTATTTCAAAAAAATCGAACAAAAACCAGCTGGTCGCCCTCAATCATCCTCAATCTCAACCCGCATTGGCATAGGATCAATGAATAGTATATATTTCCCTACATGTGCCATAAACATCAACCATCCCACGACCCTTACCAAAAACGGTGGTCATTACATGACTCCAACCCAAACAATGAAACAAACAAAATCCTTCAAACTGATCATACATTCAAAAATCATCAAAAATCCCCCATAGTTCAATACCACAAATTCATCAAGGACATCAAATCACCATCCAACATGTTGGCTCAAATCCCTAAATTAAATCCCAAAAACCGTTCGGGAGATCTCCCTCCTCCGAAAACAAAAAAAAAAGGGGGTTGGGGTGTAAACCCGCCTTTCTAACGAATCTACCGGCTCCCCAAATCTACATGGCAACTCTCCCCATCCCAACTGCTCCAACCTCGATTGGATCACTGGGAAGTTCATCCAAATCAGCTAAGCCCAAGGTATCCAAGAGGTCAGCCTCGCAGGATCGGATCTCAACAGAAAAAACCCAGGTCACCCTAAACCATTTTTCAGTGGATTTTTTGTGTTGGGGCTTTTTGGTGATGTTAACATGGGATGTGTGTTTTCCAAGATTTTTGTTTGGTGATTTTAGGCTATTTTTTTGAGGCTTCAGTGATGTAAACATGGATGTGTTTTTTTCCAATATGTTTTGGTGATTTTAGGCTTTAGATGGCTTTAGTGATATTAAAAGTCCCTCCATAACCAGTTTCATTTAGCTTCATTTTCATATGGAAACGATGGATGAAAAAATCATCATGCTGCCGAAATCCGAGTCCTGAAAACCCAGTGTGGATGTTAGGATGTCCGTCGTTTTCCCTTGGGTGACAGTGAAAAGCTTTGAAAAAGGTGTTCAACTGCACTGTTGACGCCAGTTTCTCAAATAACATCCCTAAAAAACGGACAAAATGAAAAACACTTTTACCAAGTCCAACTAGAAAAAAAGAAGACACACATCATATCATCATCCATCCATCATCATCTCCAAAGAAAGCACCATCCCATTTTTTCCAAAAAACAACAGCTTCAACACATAGTTTTTTTGTCCAAAAAAAAAAGGATCACCTGCCGAGGCGCCACGGTGTTTGCCAGATCGGATAACAAACGATCTTTGTCTTTCATCTGCTTTTGAAAGCCTTGAACCTAGCGGATGTTGGGAAGGAAGATGGCCGTTGCGCACCGGTCTTCCCGACCTTAAACAACCTTAAGACCTTCACCCCACGGTACGGTGACTTGGTGATGTACTCAACATTTCTGGAAGGATTCCAGCCGTTGCGGTTCCTTCAGTTTCCATCAACTTGAAAAAAGCCCTTAACCCAGGGATTTTCCAGTTGCCTAAACAAAATATTACGAATTCCTATGGTTTTCCGGGTTATTGAATATCCTATGGTTTTCCAGGTTATTGAATATTGCTGGGCAAAATTTCCAGCAAACTCAGGGGGCTAGCTACCCTCCAAGCTCGGGCATGCTCGGGCAGCAGCGGTTGCAGCTAACATTGCCCAAGGGATCTCGTGATCCAAAAAACCGCCAGCTATGGGAGCTATAATTTGCCCAAAGTTCATATTTATATTACGAAATTCCAGTGTAATACCATGTTAGACAGGCTCTTTTTCATGCAATTCCATGTTTTTTTTTCGTTGGGCTATATCCCACACCAAAAATAAAAAGAGACTTAGCAGTGACGTTCATCCTGGGGCCCAGTCATCAATCTGATCAAGTATACCCTTCCCAAACTGGACCATCTTGAGGCAAAGGCCTACCTAAGACATCCTGTAGAACCGTCCAATGCCGGCCCTTGGTGGCCTCCCGCCCCCGTAACCACAGGCCGTTCCATTACGGCGCCTTGCTTTGAATGAAGTCTGCCACTTCTGACTCATGTAACTCCATACCAGGTCCAATCATCTGGACCTTCAAGTTGTTGGCCCCAAAAAGCCATGGAGTGTGAAACCTTTTTTCTTTTTTGCCCCACCTCTTTTTTTTAAAGGCGCCTGACAAAAATACTCTCCCTGAAACTAACTTAACAGAACACCTGAAAATTGATGGTTGGAANCCCAAAAAGCCATGGAGTGTGAAACCTTTTTTCTTTTTTGCCCCACCTCTTTTTTTTTAAAGGCGCCTGACAAAAATACTCTCCCTGAAACTAACTTAACAGAACACCTGAAAATTGATGGTTGGAAGAATTTCGCCTTTCCTTTTGGGGTCCCCAATCCGGGCCTATTTTCAGGTGCTTTTGCTGTTAGGAAGTGCAACCCCCTATGAAAAATTGGCCAAAATACAAGGGTTTCACTGGGGGTGATCTTTCGCCCCGAAAAAGGAGGAGTTCTTTCACCCTACTGAAATTCTGTGCAAAAAGCGTTGTATAATTTCTGTGCAAAGGAAGCATGGGTTGTTTAACCCTCTGGGTGGTATATGTATCAAAAAAGATGTGTTATATGTTTTTATATGGTAAAAGATTGTATACATATGTTTATATATCTAAAAAGAAAAACATATACATCACATATCTCATATGTCTATTATGTATACAGTAGATTTTTAGATCCCCCGCCTCCTTACATTCCTCACCTGTCATTGACACCAAACAGTGCCCCTAGGAAAATCCCTAAACAAAACAGCCAGCTTCCAACAACTCCGCGAGTGATTTTTGGAGTGTGATTATTGGGTTGTATAGATTCTCTTAGATAAACAAAATGAAACACTGAAATAGAGAAACGTTTTTCAGAAACACCTGCAACCATGATGGGTGTGGATGTTCTTCTTTTGATCTTAAGTCAATTTTTCACGAGGCAAGCTTAGGGTCTTTTTTTACCAACCACCAGTTGATTCAAACCGTGACCTTTTGATCCCCGATTGTTGGAGGGGATACTTCCCCGATCGTGGAAAACGGCCCTTTTCCAACTCAAAAAGGTCCCTTTGAAGCCAGGTATTTGGATTTTGACAAAGTGACCTTGTCATCCCCGATCGTTGGAGCTCACTTAAGCCCTTAAAAGGGTCACGTTTTCACCATCCTAAAAAGGTCACGAAGAATTGCCAGGCACATAAATGTTCCATCATCTTCTGGTTGGTGGTTTCAATCCCTTTGAAAAATATTAGCCAATTTGGATCATCTTCCCCAAATAGGGGTGAAAATAAGACATATTTGAAACCACCACCTAGTCTTGTTCCCTAATCACAATTAATTTCGTGGACATTTTTTTAAGGATGAAGCTGGGGTGCCAAAATCTTTCAGTCTCTCCCCGGTATTTTGCCCAAACAAAAAAAAACACCCGCGACCGGAGCACAGTAGGAAACCTCAACGTTTTTCAGCCCAGACACAAGGCTCGACAGCTGCTCAGAACGGACCTTCAATTGACGCACCTTGAACAGCTTGGCTACCAACTTTTTTCACTGGGTTTCACTGGGTTTCACAACTCTTGGAAGATGATACCCTAAGGATCCAGATATGTCCTAAGAAAGGGATTTCCCCTATAATCCTATTCTAGGGATGGGATTGAGACCATCAATCCTAGTCTAGGGAAGGGTCTGGATTCTTAGGGATAAATCCCTTGCTTACAAAATTGGTGGTTCAAGAACAACCATATGAAAAATGCTGCTTGGACTTCCAGGGTATAAAGTAAGAAATACCCTCCAAGAGTACAAAAATCTCACCAAGAGGGAAGTTCTGAAAATCCTCGGCTCAAAAGTGCCTTTGAAGAGATGGGAAATGTTAGTTCCCAGGAGGGTATGTTGGAATCTAGCTATCCAGAACTAGGATTTCTTCCTTAGACTTCTGAAAATTAATGGGCTGGAACCCAAAATGAAGCTTTGTTGAAAAGTTATATCTTTACTTTTCATCAATCATCTTCAGGTTCTTTTGCCGTTGGTTTTCAAGCGAGTAGGTTATTGTAACATTGTACAGCTATCATGCCAGTTCTGGCAGGCCGTAGGATCAGAGGCCTATCATGACTTAGAATTACATGTTCGGTGGTTGGGAAAAATGGCCAAAATAAACATACCCTCCCTGAAACTAACTTAGCACCTGAGAATCGGCCATCCCAAAAGGAAACTAGTATTCCGAAACCATCCATTTTCAGGTGCTATGTTAGTTTCAGGGGGAGTATTCTCCCAAAATGGTGGTTGGATGGTAGAAAATTGTTGAAAAAAAAACACAAACTAAACAAACAAAAGAAAATGTAGGTACGTTCTTGTCATGGCACCAGTGGAAATTTAGCAGGTTATAGATATCATGCTGCTTACGGCCTGGGCTGTCTCTTCAACTGTCATGAGACTGCATCAGGCACCAAACCAGCTTGAGTACTTAGTAAGTGTGTGATCATCTTGGATTTAACTGCCAGCAAGTCGGATAGAAATCTCAGAACTGTCCAACAGTACTTTGCGGCTTCGCATCTTTGCTTTTGCATTCCTGCCTTTGCTGTTGGTTTTTCGGAGCATGTTTCGAGATGTGACCGAAGACACCTTCAGCAGCATTGTCACCACCTGCCACGCGGTAATGCTGCTTTTAGGCTGCTTAGCTGCTTTCTTGGGACCCTTGGCTCTGCTTTGGATCCTTTTTCGCGACCTTGGATGCTGGAGCGGAAAACCTTTTTCTCATGGTTCACACCAGTCAGAATCAGGCATCCATCAGCTGCACGTTTCCATGCCTGAGCACCATCCACAGCTAGCAGGTTTTAAAGGATGGGTTGGAGAGGTCCCTCCTCGGCTGTCTCTGGTCCTCTTCGCCGCGTTCGCAAGGGCCCGCGAGCTCCATTTTTTGTTGCTTCCAACCCTCGCGCTGTCACACACGACAACCTCGGTCTTGAAGCGTAACACCTGAAGGTTCTTGTAAAACCTCTGTGGGCGAATCGCGTGTTTTGTGGGTACGAGTACTTGTACTACAGAGCTTCCACACCGCACAAAGAAATATACGGTAATCTAATAAAGCCTCATGAAGGGGACTCTACTCCACGGACCATTAATAACTAAAAACCCAAAGTTCCATGTATGGCACATATACCTACATTATCCTACATTGGGTGGATTTGATGAAGAAAATTATGGATAATTATGAAAAATATTGTTTGGTCATTGTAGGTCAATATGCCATACATGAATCCTCTGGTAGTATTGATCTCTACTGAATATCTATTGAGTTCAAAGTGCGGGGAACCATGGAACTGCATCAAGTTCCATGCTTCCAGGGTTCCTGCGACCTGAATCATGGCCACTGGAAGTCAGGCAACTCAGCTTCCCGTTTTCAGCACCTACAAGGTGGAGTTAAATATAACCCTTAAAGAAATGGCCGAAAATACATGGATTTCCCTGGGGTAACTATAACTCTACTGATAGGCGTTGATGCTTCACTCCATTTATAACTATCCCATAGGATCCATGTATGGTATATATACCTACATTTGGTTGATTTTATTTGTGGTAAATGTTGGTGAATATACCAGTCCCATGGATCCGTCATGGGTATAGTAGGGGCCCACCTTGTAGGAACTGCATTCGGAGACTTGTGCATTCAGAGAAGTCCATGTTGGTTCCAATTCCATGTCGATTTGAGCCCGGAGAAAAAACAAGACTCTTACTTTCCAATTATACCGGTTGTTTAATGACGGGATCCTGGATCCAAAAAACACTTCAGAAATAATCCCTATATAACTGGGTAGTATGAAAATCACCTATAAACAGCAAATCACCAGCCGTCAAACGGGTCCCTGTTTCACCACCTTAGTTTCCCACTTTTCCCTCCCCTACGTTCATCACCTCTGTTCATCGGCCCTTTTCGTGGTTAAACCCGACTGTAACCGCCATTCTTCCCGAGCTCCCGTTGGGTTTCCCAGATATGTTCTCTCATTCAGCCATTCATTTCTCTCATGGTGACTTCATGGCCGTTCAACCTTTGCTGCCACTCCCTGAAACTAACATAGCACCTGAAAATGCATGGTTTGGAGTCTACTTTCCAGGGGTTAAACCCAACTGTAACGCCATTTTCCTCGGGGAAACTTCCCCCGGCAAAAGGCACCTTGGTTTCCACAAAGTTCCAAAGCTCCGCGTCGTTTTGACAGAAGTCTTCGGTCGAGCCCAAGGCACGTGCCTCGAAGAATCGAGTCGAAGTGGGGCTGAACAAAAAAAAACTCCCTAAGGGAAGTGACAGGTGGGTGGGTGGTTCATATCATTTGTAGGATGTATACATATAAATATATATATATATATATCATCTATATCTGTCCCCTATGAACGGGCTTATTTTTTGGCAATACTGTTGATGGTTCAGAACTCCCAAAGCCGCCAACCACCGGAAAGATGTGAATAAAACTCGATACTAAATAATGGGGATATTTGAATAATCATCGTATCAGCTGGTGCTTTCACCGGATTTCCATCAACCCATTAACAAGCGTTACACCGAGTCGCATGGAGCACTAGAAAAAAAGTTTCTGGTGCTGAACTTGGGTGCTTATAACCCTACTGAACCCTACTGAACCCGAACTCGGGTGGTTTTTAAGGAACCCATTAAAAAACCCAGTAGGGTTATGAGGTTTCATCTTTTTTGGGGGGGGATTCCTTATAAACCTACTAGCTGTTGATGGCTGAAATCTGGCGTTCACCAGTTGAGGTTGGTAGTTCACCCCATTACCTTTTCAGGGTTTTTAGCCCTGAAACCCTCTAAGCTTGACTCTCAGATGTGCCAAGACACCACGGAAGACAAAAGTTCACCCCGTTGCTTCAAATGTCCTTGAAGGCTTTGCACCTGGCACGTACCATTTTTCAATAATTTTTCATCGTGAAAATGGAGATTCTCTCTCTCTCTCTCTCTCTCTGCTTTCGTGGATGTTTCATGATTTTTCGTGGTGGTGCTGTTCAACTTGGTACGGGTGACCCACAGAACAAACATTGAAATTCGTTTATTTGTAAGGCCATTTATAGGGGTTATACACCTCCATTTATCTGTAACTAGGCTAAGGCCCATCTTGTGCTATTCTCTCTGAAACATCTCCCCTTTTTTAGAAACGGAATTCAAGGGTAAGAAGTAGTAACTGGGTGAACTTATGGTTCGCTTTCAGTTGGGGTGACAATGACATCACCTATAGCCTGTAGGCTATAAGTATTATTAACTAGTGGGGTGACCCACAACTTTTGAAATCACCATGGCTACTACTGTAGCTAGTTGTTGTACTACTCTTTTACAAAGTTCTCATGGGACATGTCAGTTGAAGTGAAGTTAAACCTTTTGATGTTTTTTAATGGACATGTGACTTCTGAAGAGATGTACGCCGTGCAAGTCATTCTTTAGGCCAACTAGCAGCTAGCATGACTAAAAGTTCACTAATCACTAGACGTCCGAAAATTTCCCAAAAAGAGAGGTGGGTTTTCCGAAGAGAGTTCAGTACCACATCACCACGTGTTAAACATATCTGGCTTTCATTCCTCAAAAATTGGTGCAAATCAAAGAAAGTCTTCGATTCGCTAACCTAATGTTTGAATGGACCAACCGCAACAAAAATTTAAGTACCCCCAAAAAAGATCACCCCCAACTGTTTCATGATTGAAAATGTTTCATTTACAATGGACTACAGCATAAAGGCCATTTTGTCCACCAGTACCAAAACAAATTTTGAGGGAATTTGAATTGCCACTTTTTTGATCGAGCTTTGGTGTGCAGAATCGGCTAATGGTTACTTGGTGGTTTGGGATTCGAATCGGGATGCCCTTCAGTAACTAATCCCCTTTCATTTTCGGGGATCCTTTCAGAATCCAAACCACCGGGCCCCAAACCACCGGGCCATCCACCATTCGTTGATGACAAAAAAAAAACGGGTCACCTGCTCCAGTAAGTCAGGCACCTGATCGGTCACGTGGCGTGGCAACATCAAATGGGTTACCTACTGTTTCCTAACCCTGAAGTGTTCAAGGCATTTTGGGTGTGACACTTCCCTGCAACCAAAAACACCATTATATATGGGGTGAATTAACCACCGAAAGGTGATTTGGGTCGCGATTAGCCATGTTTTTGTTGCCACCAGAATGGTTTTTGGTAAGCTGCAGCTCTTTAGCATGCATGCATTTTTGTCGCCATGAGATTGGGGAAGGTTGGGTTCCAAGAAAATTTTGATGAGACTCGTCAAGCTTATATCTTTCAGTGAAAGTTGGTGGTTGGAACCTGCCCAATTGACAATATAATGATTAAATTGGATTAAATTGGCTCATTTCCCTAGGTACAGGTGAAAACTTCAACAAAAAAATCGAAACCACCACATTTGTCATGATAACATAAGACATTTGTCAATAACTGCCAGGCAAAAAAAAACAACAACAGATACCTCACTTCCCAAAACACAACCCCCCATTCCCTTCCCAAACCCACAAAACTCATCATCACCTCAAAATCTCCATCAAACATCGAAAACCCTAGGAATCAATCGTCAATCTTCTCAGATGATGATGCTTAGGGTGTCCAATCACCTTCGAAACGGGAATAGTCTTTAGGTTCCATGAAACCATGAAGGTGATTGGATTTTTAGGGCCTGGGGCCATCATCTTCCCATTTAGAACACACGTACGACGTATACCCCACCATGCAACCCACCCTATACCAGCCACAACCCACGTGTCCATCTTTCACACCCATAACCCCTTCCCTCCACACCTTGGCCCTGACGATTTCCAAGGCTTCGGAACCAGCTTTGAGCTCCAAACCCAATTGCAGTTGCACCTTTTTCAGAGAAAGATGGTACGATCCTCCGATGGGACTGGTATATTTTACCTACTAAATTTACCCAAAAAAAATGAGCAAAATGATACAACATGTGGGTCCTAAATATTCCATGTATAGGGATTTTTTTGGGGGGCGTGCTCCGAGAATTTCCAATTCTGATTTGGGATGTCCATGTGAGATCATGTCTTTGTAAATGGATGAGTCTTTTCATGAATTGGCTGTTTTTGGGTAGTCCCAAACTTACCCGGCCATTTCGGACCATGAAACAAAAGTTGAACAACTTTAGGTTTCCTATCAAATATGTAATGCCCAAGCCAAGCAATATTCCTTCACAATGTGGTGGTCGGGATTTATAGGGGTGAAAGCAGGGAAACCTGCGATTTTACAGGAGTTATAGGGGTTATAGCTACTGTTGGTTATATCAACCTACGAATTTTCCACAAAAATCAACAATATGTAGTATGTATATAGGTCCTAAATATTCCATACATCTGGAGCGTATGGGAATTTTTTGGGGAGTGGGGGCAATAAAAAAACTAACATGACAATAGAAAAACAACCTTTTGAAGATGTGTGTGCTACTAGAAATGGTGATTATCCGTTGTCATGTCCTTGTTTACCGGAGTGTAGCGATTGAGTAACACTGTATCAAACACCACATCACCTCCAAAGAGTTCTGGTGAACATTTCAGGATCACCTCCCAGACGCTCGAACTTCTTCCATCCCCCTCAAAATCAAGGCACAAGTTCGTTAAGGCATTCATCCTTCTTCTGTAGCTCACGTACCAATCGTTCAGCCTCCCGTGGCAAAAAGCAGTTAAACTAAGCTGTCTGGAAAAATGAATCATTTGAAGATGTGTACTAAAAATAGTTATTATTTAATGTCAACCCGGGATTAATAAACCCCTATAGTGATTATTAAGAGGGGTACCCCCAAAAGTGATAAATCCCCTTTAAAATGGGACCCCCCCAATTAAACAACCATGGGGCTTATTAATCCGGGGTCAACATTATATAACTATTAAAGGGGTCAATTTATTCGGGGGGGGGCACTTTTCTTCACTCAAAAAACATCTCCCCTTCCTTCTTGATTTTTTTTCAAATGGTGCGTTTTTTTTTCAAACGGCCTGTCAAAAGATCCATCTTTGACACCTGACAGTCATCTGACATCAACATCCATCCACACACACACACACACACACACACCCAAACGTAGCCCCCTTAGAAATAGTTGGCCTTCAGTGCTTCTTATTGACCATTATTGTTTTTTTCCGCTGGTTTTCCAGGTAGGTAGGTTGACCAGTCATGACAAAAACTCACCCCTCGAAAAAATGGCTCCTCCAAGTTGGCATCTTCTGCCGCCTTTTCCAGCTGTGTACCCACAAAGTTGCGACGTTCGATGTGCTGCAACTCGGCGAGAACCGAAAAAAAAGGTGGACTCAGATGGGGAGCTGGGAACAAAAATTGTTGCCACCCCCGTTTGGAAAGAGTTTTTGATAGATTTCAAATTGGATCGAATTGGATCATGTGCACCCAAGACTTCGAAATAGAGATTCCCAAAATTGTTGAAATCATCACCTAAAATAAAATGTTGAAACGACCTGACCGACAGATTTACACCCAAATCACCCACTGAAAAAACACACCAGCAGAACATTCGCACCTCACCCTTCAATCGCATGATTTCATCCTGCCAGATTCGGCCAGATAGTTCGATGTTGTTTGGACACAACTGGGTAGGGAAATAAACCTGGATCTCTGGCAGCAACGGGAACGACCAGGATTAGGGGAACACACCTGAAATGTTGAGATTTCAAGCAGCAGCTCTAATCGGGTGCTGGAACATCTGCTTGATAGCAGGATGGTAAGAAATCCTTAAGCATCCAGCACGTCCCAAAAGTAGCAGTGAAATTCGATCATTTCCTCAACGATCAAAATGACAATGCACAGAAAATCTTTGAACCACCACCCGGTCAACAAAAACCAGTTGTGTATATACAGAATAGACATTACATAAACATCATTCGAGATCAATTGCTTTGTTTTATGGATGTAGCGGACCCAACTCCACTTAGAAATCATCAATTTTCAAGGACTTCCTTCCGGCGGTTTTGTGTAAAAGGTGGTGAATGGAAGGAATAATTTGCTTAACTTGAGACCTTATTGAGGATATTCTATATCAATATATGTTAATAATTGACACAAGGGGGTTGGCTAAGTGGGGGGCATAAGGATTTCATTTTTTCAGGTGACTGGGGAACAAGTTCCAAAGAATATTCTCCAAATGGAGGTGAATGATGGCTGTTGATTTTCAATAGTTTTTCATGGTAAATTGCTAGGGTGACCACACAAAGTCCGTCCATGTTTTTGTGAATATGGCATATCTAATTTACCACCATGTTTGATGATTTTGTGGAAAATCCCATGTAGCATCCAGTCGCGCCTCCTGGGGTTTGTCCCCCTTTTTCTGTTTGGATGCGCAGGGTGGATACAAATTCCTGGTAATTTATGTAGGGTTTACTGCGGTTACATACGAAAAAATCATCTACCACGAACGTAGATTCCTCCCCTTACTGTACTGGATTTGGTATAAGAAAAAATCATCCCTACTACACTCCTGAAAACTAACATGACAATGGAAAACCAACCATTTGAAGCTGTATCTCCTATTAAAAATTGATGAATTTTCCGGTTGTCACATTTGATTTGGGTGTTTCCTGAAATGGTGGTACCCCCAAAACACCCCAAAATGATCATTTTTAGTAGGAAAACCCATGGTTGTTGGGGAAACCCACCATTTTAGGGTAATTACCACCCCCGTTTGCTGTTTCACAGGTTTCACCTGTGCTTCCAGTCGCCGTTGTTCACGTAAGGCCGCCAGTTGGTTCAGGTAACTGGCGCGCAATGAAAAAGCCGATGTGTCGGGTTGGTTTGGTGCATGTTGAAACGCATCAACCCCAACCAACCTATTGAAATAGAAAACAAGGTGCTTGGATGTCCCAGGAAGTTGGTACATGGTCAGGATCAATGTGTTATAACCTGCTTATAAATGGGGTATATCGGGGGTTATAACCCACTTACTAACCATTTACTAACTTCCTGGGACATCCAAGTGAGGGCCAGTTGGACTTTTAGGAAATCTCACCAAACATTTCGTTGGTACCTAAAATGGAGGAATCCTCACCTTCTTTAGCTGTCTGTAATGCTTATGTAAGGGAAAACCTACCCCTGAATTAGCGTTATAAGGTTCAGTACCTCCATTTTGGGTACCTGAATTCCTGGTGAACATCTGTTGTTTCCTTGACTTTGCATCAACTGACTTGAAGGAAAACATTGTTTTTCCCCAACATTTTCTCCAACTGAGCCACGAAAAAAAACAAACTCTTACTTTCCAATATTAACAGGGATCCTATTATAGTGGTTTCTTATTCATGACTACAACAGTGTAATAATCATAGCTAATAACAGGGTACTACAATCCCCTATACACACACTAAACAAGATCTAAGGTTGTTTCAACACACCTTTAGAACACACCTTTTAAACCTTTACCAATAGGTTGTCAAGGGAATCCTTTCATAGTTGGGTAGGGGGATTGCCTGGGGTGTGCTCCAGGGGTCTAACAACCAAGGGGCCCCACCATCACCAACCGTCACCTGCCTAGTCTCAGACCTCAAAGCTGTCAGTTGTGTTTGCAAGTCACCAATCACCGTGTCCTGCTTGGACAGGGATTGCCTCGGTCACTTGAGCATCGGCATTGTGTATAGATGATGGCTAAATCAACCAACGACATTTCCGGGCAACGTAGATGCCACCCCAATCAGAAATCAAGGGTTTTTAATAGCCGGCCTTCAAGGGAAAGCAATAGTTAATTAATAAGACCTTAGTAAGGCCTTATTTTCTTTGGGGGGAGGGGGTTGGTTGACCAGCCATGATTATCGCCGGCCTTATTTCACCAAAGACGTTCTGTCACCTAATCTGCAAATACCACGGTACCAAGCACCTTCTAAGGCATTTTTTTGGAGGCTGGGTTTTCCCTTTGCATAAGCCATAAACAAACTGCTTAATTACATAAGCTGAGCACCTCCACTTTAGGTACCTGAGCGTGCTGGCGATTATTAAGGGAAACCCATGGTTATCATCCCAAGGCCTGATCATAAAGCCTTAGCTATTTTTGGGGTATCGTACGTTTGGGGGGAACCGTCAACTAGCCATAAATTGTGAACTCGAAATTTGCACAAACACTGACCTGGTTTTCTGAGTTTGTGGGAGTTCTTCGAAAATATAAGCTGGTCTATGTTCAAAGTAGATCATGTTCGACATAGTTTGACACCGGAAATTCAACATAGATACCAAACATGATGTTTTGGAACATGTATTTTCTCTCAATATATGATTGACTATGTTGGGTATCTTCCTCTTAAATTTCAGGGGTGTACCTTGAGTATGTTTCAGTTGTTTCATTTGTTTAGGCCACTCTTGGATCCTCACTAACTTGGATTTGCTTAATTGTTTGGAAAAAAAGATAATATTCTCCCAAAATGGTGGTTTGACAAATACTGATTTACCATGGGAGAAGAATCCCTACAAAATCACCAGCAACTAAGAAAATCCAAATACCCTCCGGGATCAACTAACATAGCTGGCTGGAACATCCCCATGCTCAATAGGGAATACATCGCTCAATCCGGGTCCCATGTTCTATTGCCATGTTAGTTTACCAGAGTGTACATAACTAGTTGGTGGTTTCAACCCATCTGAAAAATATTAGTCAAAATGGGAATCTTCCCCAAATAGGGATGAAAATAAAAAATAATTTGAAACCACCACCTAGTCAATGATTCTCTCCAACGGACCCATAAGAAAGTTGCTAGAGCTATGAGATACTCAGGTTTTTTCGGGGTCCGTTCAGTGGGTCCTGTTGGAGACTTCTTGGAAAGAAACAAATTCCAGAAACCGAGATGCTTCATGCCAAAGAGTTCCGAGTGCAACTGGTTCTCCGGCAGCTCCACTGATTTAGGACTGGCTGATGGCGAGCTGGTAGGACCTAAAATGTGACTCCCCACCATGTAGGCCCAGACTGTGGAATGGTTCTGTATATACATAAGCCGTTCCTGTATTACAAGCAATATATAGAAAATTAGACATAGATCCCTATACTCAACAAAAATCTGGACAACACTTGTTGCGTATCAAATATCAAACCCAAAAAGTTTCAACTCTTTTGATTTGGGGGTGGACTTCGTGAACATCTCGTTTTAACATCTCAAGATTCCAGTGAAGTCCGTCAAAAAGGTCATTCGAATCGTCTGGAAGTTCAGCCGGCCATTGAAACAGCGTAGTGCCCTTGGGAAGTTTTGAAGGAATGTAAGCCTTTACCAACAATTTCCCACAAACAAAATGATAGGCCAAATCCATCCAAATCCTTTAAATATGTTTATATATCTGTATATCGAGTAATCATCTTCCGAAAAAATCAACCCAGTCTTTTGTGGAAAGTCCTTATACACAAAAAAAACATACCACCCATCATTGACTGGTTTTCGCCACGCCCATTCCTATTCAGCACAAGGTACGTGTGGCGAGGGCTTCCTGCGACAGGAAATGGATGATCATAGTTATGGCTGGTCAACCAACGGTTCCGCTAACGTACCCCCCAGGAAATAAGGCCTTATTAAGGGCTTATTAACCATTGGTTTCCCTTAAAAAGGCCTTATTATTACCCTTGATTAAAATTCATTAAACACTTATTTGTTTGGGGAGGGGCAAGTTCAGGGGGGGGAGCAGGTTGACACATAGCCATGACATAGCTACTTGCCCTCCCGGAAAAAAGCTAAGAGCTCGACCCTGACGACGCCGCTTTGAAAGCCATGATGGGGTGGGTGTTGTTTCAACTTTCTTCCCTTTTGAAATGGTGAACTTTCGTGGAGGTTACTACTTTTTACACAAATCATCCACTAGAATAGGTCAATATAAACATATTAAGTTGAATGGAGTAGAACTGTTTTCAATTGTTTTCAAAAGTAAGAAAAGATCTCAGAATTAAATTTCGGCCATATGCTGACAAGACCTACTTGGAGGATCACCCCATTTAGTAAGTGGTTAATCACCATATCATCAGTAAGTCCACTAAGTAGGCTTAGTCTGGTTATAACCACAAATGGCTGTTAACCCGGCCCACAATTAACCACTTACTAAGTGGGGTGATCCTTCAAGTATGTCTATCAAAATCCAGCTATCAAAGTCACAAGTTGCTTTGGGGCGATATTTTCCCTGTGGGGCCCCTTTCAGCCGGTGGCAAGCAAAGGGGATCTTGGGATTCTCAAGCCTAAACACATCGAAAAAAAGCAGGGAACTTGCGGGTAAGCACCGGTAAGATATAGGATGATATAGGGAGCAAGACTCGCAAGACCCAATCATACAGTATGATCTTTCAAGAATCCCCTATTTTTTGTCGATGTCAATGTGTCATTTTGGGCATGCGGATTCAATGTACAACACTTCCATCTTTTCAGAGCTAGCAGGAAGCTGACCAGTGCCACCAAGTCATGTCTTTCACACTTAAATGTCTTACCAAGCAAAATACCTCTTCGATGATTTTTTTTCCGGGCTGAAAGTTAACCGCACTGTTGCTGACTATAGACGTAAATTTTGAAACTTACCAAGCCATTGGTTTTTGGATCCCTATGGATCCCAACTAGTAAAAACGTCACTACTCACTCACTGCTCACCGGAGTTGGTCCAACCTACCCTCTGGTAAACCAACCAACATAGCGATTGCTGGAATATCCCCGTTTTTTACATAGGAAATACATCGTCTCAAATCCGGGTCCATTTTTCAGCCAGCTATGTTAGATTACCGGGGTGTATCAACCGGTATAACTGCCCAAAAACCCCACCCGCAGCTGCAGGTCCATCAATTGCCCTTGACTCTGGGCAAGAGCTTCCCGCAACTCATCTTCCGCATGGGTAGGAAGCACAGGACGGGTCAAGGTGAGTTTCCTCAGCAGTTGCCACATTCCCCCACAGTTCTTGAAAAAGATGCAGGTCTTTGATAGGTCGCTCTTGGTCCAAAATATTGGAGGAGGTTGTTTTGTATGGCCAAAACGGTCACTTATATAAACAAAACAAATGCGAAGGTGAATGAGTTTGATGATGTTGGTCAATGTTAAGGTTGTCGACTCAGTTTATGTAAGAAACTCTGGTTATCATCAAGCACATCCTTGGTCAAAAATTATCCAAAATCCAGTTGGTATGGAGTCGGAGTGTATCAAAAAAATACCACACTGTTCGATCACCCAATCAGTATTTTGTTCATAGGATCCGATGCAGTTACCATCTGGACTGATAGCTTTTGTCCAGCTAGCCATCATGGAAATTCCCGGAGCGGTTTATAGAGCTTTCACTCCATGAGAACCCCAAACCCCCCCTGCCGTAATTGCACCCCCACCCCTACCAAAAACAATCGAGTTCAATCTATACAAAGAATTCTGAATCAGAATCAAACCCTAAAAACATAAAGCTTATAAACTTCAAATCTATAAGCCTTCTACATCTGAAGGCGTGTTTTTTTGGGGGGGCCCAAGTCGCGTAAAAAAAACCACCCATTTGGCTGCGTTATTATGCCAAGCTGCCCAATGGTCTCATCCTTTACTCGGGCCAACTCCTTTTGAGCCGTGACGGTTCCGATGAGTCGTTCCGGTAATGGTGAGTCACATGTTTGCCCATTGGGTGCAAAAAAGGATCCAATGTAACATGGATGGTATATATATCACCTACATTTAGTGGAGTTTTATGGGGGATTAGCAAAAGTCACATAGCATCCATGTGGTATATGGACATCGCTTTTTGTTTTTCGTAATTTAGCTATGATACTGTTCATAGTTCAGAAATCAGGCGTTCACTAGTTGAAATGGAATACATTGGAGAAAAACAATTGACATAAAATGGGATACCCCCCCCAAAAAAAAAACTATATAACAGTTTGAACCTAAAAATGAAGCTAAATGGAAGATATTCGTCCTTTTCTAATCGGTGATGTTCAGATTCCATGTTGAAAAATTTGGGGTAAGTGAAGAAAAACAGGTCTTTTGTATAACGAACCAACCTCAATTCAAAAGAAAACAGTTACCCTTGATGCAGAACTGACATATCGTGGCACACCCTACTTTCCAGAAAGCTACAGAAAAGTAAGTAAGCTGATGATAAACCTGGAATCATCACAGGACATTGACCTGCTGTAAGAGTGGAGATCTGAAATCATCATTATATCATACCTAAGGGCGCCCAAAGGGTGCGGGGTTGTATCTTGGCTGTTATGATCAAATGTTATATTAGTATTTGGTATACGGTATGGTTTGCGAAACATATTCCCCACATGGTCTTTCACCCGTAGAAGGTACACTATCGCCTTAAAATAAATAATTGTATATCAGCTGTGCGTTTAGGTCTTGATGTGTATGAATGAGGAAGATAAAACTGCCAACTCTCTAGCAAGAGAACATTTCCAGCATTGCCATTACCATTGCAAGCTTGGAATTGCAGGTCATGTGACTTCCAAAGAAAAAAGCGTTTTTGTCGCAACCCTCTTCAAAATAGATGACAAACCATTCAGCATGGTAGCGATTCTTAAATGTCTCAAATCTACCGGCTGCCTAACCGCATCTTTCCTACCAAAACAACCACCCAAAAGACAGGGCCAACTCATCGCCAAGTCATCCATCAACATAAGCACTTGACAAAAATGACATCCCAAATAAGAAACATCATCTTCCAACCAGCCATTTTCAGGAGTTTCCACACGCTGTTAGTTTCAGGAATCATTAACTCATCCAACTCCCTGATCATGGCCTGCTTCAACGCTTCTTGTTGGAAGAACATCTGACGTTTCTCTTCCTTCACTTTTTCCAACTCGATCAACTGAACTTTGGCCTCAAAAAGATCAGCGGAGAAATTGATGGGACTATGGAAAAGCTGCGCACAAAAACAAATTGGGACAAAAATAGAACCAGCCAAATAAATTCTATACCTTCCATGGTAGTGGTAAATGCTCCGTACCAATTCCGACGAATTAATAAGGCCTTCTCATCATCACTAGTCAACCAATCCCCCCTAACGTACCCCCCCCCAAGACTATAAGGCCTTATTATGCCTTATTAAGGGCTTATGAAAACCCATTCGTTTCCCTTAATAAAGCCGGCCATTATTAAACTCTTATTTCTGGTGGGGTTCATGGCCCGGGGGTCGGGGGCAGGTTGACCAGCACCTGCTGTCTGGTCTTCTCCAATTCGTCTTGCAATCGATTCACCTGCGAAATCATCGAGGATTTTCTAGTTGGTGGTTGAACCTAACCCATCGGAAAAATTTGGCTCGTCAAAGTGGAAGATTCTTCCGCAATTTTAGGGGTGAACTTGAAAGAATATGTGAAATCACCATCTAGTTTTGGACCACCGGGTTCGCAGCCAGGTTCTCGACCCTGGTATTTGCGAGTACTTCTGTAGTTTTTTCACGGAAAATCATGGAACCTTGAACAATACGGAAGGAAACCAAAAAAAACTACTTCGGAAATGTTCTTCGTTGAGGGTCTTTTTCTTGGGTGAAAAGTTCTAAGGTTTCCTATGTTCAATTTGGGGAGAAGTGTATCCCAAACGTTGCTTCACCTGCCGATTCGTACCCGATTCAGCAAGGATTTTGGGAAATTTTATGAGTCACAAATCCCATTCAGAATCCAGTAGTGTATGATATATTTGCCTACATTTTGTTGATACAAATCCACCATAAAACTTTTAGCCATAACAATTGCAACCTTCCCAACTACCCTACAGGTAAATATGCAAACCTAGACATCCAGTCACACCTCCTGAGAAGGTATTGGGACCCCCAAAACACATCTAAAGCACCTTCTGAGAAGGTAAGTATTTGGATGTCAAGGGAAACGTCCGATGGATCCATCATGGGAATGACGTTCCTTTCGGGATTTTCTGTCACCGTAAAATTCTTTATGCATCATGGTTTCGTGGTGCCACTTGTCGCATCTGGATGCATGCTCACCCTGTAGGTTTTTTATTTGGGAGGAAAGTTCCCATGAACAAAAACTTCTAACTTCTTAGATACTTATATATTCTGTTTGAAGAAAAAAAACACCAAACGAATCGCAAATGCAAAGAAAAATTCAACATGATCATTCTCCAAGATACTGCATTGTTAACTTCCTATACTCCACATATATCCCATGTGGATGCTGCTTTTACCATTGTTCTATTTCTCCACCTCCCCAGGGCCCCAGATCGCCAAACGTATACACCCTGCACCACCTCTACGAGGCTGGACCGCAGCTCGGCACTGAGGTGAGCTAACTCGGCGGCCTCACCGTCCCGCCGTCGTCGTGATCGTTTCACTCCCCGGCGATGAAGGGATCATATTAACCCGTACCAACCATCATCATCCCCCCAAACATAAAACTCTTGTTAAAAGGCCTTATATGAGATGGGATTCAATGGGGAATTGGGGCACTTCTTTAGATTTAAATGAAAAAAAGATTTACCGATTTACCCAGGATTCCTTTGATAAGGCATTGGGGGAGTGGGCCCCTTAGATTCCACACGATAGCTGGTTCATTGGAATCTTAAGGGATCCATGGTGGTTAATAAACTGTTCATAGGGCCGGATTTTGGAGGATGGGCCCCCACTTAGTAAGCGGTTAGTTTAAGGTCAAGCCATTTATAACTAGCCTAAGCCTACTGAAGGGGACTTACTGAGCATAATCGAGGGGTAGCTCTTAGCTCGTTCCCTTCCATTCGCACCAGCTAGGAAATCGGGTTGTTGAAATCATGCAGTAGAATTCTCCAAGCATCACTTGACTGACCCAAGAATCCATCCTGACCCCCAAATCGGCAGATTGCAATCCACCAAAAACCTTCCCTGGGCTTGACACCCTCCATCCCTATGAGCTCTATGACATCTTCAGCTAGGATTTCTTCGCAAAAATTATGCAGCTCAGTTAAACCACCCAGTTGAAAAATATAAATCAAATTGGGTCATTTCCACCATTGTACAGGGTGAAAAAAATCTAAAAACATCGAAAACTTCATCACCTACATACATGCATCTTCCAAAGCCGTGCTGAATGGATGAGAAAGGGTTCCTATACAACATCTGTCTTAGGGTTCAAACAGCATCCTTTGGAAGATGCTGGTAGTTTTACGGCCCAACCTTAGCTTCCATCGCACGACCAGAGACATCCCGCTCTTCCATAAAGCTATGGTAGCGGTCCTCAAATCATGGCTGGCCACGTGCCCCCCTCCACCAGAAATAAGGGTATTAAAAAGCGAAACCAATGGTTAATAAACCCGGGGTTGGTTGACCAGTCATGACTAAAACACTGAAGCTCGTGGCTTTCTGATGCTTAAGGTGAGGGAAGCAATCGTGGTATTTTTGAGACCCACCACGATCTATGAAGGGAAAAGGTGTCAAAGAAATCCATCCAGATTTTTTAGATTCTGACTAGGTCCTAGGTAAAAACTTCTAAAAATCTGCTGACCGGATTCTTGTGAACAAACATTTTGAGATACACCCACCGCTCCTGATTGCTTCAAAACCCCAACCACCAGCTACTTGCATGATCCGTCAAATGAGAAGTGTTTTTGTGGGGGTAGCCATCACTAGCATATGACCCAAACTAGCCCATAAAAATCTATAGGTATGGATACATTTTGGCCACTTGAAACAAGATGTGCATATGATGCGCATAAAAATTTGGGTTCACCTTCCTATTACAACTGGGGTTGTATTCGTAGGGCTTCACTGTAGTTATACCCATCCAATCTTCAGTGCAGAATTGGTGCATCTCTTAATTGTATATATATAATGCTATATACCGATACCTTTCAAATAGACAACTATTTTTCCACTGAACCAGGATTCTGGAAGAAATCGTGCGGCCCTGAGATTTAACATTACCCAAAAAAATGCCCTGCTTGAAAAGAGATGTGTTTTTTTAATAACCCATCATTTTGTTGTATCCATCTCAAATTTCTGGGGGGGACATACCTCATCTGGTTGGTGGTTTCAACCCATCTGAAAAAATACTAGTCAAAATGGGTCCATCTTCCCCAATTTTCGGGGTGAAAATAAAAAGGTATCTGAAACCACCACCTAGAATACTGTTGATGGCCATCAGAAATCCCATAAACTCACCAGTTGAGGGAAAAGTAGGTTATCCCCAATATCATATCTACAAGGTTTTATACATCTTCAAAGTTCCGGGGGGAAATATACCTCATGTTACCCTTAAATCTCATATTTTTTGCTCCCTTTCCTCCTTCAACCCCCCCTTTCCAAAAACCATCTCCAAAAACCGAGCTGCCAATTCCATCTGCAAACGTTGCACCTCCTGTGTTGGTTTTTTTTGGTTTTTTGGGGTTGAACAAAATGGAGTCCAAAACGTGATGAGGAAGGATTTGTTGGGCAATTTCTTGATACATCCTTAAGTAGTTGGTGGTTGAACCAACCCCTTTGAAAAATATGAGTCAAAATGGGTTCATCTTCCCCAAAGAGGGCTGAAAATAAAAAATATTTGAAACCAACACCCAGTTAACCTGAACTAAGGACATGTTGGGTAGAATTCCCTTACAACAACTACCAATTTGGGATGACCTTGGCTGAGGTCGTTGTAAATTGCCCAGAAGGATGAATGCATCTTGTTGAGAGGTGCCAATCCTTCAGAACATCCGTTTTTTTTTGGGGGGGGGAAGAATGGTATGGGGCTTTGCTAAGATATTATAAGTCGATCTTTAAGGAGATATAGTTTAAAGTTCAAAGATGTAAACATGTTGCAAGAGAAAGAAAATACAATTGCTAAAGATGCTGTTTGTTGTAACCTTTGCTACCAAACATGCGTTAAACGTCAGTAAAACCTGGAATATCTATGAATATCTCCCAATTTATTGGTTCAATCATTGGTGAGTTTAATTCTCCCGTAACATGACTTGAGTTGAGGGGCTAACAAAAATGGCTTTTTTGGGGTTCGAAGCGAAGCCATACACTTCCTCTAAGATTTGGTGGCAACTTTCCTTCCAACGTCGGTTGGGAGACTGACCATTTGGCGGCAATGAATGGGCCGATTTTCAGATGCGAAATCACTCAACCCGTTTTTTTTTTTTAGGGAGGGGATCTCTCAAAAAAGAAACCCGTTAATAAACTCACTTGTTTCCTACTAA
The DNA here is from genome assembly GCA_000507305.1 of Breviolum minutum Mf 1.05b.01. Taxonomy (NCBI): domain Eukaryota; class Dinophyceae; order Suessiales; family Symbiodiniaceae; genus Breviolum; species Breviolum minutum. The sequence continues at coordinate 18,505 of DF239071.1, read as the reverse complement.
TGATGTTTCCAGGAAAGAATCCCAAACACGGATTGTTTGCAGTGTAAGATATGCATTTCAAGCAAAATCCATTGTGTCATGACTCATATGACCTCCAAGATCCTGATATGACCTCACTATCATGTTTTCCAGCATCCCCTGTGCCGTTCATGACCCTTGGGTTTGGTTGATTCCCATGGATGGATGACCTATCCTGGTGGCTTCAAGCCCTTTGAAAAATAATATGCTCCTCAAAATGGCTTCATCTTCCCTACCCTAAGGATCCAGGTATGTCCTAAGAAAGGGATTTCCCCTATAATCCTATTCTAAGGATGGGATTGAGACCATCAATCCTATTCTAAGGAGGTGTCTGGATCCTTAGGGCTAAATACTTAAGGGAAGAAAATTCCAACAATTATTTGAGTTGCCACCACCGACCTCCGTGAGCCTTGGGGGGCAAAAATTCAGGGGCTCCTGCTGTTGATTCTTCACTTGCGTTCGAAAGTACACGGCTTCCGCCTGTGCTTCAGCCCTCAGTTGAGAAACAGGCAGGTCACCGGACCCGACAAAAGCCGCAACACCTTGCGGCTGTGTTGGACTGATTTGAGAAACTGGGAAAAAAGATATTTGTATCAAAATATAATAGATATACAGATATACCTTCATATTCATATTATAGGTGTTTCATGCAAAAACAAAAACTCATTAGATCTATAAATGTCAATCTTCATCACATCAAATTTTGACCCAACCATCATCAAAATCAATTGTGGTCAGGTGTCAAAACAAAAACCTCAAACAAAAAAACACGACACCTGGGCAAACTACAAGAATTCCTACACCTGAATGTTTCGAGGGATTCTGGGTTCGGACTCCCCTGAGTTTTTCACCACCAACTTGGGGTGACCAAGGGACAGCTGCGGATTCATCTCTTTCGGCTTCTGTGCTTTGCCTCGGAAGCCGGTGAAGGTGGGGAAATCATCAAACACCAAGGGGGAGAAAGCATTATTATAGAGATATGGATTTTTTGGGGCCTGGAGGTTTCTGACATAGAATGTACACCAAACAAATGAGGGATGTTAAGCATAAGTATACTAAGTATACCTTAGATTTGCTAAAAATGGTTGGAACAAATTGAAAATATCTTCGCCAAATGGTGTGTTCTAATCATGATGGTCTCATTTTTTGAAAGTAACAAATCACCTGGAAAACAAACATTAAGATATTATTGCTGGCAGAAACCCTGCAAAGAATTTTTCGGACTGAAAAATTCTAAAAAATCCTAAGAAGTTATGTCGACCATAGACTATGGAGTGTTGCAACCGTATGACTGGATGTTTAGGGCATGTTTTCCACCTTCAGGGCTGGTACCAAGCTACCAGTAAGCCGCTGAACTTCATGGCGAAGCGACACACGCTCACGCTCAGCCTGGTCGGAGAGAAGTGATGGCAGGGAGAAATGGACATTCTAGATGAATTTGTAATAATTTGTATATACCTGGAACCAGGGTGCCATTTGCAGGTGAACCATGTTAAACTTTGGGAGGGTATATCATTCATACCCTTTAGTGACCAAAAGTGAAGCACCTCTGTCTTTAAGGTCGGGGGGAGCGACTCAGAGTTGAGACACACACACAATTGGAGGATTCAGGGACGTAGGCGGCCCTACGTTCATCTAACCCCAGCATTTCAGGCATTTCACCAGGAATTTTCGTGTTGTCCATCCACCTGAGTTTGGATGCCAAGTACTGGGGGCCTCCATGATCTGGGGGGGAGAATCCACCCTGGCCTGTTCTGAAGGACTAGAAAAACCCAACCACAGCGCAAAAACACACACAATGTGGAAGTCTAAAAAGACCATTAAAAAGGGGGGAGATTTGAACCACAGATTTTTTTATTTCAGAGTTATTTCTTACTAAGGAAGGAAATTAAAAATCATCCAAAAAATTGGGGGCTGCTATTATTTTGCAAGGTCAGCTTGACTTCCGTTGGTTGGGTTTTCCAGGGAGAAATTCCTCCAACCCCTCACCGCTGGAACTTGAACCTCCTCCCAGGCACTTCGCATCTTCCCTTGGACCGAGATGATGGCTTCTCGAAGATTGAGATTTGGAAGTAGTAACCTCCATGTGGATGTTTCCGAAAATAGGGGTACCCCAAAATGGACGGTTTATAATGGAAACCCCATTAAAACGGATGATTTTTGGGTACCCCGATTTTTGGAAATACCCATGTGGACTCAATACTGGTGTTGATGGCAACCAGAAATCCGAAAAAATCACACCAAGTTGAGGGAGGTTGGTAGGTTATCCCAATATCATATCTACAAGATATACATCCCAGGTGTTGGTGCAGGATTTCTGAACCATCAACTGTAGTGGATCAGAAAATCATGAATCCATCATCATGTAAAGAAATTTTCGCCCTTTTTTCAGGGCGTGTTTTTTGTTTTCCACAAAAAACGGCCACCCCTGTTGGTTAAAAAAACACATCATCAACATTTTTCACCAGCTCCGAATGGTGAATCGAAGCAAGTTTCACGGAAACTCGGCTCCTTTCATTTTTAGACGTTAAAGTTTGCTTGCAAAAGGTTGATGCTGCTTTGTTCATGGGAGAGGTTGGGGGTAGGAATAGGCCATTAAATTGAACGGTGTTGCCAAGGAATTGCGGGGTCGGTGTATGTAAGGCATCTCATCATTGATTAAAAAAACAACCTGTGCCTCGGGGATCTGTTGAGGAAGGCTCTGTAGAGTTGAATAGGTTTGCAAAGGAGGATGTATTATGGATCTGGCAATTTTTTAAAAACATAAGCAACCTAGATTTCCATGAAATACCCTCCTGGGAACTAACATATCCCCTGAAAAGTCCATTTTGAAGATGATGTTCCTTTTCCCCAGGTGGGATATGTTAGTTTCCTGGACAGTAAGGGGATTTCTCTTCCTCAGCTGGGGTGAGGTCGTGTGAGGTCGCTATAATTTGACCAGATGGATGTATTGGTTTCCAACAATCACCTGGCGACAAACACATAGCTGATAGGCACTACGGTAAAGCCCCCCCTACTTGCAAGTGTGATACAACTCCAATAAGCTTAACCACAGTTGGAATTAGGTATGTTAGGGGCAATTCCACTTGCAACAGTTAAAGAGCCCACTAGTGTACATAGATACTGCCAACACTACTTGAAGGCGACAATCGGAGAAGCACTGCACCTTCAAGGCGACAAGCGCAGCTAAGAACTGCACCTAGAAATATTTTTAGTGCTATAAAATCTGTGGCTGCCAATTCAACACCTTCTGGTCAAGAGACATAGCAATGAAAGAAGTACCCTTTTACTCATTGCCAATAGGAAATGTAAACCTGCAAATGGTGGATATTCCATGATGATCCAGCAACGTTTGGGATTTGCAGAGTGTATACTATACCTACCGTTTTTTTTACGAGAACCCCTGTTCCCGCGTGATATCTGCAATGTAGATGGCGTTTAGAACCAACAGAACCACATGCAATAGTACTCCAAAATGCTGCAAGAACAAATTGAATCAGATAAATTGTTCAATCCACTAAATCAGAGCTACTGTTGATGGCTGAAATCCTGCACCACCTGTGATGGATGAAACCCAACAAACAATGGGATGAACTACCAACCTCAACTGGTGCAGGATTTCTTCCATCAACAGTAGTGTTGCAACAAAGTTCTGCCGCACTTCCCCCGCTCCGCCTGTCACACAAGAGTTCCCCTGTCATTGGTGATGCCACGTCAGTCTTGGCACGTTCGTGCGAACGAAACCAATCCAAAACGCAAGGACGGCAGTAGGAATAACCTGAGCGACCAGCTGTAGGGGAATTGTGGTCATCCCAAATCTAGTTAGAATACCCTCTGGTAAACGAACATAGCAGTGGAAGATCCCCATGTTCAATAGGAAAGGTATCTTCAAAGTGTTCATTTTCCATTGCTATGTTTGTTTACCAGAGTGTATTTGGTGTATGGTTGCCACCAATATGAAAAATATGCCCAAGTCTTGGATTCCATTTCCCCAAAATTGAAAAGTCCAAAAATATTTGAGTTGCCACCACTACCACCATCGGTTTAACCCACGTTTCCCACATTTTTAGGGATGATATATAGCCCATATGTTTAGAGGTCAAAACCTTCATACTAAGGCCTAACGGGTACCACCATGATCCCTTCATGATCCCTTCAGCCGGGTGGTTCCCATTGGGAGGTTTTTGGCCCCTTCGAGTTCCTGGAGACCAAACCCCCCCCCCAAAAAAAAAAAAACTTGGGAAAATGATCTTGAATCTTTACACTTCTGAAAACTAATGGCTGAGCACTACCATGATGCTTCCATCCAGGCAAGTTGCGTCTTTCCGATTTTTTAAAAGTAAACATTGAACAAATCCTATTCCCAAAGCTCCGATCGATGTTTCTCCTATTTGAATGGGAACATAGAGGGTGGAAAAAACACCACATCATCATGATCATCATCATCATCATCATCATCATCATCATCATCATCATCATCATCATCATCATCATCCTCATCATCCTCAGCATGTCCCACCAGTAGTCCTTCCAATACACATCCAAAAAATGTCGGAAGCAAAACTCATCAGCTCACCTAATATCACTAGATGAGTGAGAACTTTCTTTTAAAAAACCTCCTGTGATCCCTATGGCAAGGTCATCCCTACTAAGGATCTTGTGAAAGTCCTGAGGATTCATGAACAAAGGAGAAGATCTGTTAGAGGGCGCATTTTGCACTCAAGCATAATAATGCTTGGAGAAAGTGCATTATGGTTCAGATGGCACGTCCCATGAAAATCATGAAATAAACAGGAATCGCTTCATCTGTGATTTTTTTGCCGAAACTATCTTTTGGAGTCAGCACACCTGCGAGCAACCCGCGACGATTTTTTTCTGCTTAGGTCGGAATGTAGGCGCTGCATGTCATTAATCTGTTCCCTGCACTTCACATCTTGAAATTACAAAAGACTTCTCCCAGTGTCCACAACACCAGAGATTTGTTTTCTTAATTTTCATCATCTGAACTGTCATCAGACAATTGCATTTCTCTAAACTTGTTATGTCGTTTATCTTGACAACAAGGGCACCACATCATCAAACCCAATTGCCAGGCACTTGGTTTGTTTCGCCTTCTGTGGTGCATGTTGTACATAAGGTTAAAAGCACTCCAGGCAGAAACTGCGAGAACAACAGCTAACCTAAGAAGTGAACAAGCTTTTGAAGGGGAAAAATTCTGGGCAAATACACCCTGGAAGACTAACATGGAACCTACGAATCACCCATTTAGAAAGGAAAATGATCTTCCAAACCTCCATGATTATGGTCCATGTTAATCTTCAGGGGTGTATATGGTGGGTTTAGTAAATAATCAATTGGGGAGGTCAACTTTCAACTTGGAAGTTATCCGGGCAAATTACCCTCCAGTAAACTAACATAGCAATGAAATATCCCATTTTCAATAGGAAATACATCTTCAATCCGGGTCCATTTTCCATTGCTACCGGAGTGTAGTATAATTCCTAAACCTGAATTTTTCAGGGATTTTGGGGAAGTTCCCTTACGTTTCACCACCATTTAGGGTGACCAAACGGCGGTTTGGTCATTATATATAATTCGCCTCAGGTATAGTTCGTGCCATCCACCCCCTAGACCCGAGGATTTCAGTCACCACCCAGCAGGGGTTGTTCCTAGAAACCGTTTTTGCCACGGGGTTGGGAGGGTGTAGGTCCAAAGTTACATACTTACAAAATAACCTCAAAGAAGAAAGACAAAAAAAAACAACATCTTTTTTGAACGGCGTCAGTTTCCCGATCGACTGTGGAAAAATACGAAAAAAACGCATCTGGGCAACTGAAAAAAAATGACCTTGGAATTCTCTTCCGCACATAGACATAGACAGGCTTTTGTTGGGGCCCACCCAACCATTTCCCATTCGGGTGGGTTCACATAAACAAACCCGCGGCCTATGTGGAGCTAAGAATTGATCTTAGATTTGCTTCTTTGGTGGTTGGAAAAAATGACCAAAAACTCTCCCCAAATGATGTTTTTTCATGGTGATATACCATGATAGAAATTAAAAGACCCCTTTATACAAAAAAAAACTTACACTCCCTGAAACTCACATAGCCCCTGAAAATAATCCTTCCTCAAGGACACTACTACCAAAGTACTCCAAGCATCCACTTTTAGGTGCTTTTGCTGTTAGTTTCAGGGAGGGTACTTCAGTGGCCAAGTCACACAATGGTGCTGATGGCTAGCAGGAGATTCCGCTCAGCAAATCTTTTCAGAACCGTTGGTTTGGTGCGCTGAAAACAATGCGTTTCACCTTCCAAATATGATGGCACCTTCAGGCGTGGCAGTTCAAACATCGTCAAATCACAGGATGACTAGTTGGTGGTTTCAACCCATCTCACAAGTAAATATCAGTCAAAATGGGAATCTTCCCGAAATAGGGGTGAACCTAAAAAAAAGATTTGAAACCACCAACTAGATGACATACAAAATTGTACTTCCCAATGATCTTTACAGCTTTTTCTCCATCTACCCATGTTAGTGCACCCAAATTTTCAATTTCCTCAAGGGTAATACGTTTTTGGGACTCAACTATATGCAAAATCCCCATCTTTCGTGGTAAATGCCATCAAAGCTTGATGGATTTTCCACCCTATGTCTGTTTGACCAGATGGTAGTCGGTTTGGTAAGTTTCAACTAGTGGCAAATGGGTGGTTTGCCCCTATACATAAAACTAAAATACATACACGTATTTATTACATACATGCATAGATACATATTCAAATACATATACAAATATATATATATATATATAAAGATTTTTTTTCCTCAAGGCACAGAGAAGCGTAATCCGCTGCGGCCTATGCAATTGAATTCAGGCACTCATCCACAAAAATCTCGCCCCATGGTCGCACCGTAATCGCGAAGTTCCATGCGGGCAGCAACTGTACAGAAATCAGGTGGCGGTGCACCAGTCTCAGGATCCAAGTGATACCTGTAGACCGCTTCGCAAAGTGCCGTGCCAAGCGCACAGCACAATGCGGGTGGATACTCTTTGAGTATCGCAGTCTTGAATTCGCCCTTCTCGTCGACACCAATGGAAGTTCCTGACGGCATGGTCTTTCGAAGCTGGCACTCGTCCAAGTGAACCTGCAGATTTGGCACACGAAGTGCCAGGATCGTGGTTCGGCTTCGGACTCGGGGCTCCAAAAAGTCCTTGTGCCAAGTGCACAAGACAGACCTCTGCCTGGGCAGCCAGGAATTGGGTCACAGACAATCTCCAAATACTGGCCAGATCAGCTGGCTCAGGGCAAGCAGGGTGCTCCACCAGGGCACTGCCA
>DF239071.1:0-11046 GCA_000507305.1 Breviolum minutum Mf 1.05b.01 | reverse complement strand
CACTCGTCCAAGTGAACCTGCAGATTTGGCACACGAAGTGCCAGGATCGTGGTTCGGCTTCGGACTCGGGGCTCCAAAAAGTCCTTGTGCCAAGTGCACAAGACAGACCTCTGCCTGGGCAGCCAGGAATTGGGTCACAGACAATCTCCAAATACTGGCCAGATCAGCTGGCTCAGGGCAAGCAGGGTGCTCCACCAGGGCACTGCCAATCGAAAGGAGAAGGGCAATGACGGCTTCCAAAGTGAAAAGGAGAAGAGAATTGCCAAAAATGAGCTGCATGCACTCCTTCAATCCGACACAGTCAAATCCCCAAAGATGCTCTGAATCTCTGAGGATACGTGGGCCACGTCGTACTTCTGCACCTCCAGAAGATCGTTCAGGATCCTTGAGTGCTCGTCCGCGTGCCCTCGACCACGTCTCACACGGAGGACCGCTGATCAGGCCCACCACGAATCCCTGTCGGATGCCAGTCAGCCAGAAAGTACGTACTGCCGGACATAGTAGGTTGCCCCATTTGTCATCAATGACAACATCCAGAGATACGATGTGTAAAACCACACCGTCAACCGGCGGTCGCTGCCGCATGTAGAACTCGACGTCACCCGGACGCCTTCTCCCTGCGAACAAATGCAATACGTACCGATGGCTGCCAAATGAACAAAAGCTCGGCCCTTCAGGAGTCCAGATGGGTGTAGCGGCCTTGAAAATGTTGTCCCAATCACTGCAATCACGATGTGGCTCCTTTGGGGTGAAATCTTGCAAGAAGCTCCAAGCATCCGACTGCTGTAATTCTCGCAACACCCCAAGAAAAGGGGAGGTGTCAAAATCAAATGTCGAATCATGTCCTTCAGTGTCAGTCACAAACTGAAGGATGGTGGCCCGACACTCCGTCCAAGAAACAGCATATTCGGTAAGTAGCTTCCGACACTGTGATCTGAAAGTAGCGAGGCAGGTGGCATTCTCCTGATCGGCAAGCAGCTCTCCAATAGCAGTGTAGAGCGCCAGGTCATAGGAGAGGAAATCATCACCCGGTTCTGCTGCAACAGGGGTAGGACCCTCCGCCTGTAGAAATGGCAGGAGTCCATCATGTTGCCTTTTCATCTCGGCGTCCATAGTCGATCCTGATCCTGGTAGCGTCACACCGAGTCCTCCTCGTCCTAAAAGCTGCAACCGGCAGCTCCTGGAGTAGCGAAGATGTGCGACCAACCTTGATGTAGTGTGATAGTGGCGGAGGCATGCATCACATGTAGCACTTTGCGCCAAAGATCTAATGGGGTTGACCCGATGGTGGCACCGAAACATGTGGGCGCCTTCTCCGGCCTTGGATTTACAGGCCTTTTGACACATCATGCATCCAAAGCGCTGATCTTCCTCCTTGGCTGTTCCTCCCGACGTAACCTCCACAAAGTCCTCGAGGCGAAGGGCTGTTGCCATGTCACGGAGAGAGTGCTCGATGGCATTCTTTCTGCGAGTCTGCAGTACGGAATGTTCACCCGCACGATTGACAAGCCGCTTCCAAAAGCCTGGATACTGTCGAAGTATATGCTCCCACTCTTCAAAGTGAAGGTCAGGGTCTTTGAGGGAGGAGCTATGATGGAGTTGCAAGTACATCCATCGCAAATCTGCTTTGATGAGCTCGATCCAAACCTTGTCATGTAGAAAAACTGCCCAAATATCGGCGCCAGCTGTCTTGTAGATGAGTCCCAGATATCGCAAGCGCTGAACACGCAGCAAGACCGTTGGACTAACCGCACCAAGCTGTGAACAAATGTCATCATCCGTCAGGTGAGCGTCAGGTGCAGCACGTAACAGTCGTCGGTAAAGCCGTATAATGGCACAATGTAATCCGAAGCGACTTTTGTCGGTGCGAAGGATCCATGACTCTGTGCCATAAACCAGTTTCGATAGGACTAATGTCCGGAACAGCTGGAATCTCCTTTCCACAGTGAAGTCTCTGTTCTGGAAGAGCAGCTTCCTGTGTTCCCCGAAGCTGACATGTGCCATAGCCAGGCGACGTTTCATCTCCTTTCTTTGGTCTCCTCCGTGATGTAGTAGTCCACCCAAGTGCTGATATTCACCTGTGATATGGAGATGCACAGTACGGTGCGAGCAAACCACCGGGAGCCATCCACCATTGTCATGGAAGAAGTAAGTACGTTTGGCCGACCTGGAATTCTTACCGGCAAATCCAAAGAGAATCTCAGTTTTGCCGCGTTTCAAGTTCGGCGTCATGGCCATGGCTTCACAATGATCAAGAAGATAGCTGGCGATGGTGCCCATCTTGCTGACAATGGCATTGGGTGAAGCTGCCGCTCCAACGACAGCTAAATCGTCGCACCATGTAGGACCAAGGAGCGGTAATTCCGTAGAGGAATGCTGTCCATTCAATCCAAGAACCGTAGGTTGTGATACAACTTCTAAGAGGCCAACTTGTTGCAGATCAGCTTGTAGCTGACGTAACAAACGCGCCCACAGGTACCCGAAAATAATATCCGCAAAACTGTCACCAGGGCGGCTGCCCAGTTCAGTCCTGCAAATATCAGTCTGACCATCCACATAGAAAAATGTATCTTGGTGTAATGACCTGATGTATCTTTGGTGATGAGAAGGCGCTCCAGCAAGTTCCAACGAATGAGGCTCTTGGAGCTTCACATGCAGGTCTGCAAGAACATCATCCGGTAACCGAAGACGTTGCGCCATCTTGGCGATCGTCTCGTCGTTCCATTGTCCACCCATTGCCAGCGGTCTCAGGACACGGTAAAAGGCTTCTGTAAGATCAAGGAACAAGAAGCCAAAATTTTGTCCACAGTCGCGCTGCCACCGTTGGTAGGCTCTGCAAATGTGGCATGCCATTGACACAGAGATCTTAGGTCTTCCACCTAATTGCTGAGATGGTCATCTGCTTCTGACGTAAAGTCCGGTGGATGGCCTTTCCCAAATGAGTGGAAATAAGGAGCGACCTGTAGGATGCACACTCACCACGGTCTCCACGCTTGTATGCAGCAACAAGCTGCCCACCTTTATGAACCAAAGCCTCCTGTCCGTGCAGGAATAATTTCCAGACCTGGAGGAAGATTCCTTTTGCTACCGGGCCTGGGTGATGGTGACAGAACTCCGAAGGAATGTCATCATGGCCTGTAGCCTTACCATCTTTGACCCTGCGTAGGGACTGTTCGAGCTCCAGTAGCGTGGAGTTCTTCCAGTGGAACATCTAGTTCCTTGGGTAGCTCTTTGGCAAGGCCCTCAATCCAAAGCTGTCTCTGTTTGGCCAGATCCATCTTGGTGCCACCTTCCATGTCACAGAAGAATGCAGACCACCTGTTAACTGTTTCTTCCTGCGTTCTGCATGGTCGTCCTTGCGCATCCAGCACATGCGGAAGGCTTGTACCTTTTCGTTTGCGCATGTTCGACGTCCCGATACAGGGTCTGAGTCCAGCAAGTATGTCAGTTGCACTCGCTCCTGAATGCAATTGATCAACATACTGTTGAACATGCGTCTTCTTGGCAATTCGAAGACTCTGCTTGGTATTAAAGTTCTTGTTGTAGAACTGACCGGCTGCAAGAAGGGAGTCGCATTGTAGCGTGATCCGGTAGTTCCAATGCTCAGAGGCATGCATAGTCGTCGATCCCTGACTAAGGGTCCAGGCATTGAAGTAGGTTCGAAGGACTTCGGATCTGTAGGCCTTGCATACTCTCTTCAACGTCCTTCTACTGCTGTTCTTTTCAGTTCTCAGATTCCAAAGCGCTTCATCAAAGAAGGGCTTCTTGGCCTCAGGTGCTGAAGGTTTGCAGTGAGTGGTAAGGAGCTGTAGCGCAGTGGCAATGAAATGGGCGACATCTGTCTCAATATCCTGTTGCCAATTCGGGGCACTGGAAGAGGCAATAGCACTGCTTATGATGTTCCGGTCAATATGCTTGATGGCAGCCCGATCAATTTGCGGTCTCTTCCTTCTTCGAAGTACTGGCCTGGTATGTAGGGAGTGCTGAAGGGAAAGACCAACTGCACAATGATCATGTGCTCCATTGCCAAGATCTACGTCATCAAGGGTGGCCGAGGCAGCAACGCAATGACAGAAACTCTGAGGTATCGCAATAAAGTGAATACGCTTTTCTATCGTGCCGTCCGGGGAGACCCATGTGTGGAAGGGCCCTTCATGTGCCAGGGCCGTTGCTGGAAGGCATAGTTGTAGTGCTTCAAGAGAGGCTCTAAAGCAATCCGTATTAGGTGAGGTCACATCATCAGCCTCGAATACAACCACTCCATCAGTGGGTCCACTGGTAGCATTGAAGTCACCCAATACAAAGAGCTTCATCGGATCTACATGAAGGGATAGGAGTTCAGTGGTTTCTAGCCACCATGACTCTCGGGTGTCGACACCTTGACCACTTTGAGGGCAATGTAAGACCGCAACATAAAGCGCAGTAACTTCCGTCTCAATGTGCACCAGTAGCCTTCGCGGGTCTTTCCATAAAACCGTGACATCAGATCGATTGATGAGAACTGGTCTGGATCCGATAAAGCCGACAGGTTGTGTTTTTGAAATCCAAAGTTCAACTCCATGATGGCCACCTTGATGTCCAGAGCAAAGTCTGTAGTAAGGTCCTTTGCCAAAGATAAGCCCTTCTTTGGTACGCGCTTCCTGGATCCCTACCATAACAAACCCATGGGTGGCAAATTGATCCTGCAGGTAGTGAGTCTTGCCAACAAATCCTGTGTCTCCACCTCCAAGTGTGAGCACATTGGCACTGGCCAATCCAAGTGTAAGTTGACATGGTAGACCCAGTGCCTGGGTCTTTGTCGTGACTGGAAAGGGAGTCAATGTCGGGTCCCTGGAGCTGGGGAGATCAGGAGGTGGAACTGCAACGCCCGCGGGGTGTAGCGAGGAAAGACCATTGCCAGTGCCAAATAGGAGCCAAAGGTGCGGAACAATAGGAGTCCATTTTCGAAGATCAAATTCTTGTCTCCGATGGAATCGAACTTGTCGTAGACATAGTTTGGCCGCCGCGTCAGCAAGGTCGTTCCATACACAGGCACTATGTCCTTTGACGTGGTGATAAGAGAGAAATCGATCGCCAACAGCACTGTGAAGGGCTTGATGTAGACCACGCAGGATTGCATGTTGTGCAGTAACCTCGTGTGCTCCTTGTTGGCCGGAGGCAAATCGACCGGCAGAGACACAATCATAGCAGAAGGTAGTCGGTATAGAGGAATCAAGCTGGAGCCTCCATAGAGCCGCCCAAATCAATGCTTCTCTCTCGGCTATGTCTGCTCCTAAGCGAGTCACTCCGCTGTAGAAACCAGCTGTTTGGTCATAGCAAATCTTTTGCGATGTCCATCCAAAGAAGGAGAGTTGTCCAGTATCATATCTTTCTCCCAACACAACAAAGGACCAGGCATCAGTATGTCCAAAGTGCTCGGCAAATTCAGGGTGATGATGCCTGTGCTTGGGGTCAGATGATCCATCCACATAGATCAGCAGCCTGTCTGCCTGCTGGATGTCAAAGAGATTTGTAACATTCCCGATGTATTGTTTTGAGTCATCCGAAATCTGTAGATCCTCAAGATGGGTCATAAGTATGTCCTTCCCTGTTCCGAAAATGGAGCCCAATTCACGACAGTCAAAGGGGAGCCGAACCACGAAGGAGCCAGGACTTTCTGAACACCAGGTAAGTTGTTCGCTCAACGCGGCAGCAACCCGTGTTGGCAGTCGATCTGGAAAGGGAGGCAATGAGTCCTTGGTGGTGTGATCCAAGAGTTTGCCATATCCACCTGGGTGGAAAAGCACCAGACAGGTGTTGTCAGAGAGCCATCGAGTAGCAGTGATGACAGCTCTTGGCAGCTCAAAGGTCTCCAAGAATTGCATGTGGTGTAAGTCCCGCAACTCCAGGGAGGTGATCTGGTAGGCCATAAAAGACGGTTGAGTCGGATCCAAATATACGAAACAACTGTCTGAGACGTTCTTGTAGATATCCGGACTGACAGTGAGGAAGTCTGCTCGGGCCTCCTGTGGTAGTCGCAAGACCAGTTCATCAAATCCCCAACAGGCCAGTTCTTTACAAACCTCTTCAACAGTGGGCTGGGGATGCATCAAGACGACTGAGGGGAATGTCAGGTCGAAAGGGATATGCCATAGGACGACAGGCAGGGCTGTACCTGACGGGGGCAAGAGTTCATCCAGTAGTAGAACTCGTGGTGCTCGCACCGTACAATCCGAAACTTCGCAGTAGTCAGCAGTGTCATGAGTCGAAGCATCAGAAGATCTCCGAGAGCCACACCAGAGGTCAGTGACATGGGGGTCAACAGAGATCTTGGGAGTTTCGGCTCTAATGACATTGGTGACATCCTGCAGGATCACTCCATGCCGTTTGTCATTGTCTGTGTTTGTTGTAAAATTGGTGAGATCAACAAAAGGGGGCCGCAGTTGTGAACCGTGCACTGATGATATTCGGCCATGTGCGGGCTTGTAAGAAGCATGGTGCTGCAAAAGAGATACTGATGCAGAGCGTTCCACATTCTCATCGCTTTCGTCCTCACGTCTCCGTCTACGGGTCCTCGATGTTCTGTCAGAATGTTCGTCTTCGCCAGGGGTACTGCCATCAGCCCTTGAACCTTCTGCTTCTTCAAAAGGAGTGGTCGGTTCCGAACTCTGAGAGGGTGAGGCATGATAGAGGAAGCGTTGGGAGTCAGCTGCTTCTTGTTCGCATAAAGCCACTTGGATGTGGCTCGATGGGACCCTTTCTGGTCCCAAGACATCCAACTGAACAAAGTCGCCATGCATCATCTGCCGTCTGGCTCCATCTTCTGGTGGCCACGGGTTGTAGTTCACCTTCAAAGTGCAGTGGATAGTACTCAGCTTGCATAACCCAGCTGAGGACAACAAGTGGAGCATGTCCTCCCTCATCATGAAACCTCTGGACCATAGGACTCTGCGGAGGTGAGACCCCGCCACCGTTGGGTTGTCCTGCTGGATTTTGACGTCGACGATGATGAGCTTATCGGCAGGATCAGCCTGGCGTTGCCTGTCTACGGCAAATTCGACAATGTAAGTCTCATCCCCGGTAGATTCAAGGTCAGCCGGTGGCCAACAGACAACGTGCAGGTTGGTGAAGCCATGTCGTTCTGGTGCAGCCCAGTGCCTTCTCACCTGCTCCGAGAGTGTTTGGGAGCTCGCTCTGTCCAGTGTTAGCACTCGGTGCTCTCTTGAGAGACGGAAGACATGAGCCAGGAGTGGGTTTGAGGAACTCTGCGTGCTAAATGGGGTGGTGTCCTCTGCACGGCGTGGCGATCTCGAACACTCTCGGCCACCTCCTCGTTGCATGAAGGATGATTCATCAGTCACCACAGTGCCCGCACCATCAACCGGCTCAATACTGCTGAAGGGTGGCCGCCGAAGGTCAAACCAAATAGGAATATACCGTCCACTCACGACTGGTCGGCTCTGGTCCCTGCCAATCCAACGACGATCTTCGGTGCCAAGGGGTGCGAGGATGTGAAAGGGCTCACAAGCACAACGATCTGCGAGGTACTGTAGATTGATGGTGGGTGGCGCCAGATATGCTCTCCAGGTCCTTTCTGGTTCTGGTCCACGGGAGTCGATTTCCTGGAATGTCAACAAAATTGGCCTTGTAGGACTTCCAAGTGGCCGGTTGCATTCAACAAGTAGAAGCAACATGGGTCCTTCGTCCCTGTCCAAAACGGGATTCGGACGCACTACCGTTGTCTTGATGGTGTCCTCCGGGTCTATGTAACCTCTCCAAATGCGGCGAATTCGGCTGTGCAGATTCACCATCAGTTGGGCCCTAATCTGCCCATCTCTTGACTCAACAGGTGAGTCACGACTGTGATGCAACAGCCATGTTCGAAAGTACACCTGCAGATGCCCTGATCCATCCCTAGCAACTGCTTGAAGGCTCGAGGCTACCGTGTAGATGGACAGCTCAGCCAATTTGGTGGTGGAACATCACGAGTGATGATGGTCTCACCATGGACTTGTCTTCTTTGGTACGGCAGCTCGTCGTCGAAGTCAGTGACTAGATTGGGGTTGGGTTTGAGGGTGCAGATGCCTGGCACTTGAGGTCGCGATACATCAATTGGGTCATGCCAGCTCAATGAGTCGCACCAGCGGTCAATGACATGGGTACTCAAAAAGCCAGCAGCCCGACAGGGGGGATTGATCAAGAAAGTAAGAGTTGTCAGCGATTGAAGAGTCCTGTGGCTGGGACTTTCCAAGAGGGGGACTGTGAGATGCGATCTGCGTGAAAGACGAAGCATCCGAGGAGCCAGTGTCCTCAAGCAGGATCTCTACCCGTTGGGTGGGTAGTCCTCTTCTAACGTCTCGTAGAATTGGCAAGTACAAGCCATCGACAATTGCTCGCTCCTCATGTTCGGCCAGCCACCTTCCATCAGGGGTTCCAGCTGGAATGAGGAGGTGTCTGGGATCACAGTGCACTGGCAATACTCCTGCAAGAATTTGGGGAGTGATTACCGCAGGTGCAAGATAAGGCAACCAAGTCCTGTGGAGTGAGGGTCCAGCGGGATAGAGCTCCTGGAAGGAGAGAAGGCTTGCTTTCCGTGCACCAACACGCGGTCGATTGCATTCCAATAGGACATGTAGTCGAGCTTGCTCTCCATTAGGTGGTGCAGGTGTCGGTTGGACAATCCTCATACTAAGACGGTCACCTTGCAAGATGTCAGATTGCCAAACGCTCCGAAGTCGATCAAGTAGCCGAAGAAAAAGTTGAGCTGGAATAGTGCAATCCTTCCAGTGCATGGGGCCAAACCGGTCATGTGGTACTAGCCAAGATCGGATTTGAATCCGTAGCTGGTGAGTCACATCACGGATCACAGCACCACGATCAGCAGCATAACGCAATCCAGGTAGGCGGTTCCAATTCGGTGGAGGAATGATAGTACCAGCAATGCGAGCCCCATTGTGAAGCCTGTACTGATACTGCACTTGATTGTCCTGGTCCGGAACGATGTCACCATTAGGACGAGCTTGTTTGATCCGGTTCCTTGAAAAAGCAGCCTGAATTTCACAACTTTCCAAAGAATCCTGGGTACTCAAAGGTCCAAGTGGTGCTTTGTGGAGTTCATCATGCCTAGTAGTTGTCCGAGAATTGGCAGGAACAGGAGTGCCTGACTGCAAGAAAGAGGCTTCGTCTTCTTCAGTATGCTGGAGAGATACGAGAACTTCAAGCAATGACCCAACTTGGAATTCGATGAGCTCACTGATGGGGATGGTGCGTCTTTCAACTTGAATGCGACAGATGGCACGAGTGGATGGTCCACACCATTCAGTCAGACTGCAAGCTTCAAGGATCTGATGCATGTTCTGTCCAGGTACGCGGTAAACAGCAGCCGATGTGTCACCTTGCCAAATATTGTGCCAGGAGATCCTTTGCAAAATCGGCAGGTAGCCAGCTGGACGAGCATGTGATAGACTTGTGAGTTCGACGATCAAATGAAGGTGATCCGGCTGTCGGTCCTCTTGTGGCCTGACCAAATGTAGTGTGATTGACGTCTCTGGTTGAAGATAATCCTGCCACGTATGCTGTACGGCTGCCCGAACTTGCTGAAAATCGACCTCTACAGTTGAATAGCGGGTCCCCAAGCTAGAGCCAAATAGGCCGTACATGACGAGAAAGACATGGGGACTGGGCCATTCAAATAGTCTTTCTTGTAGAAGATCAAGGCTGTCTGTGGCTGATTGCTGCAGTCCAGTTTGAGGGTCTACCTGCTGAGAAGAAACTGACTGTGCTGGTATATCGTCATCATGGATGAAGATTTCAAGCAGGGAGCCAGGTAGAAGGTGGTGTCGGTGTGCCATTAGGGCAATTCGTGATTCAATGTGGAGGTTGCACTGAACTCCATGACGAGGATGACACCACTGATCAAGGTGCGCATCAAACAATAATTCAAATCCAGTCTGATGATCACGCATATAAGCTGTTTCCCATGTCATCGTGTGGTCGCGATGCCATCTGATACGTCGAAGAATAGGCACGTCGTTGGGTGGTATATCAACACCAAAGGGCACGATTTCAACGATCATTTGGAGAACAACTGCACGGGCGTGACGTTGCTCCTGTGGGCGCACCAGGTGGATGTACGCAACACTTCTGGGCGGCATTACTTCACGCCAGGATTCCTGAACAGCTTCCCTGATTGCTGCAATGGTTGCTTCACAGTCAGTGATTCTGATGCTGTGATGGGTGATATGCAAACCATACATTTCCAGATGAATACTAGCATCAGGCGATGGAGTTCGTTCATGTAAAATGTCCAGAAGGTCTTGCCAGCCATCAATGATGACCAATTGTTCATCTTCCGGATCGCCATGATGCTCATGTCCATCAGCACGGGTATGGACGACAGATTCCGCACTGACACTCATACTGTTGCGGTCATCCAAGAGTCGATGTCGTTGTGGGGAGGCTGGAACACTGAAGCTACCACCCGAGCCATCGCACCAGAGGTCAGTGACATGGGGATGACAAGGAAGGGTAGGTCCATGTCCAGGAGAGATGTCACCACCTTTGAGAGGACCTGGATAGAAGTACCTGTTTGCGTCTTCGGATAGTGATTGGGTCACATTCTCACTCATACAGATCCATTGTAGCTCAATAGCTCTGTTGATGGCTTCTTGCGGAGTGAGAGTCCAAGAATCGGTCTTCCGTAATAGGCTGATTTGGTTGTTGAAAAGGCAGTGGTACGGATGAGCGTTGCATGCTGCACCAACATCGTCATCAAAGATGTGGTAGGCCTCAACAACGTCAAATCACACATGTCTGCTCTGCGCTGGCTCACCCCCTGCACTCCGGAGACGTGTCAGGGCGCTACCATTGGTCACGTTCTGTTGGTGTTGCCATCCAATTTGGTAGGTGATGTAGAGCGCAATCGTTTGGAGTCCAAACGACGTTTTTCTTCTTCGTCGCTCGGGACATCCACCCTTTCCGGAAGTTCCATGATGTTGATTTTCTCGCTGACCTTCAGGGCACACTGAGCCAACGCTTGGTGTACCTGCTTCCTGAGATTCTTTTCCT
>DF239070.1:338867-358915 GCA_000507305.1 Breviolum minutum Mf 1.05b.01 | reverse complement strand
AATTTTTTTTTAAAGGGATTCTTTGTTGAAGTTTGTTAACTTTCGCAATTGTATGTCGCTAAGGGTGCTGGTATGCAACTAAGGTCCTGCTTATGCACAGAAATGCGTATCCAAACTGGAAACTAAGAGTCACTTGATAAGCGCCAGAATGTGGGTGATTTGCATTCAACCATGGCAACACCAGGTAGCCAGCAGGCCCAAGATTCGCATACATGGGAGAGTGGTGTAAAGAAATAGCTGAAAAGGGATGTGGAAAACACAAAATGCAATTGATTTTCTTTCAACTGCCATAATGCATGAATTTGATTTTCATTCCAATTATTGATTGAAAAAAGAGGTAGCCAGCAGGCCCAAGATTCACATACATGGGAGAGTGGTGTAAAGAAATAGCTGGCTGAACAGCAACTTGGATAACAATACGTGCAATTGCCCTTCAAACAAATGTCATAATACATCAAGTTTGTTTTGATTGAAAATACATGCAGCAGCCTGCCCTGGGTGACAATGGGGAAGCGCACTCGGTGCTCCAAAGTGAAGAACAACTACAATCTGTGATTGTGGATCTGCTACACTCAAGTGGCGCTGTTCTTACACATGGTACACCAGAACAAGTCCCTACCACCTGTTTCATGTACTTTTTCGCTTTGAAATCGTATGCTTGTTTTTTTGACAGGTTACTGGGTTATTTTTTGTTAACCGTGACAGTACTAGTCCACAGACAATCAAACACTACTTTAGAGACCACATACTGACCATGGTGTCCCTATCAACTAGGTGGCTTCATTCACTCGGGGACTTGAAAAGCTACGCAAAGTGACTGCAAGTCTTGGTATTGATGAAGGGCTACAAGGCCCTCACGGTGAGTCTGGTGGACGGGGGCCTAAGCCATATTCATTGGCTCAATTGTTGAACTTCACAAAACTGAGCCTCAGCCTAGTAAGTGTAAGTCTATGTCCAAAAAGGTTTTTTCCCATTACTTCCTTTGATGGGTGTAGTTAGTGCGTTAGTTGGTGTGTTAGTTACTTAGTTAGCTGATGGGTGATGGTTGATGGGTTGGCTGTTTCCATCCCACAATTTAGGAGAGCTGATGTCAAATCTGCAGATAACCTCATTAGTTCGATTGGCAATGCGATTGACCTTGTGTTTGGCGTTGGAGCCGGGTCTGCATTATCAGAAGCGGACAACAACATCAGGGTAGCTTCTGCAACTACATTATCCAGGGCCACCTACAAGCTTGATTTGATGCACATGATTTTGAGAAGGCAGCATTGGAAAAACACGTTTGAAGCCAATATTCCAGTTGGGATTACATTGTGCCCCTTGGAGATTTGTTGGCGCAATTGTAGCATACTGTATCAACTTTTGAACATTTTTTCCTTATTTGATGGAAGTTTACCGGTTGTTTGTTGATGGCCATTGACCATATCTTAATTTGGATTGAACATTGACACTTGAAGCAGGTTTTGACTCATCACCGCTGAAGAGGGATTACTTCATGTGCTATGAAACAACAGTAAGGACGCAGGGTGAGTGAGGAAACATGAGGAAACCATTATGTTAAGTTAAGGTCATGACGACTACTATTGTACTACTTGATTTGACTTGACTTGTAACTCCAACTGTGCTAGTGCTAGTCTTCAAGAATGAACCCCAAATTCGAAGCATTAACATGTTTTTGTACGTTCGAATTCGCAGTGGTTTCTGTAGGACGGATTTGACAAGTTCTTTCTTGAAAGCCTTAGCTGACTACATGGTTCCAAGCTCCACACTTTTTCTGGATGACCTTGATTCTGATACTGAAAGCGAGGGTGCTAGTTTTCAGCCACGACAGTTGGATGCAAAACCCAGCTTGGAGCATCATATTCTTCCTCCAACATGTCTTGGTCAAGGAGCCTTGTACAACTTGTTATATTTGTGAGAGGTCTTTGATTTGGAGAATTTGGAGACATTGACATGTTCCCTTTGACGTGGGTTGATGTCAATGAATCATGTTCTATGTTGTTTTTTCTCTTGTCAGTAGTGAAAAGTTCGAAGCAATAGATTAATAGTCGGCCGGTAGTGCTGTAGTTATTCGGTGGATTTTGTTGATTTTCTTGGCCAGTGTCCAAAGACATTGACATTACATACTGCCTTTAAAATATTGAGTTTTCAATACATAAAATTAAAAATACAAACATGCACATGATTGTGCATAGCCTAGCGCAGAGTCAAGGATGTTCAGCTGTGGCTGACAAGCTCACAGCCCTTTTGCACATGATCCGGCTAGAGTCTGGTTCCAGCCTTCCTGCATACTGCGATTCGGTAGTTGCCCTGGTTACTGATCAAGGCACTGAACATTTAATTTCAGATGCTGGCCCTATCAGTCCAGAAACATTTCTGCAAGACGACCAACACGCCTTGAACATCTCCAAGCAAAGTGCATCTGTTTCGGAGAGTCGGTTTCTAGAGGATGATTCTGTTATGTTGGGCAGACTTGCCAGTGAGCCTGGCAACAAATCTGTTATTGACCTGATATCTGACGATGACGGTGAGGATGATTGCTTGGATGAAAATAAAGTTTTCGGCTTTGTTGATCAACAACCATCATCTTCTACAGGGGCAGTTGTGCCTCCGGTGAATCTTTCCAATCCGGGGCAAGAAACAAGTATACCCAGATTGTCCTTTGGCATTTTTTTAGAATGCACTGGTGCTCGAAATTTCGAAATTGAATGGAAGGGGTGGTGACAGCAGTATATTATTTTTGAACTATAATTGTTACTGACTCATTTCATGAAAAAGCAGGTAAGCCAGCCTAAGATGTTTGAAGCTGAGGTTTCGGAACGCAATACGCATAATGGGAATCAAACATATTTGTGACAATGCCATGAAGGCTGCGTTCGAAGATCTGCCATTGAGCCTTGCTTTGCAAGTGTCAAGTTTTTGCGCATATGCCTGTTGAGTGAGTCAGTTGGGTTAGGTTCGCAGTGGAAACAGAGGATGGTGATGGTGCGGTTGTAGTAGTCAGTGGTTGCTATCAGCAATAGTCATTGATTAGTTCATTTGTTTTTTGCTTTGCTAAGTTGGAAAGACGTGCTTGAAAGCCTTCGAGAAGTGGAGAAGTTGTTGAAACGCCCAATGCAGCGGGAGAGATTCGTGAACCAATGTCTCCCTCCTGGTAATGAGACCGCCGAAAAACTATTTAGGGGCTGGAATATATCTCTCAAATCATTGCGCTGGCAACAAGTAGTGGTGTTTATCACCAACGCGCCTCGTTCTATGTTACTATCAGTGTCCGGTTTGTTTGACATCGTTTCATGCTATTTTTTGTGCAGTTAGTGTTCTCCGAATGATGCAATAGATTTTTTGTTTCACTTATCCTATCCATTATCTATTATCCATTATCCATTGTTTTCCCACCGCTTTGGCAACTCAGTTGCTCCCATTGGAAACCTATTTGCGAAAGTATTGGAACTTGGCAAAATTTTCTGGCGGAACAAGTGAACCCACTGCCCCTGATGAAGATTGGAAGACAAACAATCATCTTTTGGACAAAACCATCAGAGACAAAGTCTTCTGGGTCCACGCAAGACTTATTTGCAATCTGGGTTTTCTGGGCGAATATCTAGGACGTTGGTGTGAGGGCTGTCCGTGCCACCAGAAGGAACTTTTGTGTGGTTTCAAAGTGGATTGTGCGAATAAACATTGCAGAGCGCCTGAGCTTGCGTGTGGTGATGGTTTGGATGGCCTTGGCACACAGTTGGAAAAATTCAGAGAATCAATAGTTCCAATTGCTACTTCAGCCACTTTGTCTGTTTGTGAACAAAATGATTTGGTATTATTAGCTGGCAAGGTTGCTTCAGGGCTTTCATCTGAATTGCAAATGAAGATGGCCCACTTCCAACAACTTCCACACGCTTTGTGTGGCTTGGGACATCACGACAGAGCAAAGGCATGTATGACAGCCCAGACATGTTTGGAATTGTACAAAAGAATGCCTGAGAGTCCTGGTGCACTGCACCGAATGTCGCAGAGGTTTCTGAACCCAAATTGGAACCCTGACTCAGAGGGAGACATTCCTTTACATCAGTATGTTCAGAGGATGGCATTTGGAGAAGACTTGCATTCTATCGAAAGCAATAATTTCACCCATTGGGTAACTGCACTGGCAACCATCAAGACTGTTGAGCGTCCTGTGGAAGGCCTGCATTCTCGCATCTCCAGAATAACAAAGAGATCTCCCAACCAAAGCATGTCATTGATTTCGTTGGATTTGAGATTTTCCAGTTTGTTGCAGCTCATGAAAGGGCACCCCGAGTTACTCCACCAGTGTAGTGAGGATGTCCTGTCCTTGGAGAGATCTGACCCATTCAAACGAACTGTTCAAAAGCATCTTGGGCTAACCGCTGAACTGAATTCTGATCGCGCTATGGCAAATCTGTTGTACAGGGAGAATATTCGATTGAAGCATTCGAAGAAATCACAAACGAAAGAGTTTTTGGAGCAGCACAATGCTATATTTCGAACCTCTTCCCAGGCAAAGCCTGTTACTGCTGATGTTATGGCACAAATTGCCGGGTCACATTTGACTGATGTTGCCTGCAAAGACCAAGCAGTTTTCTTCCTGGTTCCTCATGATTTGTTTCAGAAGTGCGCAGTCCCATTGAAGTCTGTTGCATCAGGACAACTGTTGTGGTTTAGTTGGTTTTAGTTGGGTTTTGGACATTATGAAATTTCCGGCAAGCTACAGTAAGGGTTTTCTAGGGCTGTTCTGGTTGTAGATTGTAGTTGTTGATGTTAATGTTGTTTGTATTTGTTTGTTTGATTTGCTAGTTACCCTGTAGGAGCACGAGTCTTGACCTCTCCGGGGGTTCACACTGATGTTGCAGAAGACGACACACTTATCTTACACAGTTCAGCCCAACCTCCTACGCATCAGTACCATTTGTGTAGGGCCATCCGGCAGGACAATATGAGTCGTCTGAATCTACAGGGAACTGTAAATATCCAAGATGGAGACTTCATCATTGAGGAATTCGAAATGCCATCTCAATTTGTTGCAGAAGCTGACAAACATATCACTTTGCAAGCTACAAGAACGAAACCCTATGTGTTTGCCTGGTCCCTGTGATTGCAATCAGGGTGTTAGTTTGAGTAGGTAAGTTATCTTTATATAGTTCTTTTTTGACTTAGGCAGTACGGCAGTACACTGACACTGTGGGCTTCTTACTTTTCGCCCAGGTCAAAACAGATCGATCCAGTTTGCTTGGACTCACTGCAAACAATTGAAATTTGGAAAGCTACATCGAAATTGGACCTGTGTTTGGACACTGGTGACGCTAGATTTTGGAAACTTGGTGTGCTGTGTTACTGGAACTTTTGTATGTGATACTGAAATTGTTTTCATGTATGAGACAAGAGTGGTGTCAATAAGAAACACAAATTGCTTGCCGGGATAATCTCCCACAAATTTGGGATTCATTGTTGTTACACAGTCAACGGCCAACTTCATGTTTGGCTTGGTTTGTGTTTGGTGTTCAGGAATGAGAAAAAGAAAGACATTGTGCTCGAATTGGCATTGGCAGGTGCGTTTGCAGGTTCTCACAGGGACTATTTCCTTCACGAAACCACTGAGCTGATTGAACTGATAGATGCTGGCATAATCAGCCGTTCTGTGTTGAATTCGTGTTTCAATCTGACGGAAGTTGCAAGACCCCTCATCATACCGCGGCTATTTGTGAAGAAACACTGCAAACTTCCACAATATTGCAGGGACAAACCGATGGAAGATTTATCTGTTCTAGAGCTCGTAGCAGCCTTGAAGCAAAAAGGATGGATAGATGAACTTAAAGGCTCCTGGAGCCCGCATTGCCCCCTACAGTGGTGTTCGTAGCAGAAAAGTTTGGTGTAGACTTCCAAACAAACCAGTCAGCAGGTACTACCTCATGGGGTTGTTGTCAGCTGCCCAACTGTTGGAGAAAGGCTTGCCAACATTGGTTCATTTGCAATCAGATTGGTACTACCGTTCAGCTTTGTATTGTCTGGCATCAGACCGTGAAAATTTGAAGAACATTTACCCCAACAAACCTGTGAAATATTACCAGCAAATCCTTGGATACAAAACAAAAGCTGGACAGGCGAAAGGTAGTGAAGCAGCATTGGAAACAGACATGTCCATTTACGACCAACTGGCGCTTCGCAACAAGCCAGAGACTGCTGAAGTTGAAGGTAGCAATGAAGGTAACACTGAGGCCAGCTCAGTACTCCATGTATACCGGCGTCTCTACATTCGACAGCAAGACTTGGAAGCATATGGATATTCCAACAACTGTGATGCTTGTGATGCTATTCAAGCTAGCCAATCGCGAGCTGGCATTTATCACTCCGAATCTTGCAGAGAACGCATCATGAGATCTCTTGAAAAAAGCACCGCTGGGCGACAGCGATTGGCTGAATTGAAAGAAAGGGAAGAACTATACCTGAGAAGTGTTGCAGAGACGGATGACAGCGTTTTCGCTCTTACTGGCACTGCCAAACGTCAAAAAAAAACATAAGTCGAAAACAATGCTCTTGGGAGATGGAGTTTGTTTGGGTTTGAAGTGGGGAAGTATGAGTAGGACCAAGGTTTTTTTATCCAATATCTTTCTTTCATTCATGGTGTATTGTGAGTACAATGGACCAATGAGCGAATTCGAACTATTTGATGAATGACTTGCTTTGTCATTGTCATGTTATTCAAGATGGTTCACATAGATGATGTCTACAGTAGAGCTCTGTTTTGCGCTTTGATATGAAACCTTGGCCTAGTNCATTGTCATGTTTATTCAAGATGGTTCTACATTGTATGATGTCGTACAGTAAGAGCTCTGTTTTTGCGCTTTTGATATGAAAACCTTGGCCCTAGTTTTGAACCATTGTTCACTGTTCCTGCTTACACCCTTGCAAATGGCAGTAGGAGGCTTGCGTCAAACAGATATTTTGAATCACAGGGACCTGTGGCCTGTGGCTAATACGTGAGATCATTTGGTGGTATGTTGATTTGGATGTGTGAGTGAACTAAAATGGGTTTGGGCTTAGTGTGAGATGAAGAAAACGAAATGTTGTAGTTTTTGTTTCTTACGTTTCTGAGGTTCATTTCTTTTGGTTGGTTTGCCAAGGACATGTAATTGTCCTTCAAAGGGGGTTTGAACGGCAATCGCAATCTGTTTTTTGCGGCATGGTACAGTAGATCGATTTTAGGTACCTGAAGCTTTTGGTGAACATCTACGGCGAGCTACATAGATTAAAACCAGTTTATCGAGTTTTGCTCAAAATAGAAGGTTTTTGTTTTGTCAGTGGTTTCTGTTCAAGCAGTTAAAACCCAAAGCCGGCACGGATTGAGTGAAGCGGCCATGACTTCCGGGGTGCAAAAGCATGATGATCTTTCTAGTGAGGAGTTCGAATTGGTTCTGGTTGAGGAAGAGTATGAAGAGCCGAGAGTCAAACCATCTCCATCTTTGATTGAAAAGGCGCTTGATGAGATTGCATGGCGGGTGGCAAAGCCCAAAAGTGCTGCCCGAAAGAGCGGTGCACCTAAATTCACATTTGAAGCCAAAGCCATGCAATCCACAAGTGTGAAGCCAAAGCCATGTAATCCTACACATGGCATTGTCATTGGGAAGCCTTCCCAAAAGGTGAAGTGCGTGAAACCAAAGCCAAATGGCATTTTCATTGTGAACCCTTCCCAAAAGGTGAAGTGTGTGAAGCCAAAGCCATGTATTCCTACACATGGCATTTTCATTGCGAAGCCTTCCCAAAAGGTGAAGTGTGTGAAGCCAAAGCCATGTAAACCTACAAATGGCATTGTCATTGCGAAGCCTTCCCAAAAGGTGAAGTGTGTGAAGCCTTCCCAGAAACCGGGATTGAACATGTAAACATGTGCAGTGTGCGACATTGAGCCATGGTCTGCAAAAAAAGTTTCATGGTTGGAATTGGTGGTATACCATTGGATCATTTCCAACACCTTCACTTCAACCCAAAAACACAGTTATATCCACAAAGATTTATGTATATGTTTTCAGTATGTCTATTTGTTTTTCTGTAACCTGTACTGCAAGTGTGATTTAGTTTTGAGGTTGCATATATATTTTTTGATGATGTGTTTGTTTGCGTTCCTGGCATTCATTTTCACATTGCAACTGGTGTTTTTGGATTTTTATGGAATCCCAGTGTACACATACCAATGGATTCAACAATTTTGATATCAGTGTTGGATAGGCTGCTGTTCTCCAAGAGCCAATATGGACGTTTGGTTGTCGAAATATTGGTTGCCAACAAACATTGAACGCTGTGCTGAATATATTATCTCAACTGCGGTCATTGTAGGCGTTGCTTTTTGGGATATGGGGCTCCAAAATAGGTATTCGATATTTCACATATAAATGTCAATATTTTCCCTTAAAAAAAACATATGCCCGCAGCATCTTTTCATTTCCCAACATTCCACCGTTGCCATTCTGCGAAATACTCTGTGATGGCTGCTCGGAGCACTTCATCCTTAAACACTGGAGCATTTGTTTTGATGATTGGGCCTCGAGTATGGTGAATGGCAAGTTGAAACAGTTCTTGTTGGTTCAACAAACTCTTTGGACTTATACCCACAGTTTAAACCAATACCCGCAATACAGTATCATTGTCAGTGGTACTACCAGTTTGCTAACCAAATGTCAACAGTGGTCATTTGACAACACGTTTTTTGTTCCATTCACTGATATGTAGTCGAAAAAAACTGCAACCATGTTAGGAAACACGTTGTTCAACCGTTTGTCGATGATTGTTCAACTGGACTCTATAGTAAGTTAATGTAGTTGCAAGTTTCGTTCATGTGAGGCTGCATCGAATGTGGCTGATGATGGTCGTCTGACAACATCTTGTCAGCAGTCTGGCTACTTGGCAAACTTGGTGCCCTCAGAATCCTCTTTGCTAGGTGCTGACCCACCCCATCATATGGCATACAAACATATTGGCACTAACATTATGGTGGGTTGAATTGGAAACAAGCTTGTGTTTAGGAACAAAAAATCACACATATATAGATATATTTTCTTGCAAAACTTCAGTTCAGTTCAGAAAATGTACATGTGTTTTGGTCCTCAAAACTGAATTGTAGTTTGAATCCAAATTGGAGATTCAACAGTCAAAGGCCAAAGCACCTGTTTTCCAACAAAAAACAGACATCCATCCAATCCACCATAGTTCTTTTTTTGGAAATTGAACAAAGGCTGACAGTCGGCTGACATCGCCACAAACTATCCAGCCAAAGCTTGCCGCTTAAACTGCAGGTTGGTTGCGCAAGAAGTGCCGTGTTTAATTCTATCACGAGGATTGGGCTTGGGAATTGTCGTTGTTGCTTTACTGAAGGGGTTCACGCTGAAGGACCAAATGATTCAGCATATGGTACTTTGGTTTGGTAGGTATTCATTGTTCCTCTTGTATGATGAAAACTGAGTAACTTGTCATATAAAAAATTGATGAAAAAGGATGCAATCCAACTTGGAAATCAAATAGAAATCTCCTCACACCCCAATCTCTCAGCGGCAGCGCAATGTGCTATCATTCCAGGAGCTTGTGCAATGCTTTGGTTCCACGATGCCTTGGCTCGGATCCGTTGTTCACAGGGGTTGTTTTTTTATGTTTAGGGATGTTGGTAATTGGTAATTTAATGTTGCTAAAGGGGGCAGGAGGTAGCTGGGGGTAGTAGCACCATCTGCGCAAATCAACAGTTAGCTACCCTAAAATGATTTTGGTCATACTTTCCTTTTTGTAAAGCTTCCTGGCAGGCGCTATATTAGATTTCCGAGGTGCATAAAATCTTTTTGGGGTGAAATTCAATCCTGGAATGGTCTTTTTTGGAGATGCGGCTGGTTCATCATCACCATCATCGTCATCATAGAAAAAGCGTGCCCGTTTTGGAGCCCCATTTTCTCATCATCATCATCATCATCATCATCATCATCGTCATCATAGAAAAAACGTGCCCGTTTTGGAGCCCCATTTTCTCATCATCATCAGTTGGTGATGGGGTACCAGTACTTTACTACCTTAAAAGAAAAATAAACATATATATATATATGTAAATATATATACATACATATATTTATATTTACATATTTAAATTTTTATTTACATATATATTTACATTTATATTTACATTTATTTAAATATACATATATGTATATTTACATATATATATTTATTTTGACTTAAAAATAAATACATATATATATACATATATATATTGACATAATTATATATACAAATATATACATATATATTTTTGCATATTTTTATTTAAATATATCGCCATATATATTTATACATATAGATACACATTTTTTACATATATATATACACATATATTTAAATTGACATATTTATTTACATATATATACATATATATTTTTATTTACATTTATATATACATATATTTACATATATATATACAAGGTCACCAAAGCAAACATTTTTCAAAACAAAACCTAGTCGGAGAGTCGGAGAACTATGGAGAATTGAACGACTTTGAACCAACTTGGTAGGGTAGATTTCATATCAATGCAACCAGCAAAACCTTTTGGGTTGGTGTTGTCAAGAAATCATTTGGGTCATGAAATTTCCACAGGCCCTTAATACAGCTATTTCCATCAAAAATGAAATGATTTCACAATACTCAAAGGTTGTTTCAACACACTCCTGGATCACACCCCAGGCAATCCCCCAAGCCAATTATGAAATAAATCACTCTTTAGCCGTTTCGTGAAGGTTTAGGGGTGTGGTCCAAAGGTGTGTTGAAACAACCTTTGAAATAATGCAATGCCAACATTTGGTTTGGGATATGTGATTCTGTGCTTTACAAAGTCAATGTTCATTGGGATTGAAATTCATTGAGATATACTAATTTAGAACTTTGCGAGGCTAGACATGTGTTCACCATATCTCAAATGAATTTCAATAGAACATAACTGAGGTAGTTTGGCGTCCCTGATGTGTTGTGACGAAGCACATCAATGTTAGCTTTGCAGTGCGTAACCAGCAACCGACCCACGTGTGGATGATTGGTGGGGAGACGTGTCACCGCCGTGTGGAATTTTGATATGGAGAGTTCTTGATTTTGAATTTTCATCCAGTATTTTACTGACTAACAAGAACCAACTTTGTTTTGGCCCTGCCCAAGCAGTCTCTCAACCTTCTTCACTTATAGCCACAGAAGCGGCGTGTGAGCAAACTTCACCAATAGCAGGATCTCCTGATGTTAGTCGTGCGCAGTTGATGTTAGTTTCAGGGAAAAAAACCCGTGTGCGGCATCTACCCAATCATTTTTTTCTGGAGAAACAGCGGTATACTGCATTTCGGATGAAAGAAAACTTATTCAGGTGGAAACCGCCACAACTTCAGGGAGAATATATAATATTTCTCTATTGGATTGTTCAACTGAAATGGGAAGCATACTTTAGGGGGAAACCAAACTGTTTTTCAGGTGGTATTGCAAAGGAATTTTCAATATTCAGTGGAGAAAAAACATTTCCTTCAAGGGAAAACATCATGGTTCCTTAAGTCAACGTCCAGATTCCTTAGTTCAAAGTGACTTGTTTTATTCCACTGTCTTTTTGTTGTTTTCCAGGATATTTTACATGATTTGATATTTGGGAAATGTTTTTTCCGGAATTTTTTACAGGATATTTCTCCGGGATATTTTCACCCCCAGGATGTGTTTCAGGGAAAAAATTCTTTATTTCAGTGAAACATTCATTATTTCAAGGGAAAATTNTTATTTCAGGGAAAAATTCCTTATTCCAAGGAAAAATTCCTTATTTCAGGGGAAAATCCCTTATTTCAGGGGAAAATACCTTAAATTCATACCCTGGTATGTAACTAAGGAATTTCTAAATATTTTGGCATCCTTTTTCCAAAAAAAAAATGGCAAATTTGGTTGATTTCAATGCAATTACTGTCCCAAACACAGTGGTTTGGCACTGTAAATTCATGAAAAACCTAATGTTTTTTGTTAATTTAAGCGAACCAACATGGCCAAAATATTTAGAAATTCCTTAGTTACATACCAGGGTATGAATTTAAGGTATTTTCCCCTGAAATAAGGGATTTTCCCCTGAAATAAGGAATTTTTCCTTGAAATAAGGAATTTTTCCCTGAAATAAGGATTGCTTCAGAATTTGTCACTGAAATAAGAAAATGTTCATTGAAATAAAAAGAAACATCAAACAATTCATCAAATACGGAAATTTGAGATTGAAATAAGCATATAATAGGTTTGGGTAAGCAACACAATTTCACATGACGCGAACACTGAGGATACATATGTTCGTTCAAAACCAAGTTCAATTTCACCCATGGAGTTTCCTGGGGTTTTGTGGTGTGGCTGAGTTGGACATTGGAGGAGTGACAAGTAAATACTTGTTTCTGAATTAATACCGTACCGACCATTTGTTTCACTAGTTTTTCTGTGCTGGTAGCCACGATGGATATGTTTTTGAAATTTGTTTCTCTGAAACTAAGTACGGAAAACTTTGTATTTCTGAAAGGTTTGGTTTCAAGGAACTGTAGCCACATCTGTTGCTACAATCATGTCCTCCCAGAATTCTTCTGATAGCTCCAGCTCTACCACCAGCTCTAGCTCCTCAGACGATGCTGATGCGGCTACCAGGGTGGAAGGTCAGAAAGATCTTCATGTTAAAAGTGATGCTTGTCAATTGGATATGCTGCCTGAATCTGAATCTGACATTGAGCCAGAAGAAATGGTTCTTTGTTTGCAAGTCAATGTTCAATGACATTTGATTACGCATCCGCATCCTATAATTTTTTCTGAACATTTATTTTGCGGGGATCGACCTGAATGGACCTTAGGCTGATACTATGCCACGTGCTCCAAACAGTTTGGCAGGGCTGTTTGAATGGGCTGATCGTAATTCGAAAATTCTTTTGAAGGATTCAGAACGAAAAACCAGCTTCAGTACTTTGGCCTCCACCACTGACATTGTGATCACAGACTTTTTTGCGGGGTCTGGGAATGGGTCTACTAGCTTGAAGCAACAGTACATGGCTATGACGTCCAATGCAGGATACCCTTACAAAGTTAACACATATGATTGATGGAAAAATCTTGCACCACTTGGGATGCCCCAAATGGTTTATTTTTGATACCCTTATGAAACCAACACTTGGGGCATCCTGAGCGGGGCAGGATTTTTTCCAATCAACAATTTTTGGTTTTGAAAAATATATACTTATAGCATCTTAGAGTAGATGTGCTAGGTGTATAATTTTTTGAATGCGTCAGGAAACATTCAAGAAAATATCACGCTTTTCCATGTGAACACGCAGGAGTCGAAATGCGTTCTACGTCAGTGACTACAAAGATTGCATGTGAGAGAGACAAAGTTTGCCAACGGCTTTTGAACAGCCTCCACCAGGCATATAGAAATATTTCATAACCAGCCCATTGTTAATTGTTACTGATCCAAAAAACATTTCCCCTGAGCGCCGTTCTGCTGGAGGTGCACAAGCCAGAGCATATTCTGACCGATATGGAACTCCTGGTCACAGAGGAGTGTCGTGAAGAGCTTTCAAAAACCAGGACTGCAATTCTCACTGAACTAGACTACTACCTGAGTACATGGGTGCAATCATTTGACGTTTTCGTTGTAAAGTTACTAGTTTAAAATGCTGATTCCAAATTTGATTCCAAATCTGGGTATTTTCTCCAAGGTACACATTCTATTGCCAGTGGTTCAGAAGAAGAATCTTTGCAAAAAGCAAACTATGGGCAACGTCTTATGACTGAGTATATGGAAATTCTCAGTGAGGATGATGCTTGGAAATCTCATGCGATGTGCGTTACATGCAACAAACAATGCCTCACACCAACCGGTTGGCAGACCCATGCCACTCCTAAAGGTGATGCCAAGCTCCAGCTTCAGTGGTATGTGGCTGGCACGGTTTGCGTCGACGTGAGTATGATGGGGAATCGTATGGCACTTCTTGGGGAATCATCAGTTTCACTGGCAATTTTTTTGTCTCTTGTCAAAAGAAATCGTCCCCAAGTAGTCACTCACGAGTGTACGTCATTCTTCTCTCAATTTCTATTTGACGAGTTTCTACCTCAATATAAAGTACATCGACTATCAGCACCAGATGATCTTCAACATAGCGCTTTGCGAGCCGGTTTCCAATCTGGCACATGGCTGGTAAGCCCACACCAAATGGGGTGGCCTTGCTATCGTCCTAGGCTACTTGTTTTTTCTATGATGAAATGTTTTGGGGACGGTTGTTCAAATCTTGTTCAACATGAATATAGCTAGTTTCACACTTGCATTACATGCAGCCCTTGGCAGGCTCTTCACTATCCTCACTGACCCCTCCAAAGTTGAACTACAATTTGATGGTGTAGATGCATTGCACCGATTGTATCACAAACCAAGTCTATCGGCTGAAGCTTTGTTTTGTGCCCCTGAGGACTGTCACACATAAATCGGCACACACTGTAGTTGTAAACCAGCACCAGCCCATACAGGGACACATTCCCAATCCCATGCCTTTCGCAGGAAGAGTTGACGGCATTGAAGATGTCCTTGTGCGAGAAGAAGAAGAAGCCTCCAAGCAGCAGTTTCTTGAAACTCTTGACAGGAGGGTCATTTCAAGTTTGCAAAAAAACAATTTTCTAAGATTCTAAAAGGTGATTTTGGATCAATATCGACGCCCCTTGCCCATGGACAAACTGTTGATGGATGAAATCCTGCACCAGTTGATATGGTAAATATCCCCTGATTTTTAGGGTTTTATACAACCCAGGTGGTGCAGGATTTCTTCTATCAACAGTAGACTGACATAGGAGCTAAACCTGTTTATTTGGAACGCTATCGATCGATCAACCGGGTCAAGAAACTTTTCAAGACGCGACTCTTGGCTCAGTAGTAATCCCAAAACATATTGCATCAGCTTAGTATTTACTGCATTTTTGCCCTTCCATGTTTGAATGCTTGTTCAGAAAATATGGTTATGATTGGTTAAATATGTTAAGCTGAGGAGGAACACCATGCGTTATTGCCAATTTGGGTCAGAACCCTCAAAGACGCCCCATTGTGGGACGTTACCTCCCTACGTTGCTCAAAAATTCTTTCATGTGGAAGATCAACAAAGATGAGACAAACGTCAACTCGGAGAGACAAATGGTGGGAAAGGACTGTGTCATTAGTGTGTCAACTGTAGCTGTGTTCATGTTTCATCAGTTTCATTTTGAATTTACTGCACTGTAATGAACTGAATGTTTTGAATTGCTTTACAGGAACACATGGTTTCTATGGGAATCCCTCTATATACATGGCTGGCATCAAAACATACTATGTGGCCACACTTCAGCTGGTTGCCTTCAGATTACGGATGCAAGCAAGTAGCAGGAAACGCAGCCTGTCATCATATGTGTTGTAAGTTTACCGTACCTCGTGTAATGCAACAGTGCCACTTTGAGCAAAGTGCGTGTGTGCGTGTGTCACTGTGTGTGTGTGTGTGTCCTTTTTATGGTGCATGTTTGTCTAGTATTGCCAGTATTGCCTAATGATGTTTGACATTGATTATCTGAGGCAATGCATAGTGCCTGCGTTGGAGCAATGCATGCAGTGGTTCTGAGCTGTATCAAATGGAAGGATGAAAATGTAGCCGAATGAAATTGATATGCGAACACAAAGTTCCACACACAATGTATGATGCTGTATGATGCTACGAAACCAAAAGCGGGTGAAAACAGAAAATCTTTTGTCTCCCCACTCCTGCGTCAAACGTGCATGCTGCGAAGCACTTTAGTCATATGGCATGCAGCTACTGTTTGCCTTTGCCTGTCTTGTAACCTGTGTCTTGTTAACTTCTAGTATTTTCGGCTCGGCTTAACTTTTGTCCCTTCCGGTTTCGTCAATCAATCAACATGTCGTCGTCCAATGGCAAGAGATCATTGGATACATCTTCTACATCCAACAATGACACGGACTGCCGTGCAACAAAAACCATTTGCACTGAGGGAGCTTACTTGTTGCCAAAGTCTGAATGGGTGTTCCAAACTCCAGTTGGTCGTCGGACTCGGGCCTTGCCCACACCAGCTTACGACAAGAGTGGCAAACTATTATCATCTCCTTTTCACAGCACTACGTCATCAAGTGAAGTTTCAACATCTTCTAGCAGCGTGAGCGAGGCAGCTATTGAGTCTGCGAAGAAGAAGCTAGATCAGTATATGCGTGATTTGCTTGCCAGCGAACCGTCGAGTTCAGACTGAAGCAAAATTTTGCACAATATACACATATCAATTAGTGATAATGTGGGCATTGAACACTGGGCCGTGCCAACACTAGTTTGGCAATTGTGATTTGATTGCATTTTGTCGAGCGCGCAAAAAATGATCCACTGACAGCAGGGAATTTTATGCACTTATGCATATTATATATGTTCAGCAAAATCGCATGACACACGCACTGCCTTTTCATTGTTGCCAAGCTTCAACCATAAGTCATTTTGGCTTTGAGCCTACCACCGTTGATCTTTAGTAGTTGTCTTGGATAGTGGTGCTATCGATTTTCACTCGGCCCTTTTGGACTTTGGCAGTGCTCATCATGGCTGATGACGCGCATGCGGGTGCCAAAACTTCTGGAGGGGCTGGACTTCGTATAGTGAAGTGTTCGGTGGCATCTTGTAAAACGGATGTTCTGGTCAAGCCGCAAAAGTTCTTTGATTCAATTGTTTTAGGTCTTGAGACAAACTGTGTTGAAACAAAGTCTTTCGTGGAGCATAGCAAGCATTGCAAGTATTTCTTTAGCCATGCCCTAGCCTAGCTGCTTAGCCTAGGTTTTTGCAACTCTGCGCCACACATGAGGGTAAGGAAAAGCTGTTCCGGCAACAAGGAAAGCGTGCTGGTAAGGATGATTACTTGAATGAAGCTGAGACGAACAATCCACAACTCTACATGAGCCTTTTTGACAAATTTTGTGACACGTACTTCGATTGCATTGAAACTGTTGCTGCATGCTGTGAAACCCAGCCTAGTCTCCACGTGTCCCCACCACACTCACGCACCGATTGTCCTGAGGCAGCCGAAAGGTCGTGGTCGCCCAACGTCTTCAGGGCCGAAATTCGATTGGAGCAGGGTTGTAGAACACAAAGTTGAAGGAAAACGAAGTGAGGATGCTTAGCCCCATAAGTGATGGTGATTCTGATTCCTGATGCTGATGAAATCACTTCATCCATCAAACATCAAACATCATAGAACTAGGCCTAGTACGATCAATACGTTTTTTAAAACCAAGGACCGTGCTGTTGGAAAACCAATGGCCTTGCCTGATTATGTCGAATGGTATGTTGAGAAGGCACCATCCTTTCTACGACTCTCACCTGCATACTTAAAGTGCTTGTACGTTTAGCACGTAAGTTTGTCATGTTCGTGTTAGACATAATTTGTGAACTTATGATTGTGCATTTTAGATCCCAGGACTACCGAACAGAGAAGCTGCCCTTGCAAAATGGAAACTCGATTTCGCGAATCCTGAAGCTTCTCAACCGAAACAACTAAGTTGTTGTTGTTGTTGTTGTTGTTGTTGTTGTTGTTGTTGTTGTTGTTGTTGTTGTTGTTGTTGTTGTTGTTGTTGTTGTTGTTGTGGTTGTTGTTGTTGTTGTTGTTGTTGTTGTTGTGGTTGTTGTGGTTGTTGTGGTTGTTGTGGTTGTTGTGGTTGTTGTTGTTGTTGTTGTTGTTGTTGTTGTTGTTGTGGTGGTTGTTGTTGTTGTTGTATCCAGCTTGACCATTGGCTAACTCAATGTTGCTACAAAAACACTCTCAGCATCTCAGTTTCCCTTTCCGCCCATTTCCTCTTCGTTCCCCCAAGGTTTCCAAGAAGCAGGTCAAGAAGTTGGGCGCTGATGGTACGTTCAACGGGGAATTGGCACTTTGCCCAAAACTTTTCACACATACAAAAACTTATCATACATACTGAGTGTCCATGGGTTTTTGTCAATCACATATGCCAAAGCGGCCAAAGTGACAGCCAAAAGGGGGTTCCAAAGGTTTTCGTGAAACAAATCATATGCCAATCCAAGGTATGGGTGATCTATGTGCAACAACCTGATGAAATTGTTGGGATTACATACCGGGACCACGGTGTGGACATGGAGAGTTGTGCTTCTGAATGTTCCAAGAATGTCACTGAGATTGCCATTGCAACCATGGAGGGGACACATAAGTCTGCGACAAGTACTCTTCTTGATGACAGTTTCCTGCCTGATAAAATGTAGTACAGCCATGAATTACAATTGCAACCCGCTAGTTTTTGCTATATAAGTGTCAGTCATTTTGTGCAATATGATGTCAACTGGTATTGTTACCCAAGGTTTTGTGATGCTCTCTTCATCCCCAGCAGCATCATCAGCAGCGGTTGGCCCTGCCCAAAAGACACGATCTGCCAACACCAAGGGCCAAGCGTCTGCCAAACCATCTGCCAAGGCAAAAGCTCAGGCAGTAGATCCAGTGCATATCGCGTGTACATGGAGGAGACGCACTCTCAAGGACTTTAACAAGATGAATGCTGTTCTAACATCTTGCAAGATTGGTGCTGAGAGCGCAATTCATGAGGCCTTTTATGTATGTATGTGTGCTAGGTGAACTTGAACTTGTGAATCTTGTGAACTTGTAACTTGTAACCTGCCACTGCAACTACTGGCCATGCATCAATATCAAAATGTTACAACTTACAAATTAGTTTTCCATCAAACCTGCAAGAAGGCCATTTCTGAACATGGAGAAGACTATGCCGATCAAAATGATGTTGTTCAGCTTTTGCGCTTGAGGTTGACTGTGGCAACTTGTTTCGGCAATTTGTGTTTCGGGAATTTGTTCGGCAAAACTTTGCAGATTGCAGAATGTGTTTTGCCCAAATCTGTAAGGTAACACTTGCCCTATCGGATGAGAAAGACTACACCCAAGTTGAACGGCAAATGTATGATGCCATCAAGGAAGACCAATACTTTGCAGAAATCTCTTTAGAACCAGCCCATGTGCAAACAGTGAGCCACCTTAACTTCACTCGTGGTGTTGGGGGATTGCTGGGGTCTGGTGAGCAAACAGATCAGGCTTTCAATGATCATGCAGAGGCCATTCGGTTTCTCAACCAGCTGGTTCAAGCCATCAAAGTGACATCCCAAGAGTTAGTTGCGTCAATCAGAGCATTGAAAACAGCGAAAACTCTTGAAGCAAAAGAACAACAGAAAGATGAGAAGAGAAGAGAAGCAGCACGAAAAAAGGCAGAAGAATCAGAGAAAAAGAAAGCAGAGAAAAAACTTCAACAACAAAAGTTGGCAGAAGAAAAGGCGAAGGAATTGGCAGACCAGAATGCGAAGGATGCTTCAAAGAAGCGGAGGGCTGCTACAAAACTAGCAGATGAGCTAGGCGATGCAGACCCAGAAGTACTCAAGGCAAAATTTCCTGATCATCAACTCCATGTATGTGACACCGTGGAATCTTTTTTGCATATTTCAAGTATGGTCATGATTGTTTTGGTGTAACAAATCCTCATTCGTCAAGATCGATCATCATCATCATCATCATCATCATCATCGTCATCATCATAGAAAAAACGTGCCCGTTTTGGAGTCCCCATTTTCTCATCATCATCATCATCATCATCATCAACATCATCATCATCATCATCATCATCATCATCATCTCGCAACACATCCCAGAACTTAGGATGCTGCTATTCACACTATCTTGAAGAACCAGCCGGTCGTGATCCGATTGAGGAGATCAATGATCAAAAAGGTTCTTGACGTGACCTAGACGCATGGAAGTGGTTAACCAGTTTTGCCTGTTGTCGTTGTTGTGGTTGTAGTTGTCGTTGTTGTGGTTGTTTTCACTGTTGTTGTGGTTGTGGTTGTGGTTGTGGTTGTGATTGTTGTTGTTGTTGTTGTTGTTGTTGTTGTTGTTGTTGTTGTTGTTGTTGTTGTTGTTGTTGTTGTTGTTGTTGTTGTTGTTGTTGTTGTTGTTGTTGTTGTTG